>WBMY01009774.1:222962-276503 GCA_013397315.1 Donacobius atricapilla | reverse complement strand
CAGAGCCAAGACCTTTTCTGGTTTTCATTCTGCCACACTGGCAGAAATTGGAGTGACACAGACAGAACAGGTGACCCCAAAGGAAGCTGATGAGGAGGCTGGAGCATCCCTGTGGAGACAGGATGAGAAATTTGGAGCTGCTCAGCCTGGAGAAGAGAAGGTTGTGTGGACACCTCACAGCACTTCCAGGGTCTGAAGGGGCTACAGGAAACCTGCAGAGTTCAGCTGTAAATGACGCTACTCCATACTCTTTAAAATGCCATTTTTCAGGAATTTATTGTCTTTAGTAAAGCCAGCAGTCAGATATTCCCAACCAAACCAAACTGGTGATCTGCTCCCATTAGGAAAAGCAAATGGATTTTTCTTTGGAATAAAAGGTCAAAGGCAAGACTTGATGATCTTAGAGGCCTTTTCCAACCAAGCTGTGGGGTTAAGTGGGGCCCACAGTGTGACACCACACAAAAATAAAACATCTCCCCGCCTTTGTTACCAGTAAATAAATGTCATGGGGAAACCTAGTTAAAACCTGGAAGAACGCAACATTTTTAATTTTAAAATTTAAAACGTGTACCCAAGAAATTCTTGAAGAAAAACCTGAAAGGATTTGGAAGGAGTCAATCATGAGACATCTGTGAGGGCTCTTCTGGCCGTTCTGAAGCAAAAAGAGACACCTCAGAGTGAATGCAGCTATTTCCACTCCTCACCACCTGAAAGTCAAACCTACGCGCTACAAACCCCGTCGAGCTTCCCTGCTTTATGACTGGATTTTAAGAATCCAGAATTAAAAATTTCCAAACAAAACACACACACACACACATACACAAAACACTCTTCTGGTTTTGTCCACAAAGGAGTAAGAATTCAGGGTTCTTCACCTGGGATTCACGAAAAGAAGGATTTTTCAAAACTTTTTTGGACTACTTGCAGCGATGGTTGGCTGGAGTGGGAGGTGGCCCTCTGCAAACCACTTGGTTTCAGCTGATTCCCACTTTCCTGAGCTTTCATTAGAATTCAAAATTCGGTGTTCCACGGGAGAGTCCCACTCTCCTGCAACATCTGAGCTCCTCCAGGAGAAACCTCCTTCAGCAAATTCTGCAGTCAAAGGTGCAGGACAGAGTTTTAGAGAAAGTTTCTTGATCCAGAATCCAGATATTCGCGTTTCTTCATCCAGAATCCAGGTATTTATGTCTGGGCCACTAGAGGAGCCTCTGCCCACCACCAGTTTTCCTGAGCAGCCCCACCCCTGACTGCCCAGGGATTTGACATCCCTCCTTTCTCCATTTTAACCTCCATCCTCGGAGTTTGCTCTCAGGAGCAGAACATTCCTTTCTGGCAGCAGCCCAAGGGCAATTAATGAGAAGTCAGCTGGGCTCCGACCACTCAGCAGGGTTTGGGAGTGTGAGCAGACAATTTGGGTCGCAAACGCTTTAGTCCTTTCACACAGCACAAAACGCTGTCGCCTGCTTGATTCTGTCCACTCCTGACCTCATCAACAATTATGATTTATTATTCTAATTACTCAGAAGTATTTCAGTATCGGCTGTGGGTTCTTAGCCTGTAGAGTTTTTAGGATTCTCTTGATGAAAGTCCAGCCCCCAAAGGAAAATTGTGTCACAGCAACACCAAGAATTAGAAATACTGTGATTTAGGAATTGTACGGCACCATGAGGGCACATTGCTGTGGGAAATCCCCCCTGGAGGTGTCCAAGGATGGCCTGGATGTGGCTCTGGGCTGGGGACAAGGTGGGGATGGGTCACAAACTGGCCTGGGGTGGCTTTTCCAGCCTCAGTGACTCTGGTGTTCTGTGAAAGGGCTTCAGAATTCAAAAAAATTACCACGTCAGTCTTCTGCTGGACAGAAGAATGCTTCTATGCCTCATGGGAAGAACGGGTTTCATTGAGATATGTTAAATAATTAGTAATTTCTAAATATCCGATACATTTCAGAGCACAGGACACGGAGTGTTTCTACAAATAGCTGACCACATACCTCTGCTGTTTGCTGAAACAGAAAGAATTTCTAAATCTTGATTTAGGGATTCTATTTAGGGACCCAGTGCATCATCACCTTGGGGAGACCTTGCACAGTCCAGAAAGCCTGGTGACCTCAGGAATTTTCCCTAATATTTCATGCAGCGATGAGATCAATAGGGTGGATACCTGGCTTCCCCTGTTGCTGCATTTCAGCTTGAATTTACATCCCTTAATCTGCTTTGCATTGAACAGCACGGCTCTTCCCTTAGAGAGCATCTCAGGCTGGCCCCGTACATCCATCACGGAATAAATAAAAGAGAAAAATGCTCAAATACCTGACTCAAATACTTGCTCAGGCTTTGGGAAGGCTCTGCCAAAGTTCCAGTTCAGATGTACATCACACATCTGAAGGAGGGATCCTCTCTCGCCTCGTCACCTGCAATGATTTGACCCAGAGGGGTTTTTTTTGTTAAATACCAAACCTCAAGGAATATTAATATTATTTGAGAGACAGGGCCTTGAAACAACACAACAAGCAGATTTTTATAGCTCTGCCAGGAGATGATGATATAGTGGCAGTGGGAATTTTTTGATTTTTTTTAAAAAAAATAAATCAAGAGTGAAATGTCTGCAATTGAGGCAGGCCCAGAACACGGGATGAGGAAAGCTCCAACACGTGTGAGCATGGACAGGGAGGGTCGGGGACTCTGAACCACATCTGGATCCAATGCTGGGCCAGTTCTTCACTTTGGAATGATTGGCACCAAAGGCATCAGGCAGAAACATCCCTGACCTTTCCAGGGAGGCAGGGATGGGGAGCTTAGTGGCTGATGCAAAGATCTGCCTTTGGAAGGCTTGGCACTTCCCAAAGGATCCTTGCCACTGGCAGCATTCACAAAACAGAGGGAAAATTTACAGCCCCTTATTCCAGAAGAATGCTGGGAGAGTCCTTTAATAAATGCTTCTCCATGAGGCGGGCTGGTGGTAAACAAACACGATTCCAGTGCAGATATTGAAGATTCCAGTGCAGGTATTGAAGTTTCCAGTTCAGATTTTTATGTCTGCAACGTTCCCAAGGCAGCTCAGGGTTTCGAGCCCATTCCTTTGGGAAGGGTTGTCCATCCACGAGACCCAATCTCCCCAAGGCATCCCCAGATCTGTGCTCATCTCTCTGGGTGACCATTCCTGCTGTTCTCAGTGCTGCTGAGGCCACACACTCGAGTCCCGTGCCCAGTTTTGGGTTCCTAATTTCTAAAAGGACATTGAGGGGCTGGAGCGTGGCCAGGGAAGGGAACAGAGCTGGGAAGGGGCTGGAGAACTTCTGAGGGAGCTGGGGAAGGGGCTCAGCCAGGAGAAGAGGAGGCTCAGGGGGGACCTCACTGCTCTGCACAAGTCCCTCCCAGGAGGGGCAGGGAAAGGAGGAGAGGAAACGGCCTCAAATTGCACCAGGGCAGGCTCAGGTTGGAGACTGGGAAAGGAAATTCCCCTGGCAGAGTGGTCAGGCCTTGGGCTGAGCTGCCCAGGGAGGTTTGGAGTCCCTGTCTGTGGGAGTGCTCAGGAGGAGTCTGGAGGTGGCCCTTGGGGACAGGGTTTGGGCTGATGCTGGTGCTGCTGGGGTGGCACTGGGGGATCCTGAGGGGCTCTTCCCACCTTGACGAGTCCGTGATTCGCAAAGGCACGAACACAACAGCAACAACAACAGCACAACTCCCCTGGAAAACCGCAGCAGTTCAGGGGCAGGAGAGCTCAGCTCCGGAGCATCTCCCGCAGCCCAGCCCAGCCCGGACCCGCAGAGCACACTGACATCTAGTGGGGTCTGCATTAAGCACTGCTGTATCTCCTGTGCTGGCAAAAAAAGCCGCAAAAAAAAAAAAACAACCCCAAAATACCACCCAAAAGTTCACAGAAGCGTTTTGCAGCTCACCGATTTTCAGCCACCGGGCAGGGCCTGAAAGGTGGCAGCCCCTGGATCCCTGGAAGTGCCCAAGGCCAAGTTGGGTGAGGCTTGGAGCAGCCTGGGACAGTGGAAAAGTTCTCTCTTCATGTCAGGGGATTGGAATAAGATGATCTTTAAGGTCCCTGCTGACACAGATCATTCTGTGATTAACACAGAGAAAGTTGAGCCTCTTCCTTGTTCCATCCCTATTTTGGCCACAGTTTCCAGCTATTTTCCAGGTGCAATTGGCAAGTGCCCTTTAGGCTTTGACAGGGATAAGACAACTCAACACAACTTCCTGAGAAGGGAAGTGACTCCTTGTAGGGGAACACAGCAGGGGAAAGGAACAAGGAAAAGTGGAGGTAAAATATTTTCAAGAGCGTTCTTTTAATATGACTTTCTTCCTTAGTTTAGTTACACCCCTCCAAGTTCACGTTACAGAAAACCAGGGGCTCTGATCTTGGGTTTGAGGGGTAGGAAAATTTATTCCCCATCCTGGTCTGATCCTGCAGCTGAATTCCCTGCCATGACCCCAACTGCTGCAGGGAAAAAGTGAATTAATCATGGATATTAGACTGAAGTGACCCCCTCCCAGCCGGCCCTGCCCAGCTGCACTGTTGTCTCCATTTCAGTGCCCATCCCTCCAAAGCTCCCAGCCCCTGGTCTCTAGGAGACTGTAAACAACCAGCTGAACCCGATGCTCCTTTTTCCAGCATTGTGTCCCGCCCGGAGTGGGCACGCTCCCTTTTCCGACGCCTCCCCTGCCATGACAGATTTAGACAGCCTGGGTCACGTCCTCCCAGCTGGGTGCTGACACCAGGCTCCTCCTCAGCAAATCCGCCCGCAGCGTTCCGAGGTGGGAAGATGCCTTTGGAATTCCTGCTCTCCAGGTCTCCTTGAACCCTGCCCTCCGGGAGCTGCTGGCCTTGTCCTCTGCGGCATCTCCTGGTGATCCGTGTCACCTCCAAGGGATCCGTGTCACCTTCGAGGGATTTGTGTCACCTCTGAGGGATCCGTGTCACCTCTGAGGGATCCATGTCACCTTTGAGGGATTTGTGTCACCTTTGAGGGATCCACGTCACCCCCAAGGGATCTGTGTCACCTTTGAGGGATTTGTGTCACCTTTGAGGGATCCGCGTCACCTCCGAGGGATCCATGTCACCTTCGAGGGATTTGTGTCACCTTTGAGGGACCTGCGTCACCCCTAAGGGATCCGTGTCACCTTCGAGGGATTTGTGTCACCTCTGAGGGATCCGTGTCACCTTTGAGGGATCTGCGTCACCCCCAAGGGATCCATGTCATCCCCAAGGGAGCCGTGTCACCTCCGAGGGATCTGTGTCACCTCTGAGGGATCCATGTCACCCCCAAGGGATCCATGTCACCTCTGAGGGATCCATGTCACCTCCGAGGGATCCATGTCACCTCCGAGGGATCCATGTCAGATCTCTGAGCCTGCAGGAAAGCAGCTGATGCAGAGACAGGATCAGACCCTTCACTTTCCATGCGGCAGGACAGCCCTAGGATGGGGTGAGCATTTATTTCCCTGCCTGCCACGGATTTTCCGCTTCACAAAGAACATGGGGCACCTGCTGTCTGTCCGAGGGGGTGATGGTGTCGCTCAGCAGCTCCTGCGACCCGCCAGGGATCATCTCCACGAGCTGTGCTGATGTTCCTGAAGCCCAGAGAGGGAAGAGCTCCTGGGATGCCAGAGAGCTGCACATAAGTCACCGGGGTGGAGAACAGGCTCTTCTTGCCTTTCCTGTTAAATGCACAGGTGAGAGAGAATGGATAACAAAACCTGTTTTTCTGAGCAACGTGAAGCTGATTATTTGCAGGATGAAATATTTAAGCTTATGTTTTAATTAGGGTTTAAAAAAAATCCCAGCTCCTCCACGGGTTGAATTTCTAAGAGTGGGATGTTTGCTTAGTGCCGTTCCAAATGAAGATTCCTCTTCTCCTGACTTATTAAGAACTGGAAAAAAACAATTGGGGCAACACCATGTGTTAAGAAGGTATGAAATTTCAGGGAAAGAGGGGTGGGAGTGATTTTATGTGGGTTTTTTTGTTTGTTTGTTTTCACCTAAGGAAATGCAGAGTTTATTCCAGCCTGCTGTGAGCACAGAAGGCTGTTTTAGGTGCTTGGAGTTGTTCCTGTTGTTTGTAACTAAACAGCACCAGCCAAGGGCATTTTTTGGTACCTCACCGATTGCTTCTAAACAGCTTCCCTGCCATGTCACCACCAGAAGTTTGCACTGAATTTTAGGTCCAGCTGTGAAAGGCTCAGACTTTTAAATAATAATAATATTATTATTAATAATAATAGCACATCATCCTCTACATCTAAATGAAAGTCAGGCCAAAGATGCCCAGATGTGCAAAGTTTCCTTTTGCAGTAATTGCCACCTTATTTCTGTACAAACTTCAGGTTTTGGAGAGCATTTTCTCGTGTTCCGTTCACATCACAGGTTGCCAAAGTTTCTTGGAGCCTTCTTAGCTTTTGGACAAGTGCAGACAGTTCTGAACGAGCAGAAACTGTTTGAAAGGATCCAGAAAACCGGTTCACACACTCCTGAGTACAAATTGAACGCAGCTCTGCCAAGCACTAAGCCAAACAGAGCCAGCCTGTAATAAAGCCCAAGAACTTATTAATTCACGGAGTGCAGGTGCTGAGCCTGCTGCTCCTGCAGGTTCGGTCTGTGCTGCTCTTGTGATGGTTTTTCCCACTCTGCTTTAAGTGTTTGGGTCAAACTTTACAATACAGGGACGAAGGGAGCTGTAATTAGCAGGGGAACTCAAGAATTGAGGATATTAACTCGCACTCTGCAGCCACAAAACCCTGCTCACCTTTTCCCAGCTATTTCAGAAGCCAGGGAAGGGGAATAGGGAGCATCCACCTCGTTAAGATCCAGTGGCCTCCATTTCAAGTGCTGATGCAGTAACCTGAGCCCCCTGGCATTATTTTCCAAGCTCTGTGCCAGTGCAGACCGTTCAATTTAACATCCTGGTGGTGCCCAGCTCGCTCCTTGCTGCAGCAATGCCCCTCGGAGTGGCAGGAAAACGCTGCACAAACCCTTCTCCACCAGGAGAGAGTTTCCATTTTTCCTGCCCAGATGAAATTCCACTCGCAGGTGTGGGGTGTTTTATTTGTTGGAGAGGGGTAATGAATACTGTAGAAAAGCTCAGGCCTGGAAGGAGGCAGCAGGATGAGGGAGGATTTAGACACAGGATGAAAATTGTAAAACTGGCTTTAATATTGCCATTGCTCTTCCAGGGGAGGGAGAGAGTATGTTAACAATTTTATAATAGAGGCAAACACAATACAAAATTAAACCTCTGAGAGNCCAAACTTCCTTCACAAGTCCTCAGTACTTACAGAAAATCAGGGTGCAAGAGCATCTCAGTTCCTGAATCATATCCCTAATTATATAATTGAAATTGCAAATGTCATCAATAAGGCTGTGTTTGCGTCTCACAAACATTCCCTGTGAGGTCGTTGTTCGGGATAAACTTGTGACCTGCATGATTAGAGCAGGGCAGTTGCAACTGTGCTTGAAACACACATTTAATGTTAATTTTGAACTCATCAAGCAGCCTTGAGAGAGCAGAAGCTTCTGAGCTATCAGGTTCCGGAGCATTTTATGAAAATAAGCAGCGAGGCAGAGAAAACTGTGCTCGGAATGCTTCCAGGGTAGGAAAGGCAGCAGCAGAGCTGCATTTACTGCCCAGCACAGCCCCACCACAGGGATGCTCGGGGCTCTGCAGGAAACACGAGTGTTCGGCCCGCTTCTTCATAAATGCATGTGCTTGGAATTTCAGATTCGCTCAGGTTGGAAAAAAGATCCAAGATCACCAAGTCCAAGCTGTGGTCCCCACCTTGTCCCCAGCCTGTCATTGCAGGACACAAAAAAATGAATGACTCCAAATACTTTTTTTCAGAAGGAGAAAACATAAGAAGCTTTATTGTCTAATTGTTACTACTTTTTATAAGGTGTCCCGATACAGACTTAACATGATTAGAGAATAGAAATGACACCCCTCTAATCCCATTAGTTAAACTAGAGAAGCAGAACTGAAAAGGCAAAACTTCATGTAGAAAAAGATTGTTTTGAAAACAGATCAGTTGTTCACCAAGGCTATTTTAAGAAGAAGCTTTCTGGAGATATTTTTTCCCTTGGGAAAAGGTTAGGAGCTGCTAGCAGGCTAAAATCCCTCAGGCTCAGAAATATCAGCCCCACATCAGCCCAGAGCACTGAGTGCCACCTCCAGGGGACACCTGCAGGGATGGGCACTGCAAACCTCCCTGGGCAGCCCCTGCCAAGGCCTGAGCGCCCTTTCCATGGGGAAATTCCTGCTGCTGCCCAAGCTGAGCCTGCCCTGGCCCAGCCTGAGGCTGTTCCTGCCCTGTCAAACCTTCACCCTGTTGAAGACCAAGTAATGGAAGTGTTGGGATCATCCTGGGGAACAGAGGGTTGGGAAAGCTGCTGAAATCCAATCCAGGAGCTCCCTGGAGCTGTACAAGGACATTCAGAGGGAGGTGGGTGCTGAATGTAGGTCCCGCCTCTCACAATAATCGGTCAAACCCCCCCATCTCCCTAAGAAATAAAAGTACCCCAGGTTAATTACAACTCCCTGCCCCCAGATCTCCTCGGCTTTTGCTTGTTTCATTTTCCCAACAGGGATAAGCAGAGGAAAATCTTCTCTCTTTCAGGTTCTGGGAAGAACAAGAAGCAAACACTAAAGAGCAAAAAGGGAGCTGGGAGCCAAAGCCATCCTCTCATGAGCTCTCACTCCAGCTACAAAGCAGTTTGGCTCGGTGAAGGCAGCCACAGCCAGAAAACCGGGGAATTTTAAAGCTCCTGTGTAAACCAGAGCACTTACAAGGAGAAGTGAGTAAATTATATGATTTTTTACAGAGCTACACTCTTCTAACCCTCCCTCCCCAAATACAGAAGGACTGAGTCTGAACCTGCTTCTCCCCACTCTCTTCTGCGTTTTCATTCCCACCAAAGCAGAGCTGAGGACTGTCCTGTCCTCAACCCCCCAAAACAAATCAAGCACCTCTCTTTCCCTGCTTTATAACCCTGACTCTCAGTCTTTAAGGGTAGAAGGTCTGTAACAAAATTAATAACACTCGAATTTAACATCTGCTGCCTCCCATGCTGCAGTTAATCTTCCAGCAGTGTGTAACGATTGAATTTTTGGAGTGGGCGAAAAACACCTGCCACAAAACTCAATGTTTTCTCTTTCATATCCAGTTTTCAAGACTGGGCTAAATTTCCAGAGAAGTGGGACATTTTTTTTTATTTAGTGTAATTATGCACCCACATAAAATCAATGTGTGTGATAAGAAACCCTTGTGGTTATTGTTACCACAAAGATAATGGTGATGGGAGTGTTTAACTGGCTGTAACTCAGTACCTGGATAAAAGGTGCAAGAGGACAAAGACTCAAACCGGTTGCATCCTGCACAGATAAATTTAATTCCTTTACTCTTAGAAGAAGGAAGAGGAAATGAACCCAAACCCCCAAAATACAGCATATTATGAGTCTGAGTGAGGGCTTTTATTCCTCACCCCTCCTTTTCCAGGCAAGGGGTGCTGCCATAAATCCATGGGTCTGGCTGACGGGGATTTTTCACCTTCATCACATCTTGCCTGACTTTTACAGCTTTAATAATCATGTCAATATTGCCTTTGCAGTACAATATTTCTGTCCTTCTCCTCGGGTCTATCCTAAGTTTGCTTAAAGATAAAAGAGGCGATAATTAATTTGTGTGAGAGAGGAGGCAGAGCCCTAAATCCTTTCCTGCTGGAAAGCAAACTGAAGTGTGTGCTTAGCAGTGGTGGTAGCTTAGGCTTTCCTCATATTCCTCCTTTTCCCAGGAGGAGGAAGATGATTTGGAAAAGCCCTTATTATACAGAAGGATCCACTTAGAGTGTTTGAGGACATGGATTCAACCCCGAGCTGAGAGTTTTCACACCCCTGCAGAGAATCCTTTCTCAGAGCTGTTTGTAAACACTGGCTCGAAGCCTCCAACACGCAGCAACCAAAAAAGTGTCGCTGTCAGTCACCCAAAAATCAGATTGTTGTTAAATATTCCCCAGCTGGATCGTTATCCTTACACTCTCCACTAAGCCCTCCCAGCCCATCAAGGCCAAGCTGTGCCCACCTCGTCCCCAGCCCAGAGCTCTGAGTGCCACCTCCAGGGGACACCTGCAGGGATGGGCACTGCAAACCTCCCTGGGCAGCCCCTGCCAAGGCCTGAGCACCCTTTCCATGAAAGAATTCCTCCTTGAAAAATTTTCCATGAAAAAATTCCTCTTGGTATCCTCTGTTTCACTCTCTTGTGTTAAATGTTGGCCCCATCCACACAGACCGTGGCATCTGGGCTGAATTTCCTACGACAGAATTGCCCATAATCCCTTTGGAACCATTTCTAGCCACAAAAAGAGGTTTGCAGCTTATGTGAAAGAAGCTGCAGAATGAAAACACTCAGGTTCTGTGTGACTGCCCTTCTTTTTGCCCCTCACATGTCATCCCCACAGCTCAAAAACTAAAGTGGTCATGGAATAGCTGCAAGAAAAACTCCATGAATTTCCTCCTTGGGAACTGAATGTGATGGGAAACCAACCCAGATTTCGCTCTGTTACTACACTGGTTAAACTTTGCTTTTTGTGCAATGACAGCCAGTAATGATAAATATGGTAGAATAAATTTTGTCTGCTCCTTGTTGAATTAAAAAAGAATTTTTAGAGTGGATTGTAAAAGGTGGGTTTAGGATAGAAGTGGAACATGACATTCAGTGCATGAAGTGCAGGAACAACTAAATCAGTCGCAGGGTTTGCATTAAAGAGTAAAACTCCACTTTCCTGGACTGCAGGGTGGGTACTTGGACTATTCTTTATGAGTAAGACAAGAAGACTTGGCTCTCAAACCAAAAAAATTATTAGATCCAAACAACTTCTTAGAAGATTCTTGAAAGTAAAATCAGAAAGTAACAGTTGTACAGCAGACAAATACAAAGGGTTGGATCTTTTCTACCCCACCAGCCTTAACAAGAGAAGATCAACAGTAATCCCTTTTTCCTTGCCATTTTTTAGGATGGGAAAATCCTGATTTTCAGGTTCATGCAAGTGTCTGATCAAAAGCCCTTCCTGACAGAGGCCCCAGGGATGTCTCCTGTCGGTTTTTCAGTCTGTCCTTTACATTTATCTCTACTCGCTTTGAGCCACGGCAACCATCACACGTTTGGCTCCATTTGTCCTCAAGATGTTTTAAAATTCAGCCTTTTTAACGAGGAAAGAGCCCTGAGAGAGAGGCAAAATGAGACGTGTGAGTCACGGGGAGCAGCTACAAAGAGGAAAGGGAGAACATCGCTGCAGACCAAATGTGTTTCACACATCTCGAGCTCTTGCCCTCCATCCCCTGCCCTGCCCCACATCTCCTTTCCCTGCCTTTCTCCTCCAGGAATTGCCTCCTCTTCCCTTGTGGCAGGGGCTGTGGATCTCCTGTCACATTCCCTTTTTACTCCCTTTCAGTGTTTTTTATTATTCTTTATCCCTGCTTGATGTCTGAGTTCTACAGTCCTCATCTAAAATGAGATTTATTTTCTTTGCCTCTCTTCTTCTCAAGACAAGGAGTTGTGGGTCGCTGTACCCACAGTTTCTTTTGTCAAATCCCCAGATCACTGAAAAGGAAAAGCTTGAATTTGGGGAAGATAACAGAATTTTCTCTGAGTTTTTATGGAGTAATTCTTGTTCAAATATACAGTCAGAGGCACTCTGTGAATATTTCTGCTGAATCCTGCGGTAGGAACTATTATGGAAATGATGTAGCTCCTCCAGTACTTAACTGGTTTGGAAAATGTTATCTCCCGTCCTTCGGGATACTTCCACACACAAAGAACTTTTTGTGGGGTTTTTAACTCGGCATGAAGCAGAGAAGCCAAGTAAACTCCTGAACCTTCCACAGCGGGGCCGTGAGGCAGCTCCAGGGAGAATCTAATCACCAACCTGTCACCTTCCCCGAGCTCTAGGAGGACAGGGGAGATTATTTTATCTGTTCTCAGGAAATGTGCCTATCACCTGATTTCTGATGCCAAGAACATCGTGGGGAGGTGGGATCCTAAATCCTTGCTTTTCATTCAAACCCGTTCCCCTCTGAAGCTGGGCTCAGCCATTGGGAACCCCTCTCCCCTGCACATGAGATCTTCAAAATTCCAGATTCCTCACGCGGATAAAATTTTCACAAATATCCAAGAGTGGTAGAAGACGAAGCCACAGCAAAGTATGAAGATAAAGGCTCCTAAAACATGGAATCCCATAATGGTTTGGGTTAGAAGGGACCTTAAAGCTCATCCAGTGCCACCCCAGGTTGTTCCAAGCCCCTTCCAGCCTGGCCTTGGACACTGCCAGGGATCTCACAGCTTCTCTGGGCAACCTCAGGGCCTCCCCACCCTCTCAGAGAACGACTTTTTCCTCATAATCTCTGTTGATGTTCCAGAAAACCGTGACTGCTGCCTTTAGTGATCCCTCTTCCTTACCGAGGAAGAAGGAAGAAACATTCTGTGAGCCACACTTGGGCCATTTTGTGGTTTTACCGATGAAAGGCAAGATTTCTGAACCTTCAGCTGGACCAGGAGTTCAGGCCACTGGTGTGAAGTGCTTTTTTTTGGCATGTCTGACTCAGGAGACAAATCTGAACCAGCCATGGGTTCTGAGTGCGTTTTTGTGGCTGACTCCAGCTTGAGAATATATTCCTTGCAATAGTTGAACTTGAAGGTGATGAATGCCTAATTTGCTCAAACAAGTTCCACATCCAAATGTGAGTGGCACAATTTCCTGGCTAGTTCGAGGTGAAGTTAGATTTTCCTGTTGTTATTTTGGTTTCCTGAAGCAGAGAGAACAGTGGGAACCTTAGGGCCATGCCCATCTGAGCTGCAGGAGGACAAATCCTGACAGCAGAGATGAAACCACAGCTCCTACAGACGTAGTGGCTTCTTGTTTTTGCTACACCCCCTGAGCCTCCTTTTCTCCAGGCTCAGCCCCTTTCCAGCTCCCTCAGCCCCTCCTGGGCCTCCAGCCCCTTCCCCAGCTCCCTGCCCTGCCCTGGACACGCTCCAGCCCCTCCAGGGCTCTCCTGCAGGAGCCAGAACTGGCCACAGCCCTGGAGCACAGAGGGACAATCCCTGCCCTGCTCCTGCTGGACACACAATTCCTCATCCAGCCCAGGGGCCTTCATCCTCCTTTCCACCTGGGCACCCCTGGGCTCATGTCCAGCCCCTGTCCCAGCACCCCCAGGGCCTTTTCCAGCTTTTCCAGCCCCTCTGCTCCACAAGGTTCTTGTGGCCTTGATGCCTTGGGAAGGCTGAGCTGGAACAGAGACTGGACAGAGCCAGAGAATAAAGCAGGGATTTATTAAAAGGCCTTTAAGGGTACACCTAGGGCAGGACAAGAGCCTGGACAGGGCTACACCCAAGGTGTACCCAAAATGGGCACAAAATGCACACAAAATGGACAAACTGTCACGAGGTCTCACACATTTATAAATTTTGGTCCATTTTCATGTTGGAGTTTAATTGTCCAATTACAGCTCCAGGTTATGCAGTCCCATCCTTCTTGTTTTCTCTCCTCAGCCCACCCTTGTCTGTGCTTTTGGGCCTGAAAGCTGTAGCCAGTGTCCTTGGTCTCCATTTGGAAAAGGATTTGTTTTGTGTCCCTGCTGTGTGCAGAGCTGAGTGACCCTGAGTGTGAGCTCAGAGCTGCACCCCTGGCCAGCACAGAGCCTGAAATACATGAAAGTTAAAACTTAAAGGCATCAGCCTCAGCCCATGGCCCCAGCCTGTCCACATCCCTCCGCAGAGCCTCCCTGCCCACTCCCACCAGCAGGTTTCTTCTTGTGGCCGTGCACGTCACGGGTCCTTGACGCGGCAGCACATTTCAGCAGCTTTTCAGGTTGTTTGTCACAGACTGTCCTCGTCACAGCTTTCCTCTGAAATGAGCCTCACATGGAAACAGTCACCACTCAGCCGAGAGTCACTGCAAGGCAGGACTGACACTTCTGAAATGTGGCATTTCAGAGAGCTTTGTGAGGCCTTTCACTCAGGCTGTGCTGAATACGGAACATCTTATCAGCGCATTGATATCCTACAGTCGAGCTCTTGTGCTGGAGGTTGAAATTAAACCCTTCTCTGGGCTCAGTGGTCTTGAAAAGCCAGGTAATGCAGAGCAAACGCAAACGTGTAGGTGTTTAATACGTGTTTGTGTTGTGCGTATCAGAAGGGAATGCAATTAGAAGCGTTTTAATAAGATTATCCTGGCTCCCTTTGATTCTGAGCTCTTGCTGGAAAGACTTGTGGGTCACAAGAGTGGTTTTGTTTTCCTTTTTTTAAATGTCTGTAAAATTTGCAAATGTTGTGTGCGCCCTTATTTACTTTGCAATTATCCTTCAAGAGCAGTGCTTGCTCTCTTGGCCTCATTTTTGAATTACTGTAATTCTCTTTTGGGAGGCTTCCCAGACAGAGGAAGATGCAGCCACGGCCACAGCACAAATTTCTTCACTGGGCTGATATTTGAGACCACATCGTGGAGCCTGTCCCGAAGAATTGCTGCTGGGGTGTGGCCAGGAAGATTTGGGCTTAAATTCGTGCCCTCAGAAGGGATCTCAGCTCTGTCTGGAGAAGTTCCCTCCTCAGGAAATGGGAAATGTGGCAATGTATTCCAAGCGCTCCTCCCAGTCTTGTGTGTGACCAAATGTAAGAAAGACATGAAATTATTTGGGAGCATCCAAAGGAGGGACATGAGGATGGGGAAGGGTCTGGAAGGGAAGAGGAGACAATGAGGGACCTTGGGATGTCCAGCTGGAGGAGTCTGAGGGAAAACTCCTCAGGGGCTGCAGCTCCTCAGAGGGACAGCTCCATCCTCTGCTCCTGGCACAGATGGACAGCACCCAGGGAGCGGCTGCAGCTGGGCCAGCAGGGATGGAGGGTAGATTTTAGGGCAAGGTTCTTCCCCCCGAGGGTGCTGGCACTGCCCAGGCTCCCCAGGGAATGGGCACGGCCCCGAGGCTGCCAGAGCTGCAGGAGCCTTTGGGCAGCGCTGCCAGGGGTGCCAGGCTGGGATTGTTGGGGCTCTGGGCAGGGACAGGGTGAGACTGGATGGGATCCCACCCAAATCAGGATATTCCGTGATTTTTTGATCTCTGTACTCCCATTTCTCTTTGCCAGCAGCAAGTGCAACACCTTCTGTGGGTGACTTTGGGCTAAGCTCCACAGTAACACAAATCCACTCAAGCACCATCCTTGTTAAGACTTTGCATTTAGAATACTCTTAGTCTATTTTTTTTAGTCTTTTTTTTTTAGTCTATTTTTTTTAAGTCTATTTTTTTTAGTCTACGTTTCCCCCCCAAAAAGTGCTTTCAGCATCTGGCACTCCCAGGCCCAATGTGGATTGCTGTACAGCTGAACTGGAGCAGTGTAATAACAGAGGTTTGAAGTTCAGATTGCTTTCATGGCATGCCCAGGAGTGAGCCTTGCAACTGTAATTATTGTCAGATAATTTTTCATTTTATTGATCTAGCTTTTTCCCCATGATTGTCAGCAAGGGCTGCTTTTTTTTCTTTTTCCCCTGGACCATTGGGTGTAAGGCAAAATAACCTGCAGTCTAGTAAAAGGGTAATAATGGAGCAGTGATATACACAGATGTGGCTGGTGAGGTTTCAGGGTTATTTTCTCAGTGGAGCTTACACAATTCCAGAAGTCTGAATTTGTCATTTACTTTTCGTTTCGGGGGTTGCACTATTCAGCCTAACAATATGTAATTTTTATAAACAGGATCTAATAGAAATAACATACTTTTGTTTAAAAAAAAAAAAAAAAAAGAACAACCCAAAACCTCCAAGGTTTTGTAATAACCCCAGACCTCCAGTATTTAAAGATGAATGTATAGCCTTGGTGCCAGCTACTCAAAAACCATTTAGAGACCAGAAACATGGGATCAGATTCTGCTGTTGTTCCTCAGCACGAGTGGTTTTTCTCCTTCAGCTCGAGTCTTTGGAGGCTAATTTTCAATCAGATAAAACTCTGTGAGAAAGAACAGCAGAGCTGGGCCCTGAGTCACCTGGCACTCGGCAAAAATTGAAAAATACCAGAGGCACCTGAAATTTTCACTGAAGACTGGTGGTCACCAGCAAATAATGATTAAAATAGTGGTAACAGCGAGTCTTGGCTTCACTGGACTTTTACTGCCTGGAGTAAGCAGTCACTTGCCAGATTATTATTATCTTGGCACTTGATGCAAAAAAACCCTGTAGTTTTCCATGTTCCTTAAAGCTGAGTATACATTTATTGGAAGAAAGCATTTATTAAACATGTGGGGACAGATTCTCCACAGGCATTAAATAACTTCCCTCCATCTGCCAAGAACTCGTGCTTGTTACCTTTTATTATGCTGAGAACTGCAGGTTGAAAACGGCGGAAAAAGCGGGGGAAAAGAGGTGGAAATGGAGCTTCAATATGAAAAGCCAGACTGGTTTCTATCTCCTGATATCAAATAAATTTGAACTGCATGGGTCTGGATTGTCCTCACACAGTGGCACCTGTGCTCCAAAGTCATGAGCAGCACACTGTGAAATTGGGAATGACAATCTGGATTAGTGGAAGATGTCCCTGCCCATGGCAGGGCTTGGGAATGAGATGATCTTCGAGGTTCCCAAACCATTCTATGGTTCTGATACAGGGAGAAAGGAGTATACAACGGAACTGGGATGTAAAAGGTTCAAAATATTAAGAAAACAAAGAGTTTTGTCCCTTTAGTCATGGGACAATCGACATCAAACACCTTCATGGGTTCAAAAAGTGATTGGACAGAACAATGAAAGGAAAACTCCTTAGGGTGAATCATTAAGGTAACACTTTAGGGTGAGGGAATCCGTGATGATCGGCTTCTAGGGACAATATTCTGGAAAAGCAATGCGACATCCTCTTCCTATTTTTATTTATTTCCTAAACCTCCGCTATTGGCAGTGCTGGGACATTGTCTTGATCTAGCCCTACACAAGTTTTACATTCATAGGTAAAACACATTTTCTGAGGCAGAGAATGAGAAAAACTCACACAAAAAGACTTCTGTGTGAGGAGACAACTTCAGCTATCAGCTCAGTCTAAACCATAACACAGATCTCCCAAATCAGATGTCTTCAGGCTTAGGTTTTGGTGTGATCCCATGGCACACAGAATTACTGGCTGTAGGGATATCCCGACTTCAGAATCCAGGCAGATTAAAAGTGAATTGTTTGTGTTATTGAGTAAAACTTCGTCCATTCCACAGATTTAATTTTCAGGAGAGCAGGGCAAAGCCTTCCTCAGCTTTGCACACCTTGGCTCAGCTTCCAGCAGAACAAGCGGGACTTCTGCCCTCAGGGAAGCATTTTGGAGTTTTTCCAGCAATGATAAATATCAGTGGACAGAGCCATCCTCCTGCCTGAATGCAGGGTGTAATAAGGGTCAAAAATGAAGGTATTGCAGTGAAAGAGCCCCTGGCTGTGTGACAAAGTGCAGGGACAGGAGCGATCCTGTCCCGCTGGTTGCTGGCACACTTTCCTCAGCTCAGGTAGACACCACCAAACAGGAAATTTTGATGTTGCTTAGCCCAAATTCTGTCTGTGATTTGTTCCTCTCTGAGTTTTCGATCAGCATTCACCCTAGTGAAGATTATTGTTGTCAACAGCGCCAAGAGAATAATGTGGCACCACCCAGAATTAAAATCCTGGCCCAGGACCTGCCCAAGTGTCGGGTAACATCAGTGGCTGCTGAATTCAGGCCTGACAGTTTTCAATCCTTGATTATTTGTCCCTTTTGCGTCGTTAGAAGAACCCCAGGTAGGCAACTCAGAAAACACCCAGGGACAGACTCTGAAGTCACAGCAAGGTCACAGAGATGTCACAGGAGGCCTGTAGGCTTTTATTGCCTCCTTTCTCTTTGGCAAGAGCTGCTTTTTTAAGCGATTCAGCAGCCAGGCGCTGCTTTGTCTATCAGCATCCAGATGGACTCGCTGCTACTGGGCAATCCCGCAGGATGATTATTCCATAGCAGGTATTAATCCACAGGAAGGGGAAGGTAGCTCAGCGTGTGTGGAAACAGGCTGCTATCCATGTCCTTGATGAGGCTTTAAAGCACTTGTGAAGGGACAGAGGGCTCCCAGGGAGAAGCCGAGACGGAATTCAAGGAAAACTCAACCTTTCCGCAGCACCTCCATCCTGGGGCTGAGCAGCTGCTGGGATCTTCAGGATGCATCACGACCCAGTGATACGTGGTAGAATGGAGGACAAATCAACCAGAAAGGGCAGGGATTAGAGAGTTTAGATCCAAAAAAAGCACTAAATGGCCCTTGATAACTCCTGGGAACTATTTATTGATTCCTTCTCCACGCGGCGCATTCCCATTAAATGATTTCATTTCCTTGTTTCTCCTAATCACATCACTTGCTTTAGAAGTCTTTCGCTCCCTGAGACCTGGGGCTGCACAGATAACTTCAATTTCTCGCGTGGCTCTGCTTTTTATGACATGTGAAAAGTTGATACAGTAAAAAAATGACTCCTTGGAGCCACTAGGTCTGGAGCTCTCATCACCGGGAATCGCAGCTCCAAGGAAGCACTGGAGGGGTAATTCCTGTGCTGGGCTCAGTCAGAACAGCAAATGCTTTTTTCCATCTCTGGATGGGCACTGACAAACTCCTTGGAAGGTGTGACTGCCTCTGAAAAGTGTATTGACACCATGGAAATAGGAGTGAGAGATCAGGAATAATAAGATTAATAAGGCAGTGATGCTGTAATGGGCGAATCCTTGAGTCCTTGTAAAAGCTGACACCGCAAATTCTTTGCTCTGCCCTAGGAAAACTTGCTCCATGCTGGGAAAAGAGGCATTGGAAACAATACCTTCATTTTGTGGACAAAAAGGGGATGCTGTTCGGTGTTCTGCTCTGAAAATAAAGGAAGAAAGGGAAGGCATCAAGGGGTATTCAAAGGAAAAGGACCTGCATGTCCCAGTACCTCCCGAATTTAACCCCCCCATCACTGTACAGATTTTTGCAAGCCAGCAGTGTGAATCATTTTCTCCTGTGTGACCCTGAGCCCTCTGGAAGACCTTTGCTTCCACCAGGTTTTGTGGTTTTTGTTGTTTAAGAAGATATTGGTTTTCCACTGCAGCCCTTGGTCCTACACGTAGGGGTGAGCTCCTGTGGTGAGCACGTCCGCTCTGAGTGTTATTTAAGGTTTGTAATAAAAACAGATCAGCCCAGACAGGGGTAAAGTGGGATTTGTGGGATTTATGGGATTCTTGCTGCCAGAGGAAGAGGACTGGGCGAGACGCAGGTGCCTGGCACTGCTCCGTGTTGGGCTGAGGGATGTTGTCCTTCCTTTGCTGTCAAAATTCACATTTCCAAAAGCCACCTCATTGTGGAGAGCCAGCATTAACCTCCAGACGCTGAAAAAAATCCTCTTTGAGGGGGATTCAATGCTGTGTGGCTCACAAGGGGAGAATCTGCCCCTAAAAATTCCATTTAATGGAAGAGCTCCCACTCTCTGCTCACCCCCAGCAAACCAGGCTGCGGTGGGCACAGAACCCAATTCTCACCTTGCCACGCCAAGCGAGCTGAGAACAGCCCGTGATTGTTTCCGATGAACACAGTTTCTCCTTCTTATGATGTTGTTTTGTAATTCCATATGGACAGAAAGGATTCATTCCCCGCTCCTGCTCAGGGAACGCGCACACAGCAGCCCTTACCCGTAATTTGTCATCTGTTTAAACCCCACGTGCATCAATAGGAAAGTTAAATTCAATTTCCTTTCAATCTTAAATATTTCTGAAGATATTCCCCCATCCAGGACGGCCCTGGAGCAAGAGCTTCACCTCAGGCCCGTGAGGGATTCTGGGGATGTCAAGTGTTTTCCTGGACAGGGCTGTGATCCATAGCAGATGTACACCTGCACTGCAGAATGAAAAACCAGCAAATGCACAGAATTAAGGCACCAGGGTACCAGAAAAACGCTTGATTATTTTTGAGGTCCTGCAATTTTGCTCCTGTCTGCAAGGTTGGGGGGAAAAAAAACCAAAAAAAACAACTTTCCAACAAAACGAGGGAAATTAGCTATAGCAAGGCCCTGTTTCAAAAGCACAGAGCACTCTGAGTCCCTCGAGGAAAATTTTACACAATCCTACTTTCAAAATAATGTTCAGGTTGCAAAATTGAGCAATCATAAAAGTCAGGAAATTTAAAAAGTTAGTACGTGTCTTTCAATGTTAGCTCAGCAACAGCAAATATATGTAGTGCAAGGGGTTTGTACTTGCCATTTCTGTGTGAAATTTAAACTTTAAAAATCTTCTTGTTGACCATTAATATGCAGCATAAACTATACTGGTTATTTAATGCCTCGAAGAGGCATCTTAATCATGAGACTTTCCTGGCTGTGGAATTCAGCGGGCTTGGTTCTGAAATAAAATGGCACTGCTGCACAGCTGAGTTATTTTGGGGTTTTTGTCATCACTGGGAAAGAAAGGGAATTTCACCTGTGTTATAATCACCTCAGAATAACTTTGCGGTGCTTATAAAAAGCTGTGATTTATATAGTTAGGGAACTGAACTAATCTTTTGGGGGTTTTTTTTGGTTTTTTTTTGGGAGACCTTCTGTGGTGAAGGGACCACAGTGCTTCCCCTTTGCTGGCAGGAGAACGAAACCTCCCCAGACAAATGTGCTCTACCTGAATTAATACCGAGCTGTGCCACAAAATGTTTAAAATACGGGATGATATTTCCAGGCCAGATGTAGGAGTTTCCCCCAGCTCCGTGTGTTGGTTTAACTTACCATGAAAGCCTAAATGCAGTTGATGGCAGTGTTTAGATAAGGCAGATGGAGAGCCCAGCTCGGACTGGGTACTGCAGAAATGCTGAGCCTTATAAATGAGCTGTACTGCGCTCTGGGATTTTCCTGGCTGAGCCTTTCAAACCCCAGGCTAGATTAAATCATCACAGCTGGGGAGAAAATATCAAGAGCTGAATAACTACTTTATGAGAGCTGTAAGAGTGTGAAGGTTTTAAGAAGCTAAATAATTATGGCACTCTCTGAGAGCCGCAGGAAAGATGAATGAGTTTGTGGCCAGCAGCGCTGGTTCTGCTGATGTCACTCTGAAAAACAAATGAAAATATCAAAACTGTGGGGAGAATTTCACACACAGCTAAGGGAGCAAATACAGGTTAAAGCGTGGCAGTGAGCAGTCCAACAATGGCTCAGCTCCAAGGAGAAATGACATACATTTTGGTGCTTCCAGGGGTTTTTATGTGAGGTTCAGTGCCCCAGGTCTGGTGTGGGAAGTCACGAGCATCCTGAGCACTCTTGTCAGTCAGCTGTGGGCTGCTTTAGTCATGGAACTCTGTCAGCTTGGGAATTAAATGTCTCCCGTGAAGGTATGCAAGTGGCAGGACCTGAAACTTGGTGTAAAATCCCAGAATCCCAGAATGGTTTGGGTTGGAAGGGACTTTGGAGATCATCTCAGTTCAACCCCCTGCCATGGGCAGGGATGGCACTCATTAGACCAGGCTGCTTCAAGCCCTGTCCAACCTGGCCTTGGACACTTCTGGGGATCCAGGGGTTTCCATGAGTGTCACCAGTGCAAAGTTCAGGCAAGCACCTAAGGGAGAAGATCTTTGGATCATGGTTGGTCCCATCCCTTCCATCAGACGGGCTCTGGGGGAGCTGCTCTCTGCTCACTCCAACACCAGCGAGTTCAGAGCTCTTCTCAGAGGTGTCTGAGGACACTGGAGATGTTTTTGGTCAGTCTGGGGTTGCCTTCCAGAAATGCATTTGGAGCAGCGATGCCAGCTGAGCTCCTGGGGTTTGCCAAACCTGGGTGTCACAGGGGCCACCAATCCCACCTATCCAGGCGTGGGGCAGTTTGTGCAGCAAACACAGCCGTGTATAAAATCAGGGGGAATTTCCCCATGGAAAGGGTGCTCAGGCTTTGGCAGGGGCTGCCCAGGGAGGTTTGCAGTGCCCATCCCTGCAGGTGTCCCCTGGAGGTGGCACTCAGAGCTCTGGGCTGGGGACAAGGTGGGCACCGGGCACTGCTGGGACTGCCTGGGCTGGGAGGGCTTTTCCAGCCCCAGGGATTCTGTGTTTAGGACGAGCTGCTCAGACATTGCCTGCAATTCAGTCTGGGAGTAACAAGGGAACCAAAAGAGGCAAAGCAATAAAATAAAAGATGTGAGAGGGCTGGGAATGTCCAGGCAGCTGCGGGATGAAAGTTTATTGGGCCGAGACGGGGGCAGAAGTGAGAGGGGAAGGGTGCCCTGAGTCCATGAGCATGGAAATCATGGGGAGACATCCTGCTGACTCCGGGCAGCTTAGCCGGGATCCAGCACATGGCCTTGCCCTTCCCCTTCCCCCTTCTCGTGTGCAGCATGGCAGCCCAGATCCTGTTTCAGGGCTTGTGCTGGCGCATTTTTTCTCCCTTAGATCTTTCCATGGGAGAGCTCCGGCCCCTCCATGTGGGACAGCGACACCCCCGGGGCCGAGGCTGGGGACAGAGGGTCAGGAGAGGGGCTGTGCTGCCTCTGGAAAGCCCCCAGCAATCCTGGGAATGAGAGGAGAGCGGAGGATGCAGACCCCCAGCAGGTTATGCCACTGGCAACGCATCCAAATTCCTTTTGGTCTTTAACCAAGCAGCGGTCAAAATGTTGGGAAGAAGTTTCTGGAAGCACCTGCACCAAGACTTTACAAGGAGCCAGTTTGGGGGGGATCCCCTCCTGAGACCAGGCTGTGCCATGGCTGAAAGGCACCTGAAAAGCCCAAAACTCACAAAGCCTCGCAACAAAGGTGAAGTTAAATTGCCCTGGAAACCATTTTCAGCGCTATTAAATAACATAAATAACACGAGAGTGGGGAGCAGGACGGGGAGGAGGAGTGAGCCCAGGTGAGGCAGGGATAATAAACAAGGCATGATTGCTCTCAACAGATATTGGCAGAGCAGGCACATGAACGAGGTCATTTGTTTGGGCTGATGCAAGGAAATCCAGCTGGGAGAAGGAGCAGGAGGGTTTGGTTTGGCTCTCGGGGTGTATTTCTGTGGAGTGTAGCAGACTGTGGAGAAATCTGCCACAGGAAATGTTAGAAACTCCAAGGCTTGAGTCAGTTAAAACCTGAGTGGGGAAAATCCCCCGGAGTGATCTGGAGGGAAACGCTCCTGGAACTGGGCAAGCACAGAGGTCTCTGGCTATAAATTACAATAGCTCAGATACAAATTGGTAGCCAGCAAATGCCACACATGGAATGGGGGGGGGACAGAGCTCCCAACTCTGCCTCCCAAGCTCCCAGCAGCCAAACCCATGCTGGTGTAAACTGCTGAACCTCCTTTCCCTCCGCGGAGGCGCGTGGATGATTTATGCGAGGTGGCCCAAGAGCTCCTGACCCCGGGGCTACAGCAGCTCCATCATCCCCCGGCATCCAAGGCAACAAATACCCTGATTTATCCCCGGGGCTCTCTGTAATTCGCCAGCTCTGGCTGGCAGACAGGAATCCCCCAGGGCACCGAGCCCCCCGCGAGTTCTGCGTCATTGCAGCCCCGACCCTTGGTGCAGATGTTGGAGCCCCCCGTTCCCCTCTAATCTGAGGCGCTGATAAAAGCCCGGCCTACGCACAGCCTGATCTGCTCCAGCAGATCATGTTCCACAACTGGATATGCCTGTTTCCAGCAGGGAGACCTTCTGATGTCGCTTGGCCTGCTCTTATTTGGGAAGGAAAACGGTCTCGCCGCACAAAAAAGTTCTCTTTTGCTTCTGGCGTCTACTTTTTTTGTTTTTTTTTTTTTTTTTGGCAAAGATTTGTTTTCACACTTTCACAACTACAGTAGTAGTTATGAAATGCTTAAGCAGCTAGAAAATATAAGGAAGATCTTGAAAGGACGTGTGTCTTTTAGATAATTAGAAAAAGATGTTAAAGCATATAAGAAGTCAGCTATAAATATAGAAAATGAACAAATTCACATCATGTAATCAATAGATCAGCACTATTCATCTTAGGAAAGTTGAGATAACACATTTCTAAACTATCATGTACTTATGACCTTAAGATAAGACACAAAAAACACTGAAACAGCTTACAACCAATAACAGTCACCATGTAGAATAATTATTGACTCTTCTGTGTTATCTATGGAAGATAAAACAGCAGAGATTGTAACGAATAATAAAACTCTCCAGGAAATCAAGGGTCCAGCAAATTGTTTTTTGTTTTGCTAATAAACCCAGAGGTTTTCTGCACCAAAACTAGATACAAGTCACTTCGACTTTTAAAGTCAAATATTGAGATATTGAGATAAATTCTTGCTTAAAATATTGAGATAAACTCTTGTCTTGTTTTTTTCCTGTGTACCAACTCGTGAAGAAATGCTACAAGAATTTTAGAGCAATGGTCTTATAAAAAAATGCTCCGTGAATTTTACAGGAATGGCTTTGTGGTCTCACTAAAACATCAGTGATTCAAACACCTATGAATTTACCCTCAGTTGAAATTATTTTCATGGAGAAAAAGAGTCAAAATTATCAAAAAATGTCACCCAGTGTTTGGCCAGTGGAACCAACCATCTGATTTTAATAGCCCTCAGTATTTCATCACCTTGTCTCATCAGCCACTGAATTTTCTGTCGTGTTTGGCATCCCCTGGAAATGAAATCTGGCATCTCTGATCTGCCCAACCCTCCCCAGGAGCTTTGGGAACGATTCCTTTCCCTGATTACCACCCTTTACTCCAGACCAAATGAGGGATGGGCTCTAGAGGAAATAAATGTTGATTTATCATGTTCATACACAGGATTTCATTGCGTTTGCGTGTTTGCAGACAGATCCAAATTAAGATTATCCAGACAGGTACTGATAACTCTTCCACAGAGTCAAGTGCAAGAAAAGAGCCTTTTTGGGAGGTGTTGACTCCTCCAGCAGAATCCCACAGGCAAACAAACACCTCCAGGATTCAGGAAACCAATTCCAGTCACTTTCTGCAAAGAAATGAAGGTTTCTGGTGTTTATTTTAATGCTATAAATAAAGGGCAGAACTAAACAGTCACATTGCATGCAGAATATACTTTGTAGATACAAAAAGTTATAATATCCTCCTTTATGTTATCCGATGGTGGATGTTTATTATCATAGAAAACTAATAGCCTTGGCTTCCTTCAGCAAAAATATGAGCTCCTGTGAGCTGCAAGAGCTTTTGTTCACATGCCAACCCAAGAGCTAAATGTGAATATCCCTTCCTCTGACCACATCAATCACTTTATAACCACAGTCAGATAATTTCTGCTCTTTCACCCTTTTTTTTATGGGAGGACACTGAGAGACTGAGTTAGAGAGGTGACAAATGATCCACACAGCCACCCCAAAAAGCAGGTGGCAGCCCCTGAGGGGGCTGGCAATTAATGCCATATGTGACATAAAACTCCCCCTAAATGTACCTTCCTCAGCCACTGCTTATCTGTGGGACTGAGGGGACAAAACTCTAAAATTCAGAGAGTAAAATTAAATGGAACCAAAATGTGGACCTGATCCTGTCTTCGTTGCTGCCTTTCCAGTTTTTCCAGGTCTACTGACGTTTATAAAAATTCAGGGTGAAGATGAAACTTCCAGTTTCCTCCTCTAAGAAAAACCCCAAGTAACAGACCACAAAGAGCTGCATAATTCCATGCCGGAAACAAAACATTTGGTGTCTTTGGAGGAGCATTTCAAAGAGAGAGAATTTTAAATCCAGCAGAGATGACGTGTGAGGGGTCCCAAGCAGGAACGAGCCATGAAATGAAGGGCAGCACCCACAGCCAAGACAACCCCGAAAACCTTCCCTGGCACCCATGAGGAAATTTGGGAGAATAACGGGGTGGTGCAAGGCCAGTTCTAAATCCATGGAGCCACCCAGGGAAGGTGCTGGAGGCTGCAGGGGTGTGAGGAGGGGTTGAGGCTCCTGCTGCACATCTGGCAGGGAGAGCAGCAGCTGCACTGCCCCGATCCGTGGCAGGGAGGGGGTGGGAGTAGGTGTAGGATCAGGCTTGGTTACAATGTGCCTTTCAAACTTTTATTCATTTCCTAAGCTCCTCTTTTGAAAAGTAAAGAGGGTGGGAATGAAGAGAAGAATTTTGCTGTGAGCCAGGCAGGGCCTTGCTTCCCTTCAGATCTGCCCACCCTCGCCCACGTCCAAGCAGGGAGCTCTTCTTACCAGACAAGTTTTTTGGGTTTTTTTTCCCCTGAAAATATTTGAGCAGGAGTGAGCAGCGAGAGGGCCTGGGAAGTTGAAGCAGCAGAATTTACAGTGCCAGGGTGTGGAACCTCACTCACCTGTCTGGTGAACCTGAGCACGCCCCAAAGCTCTGATCCTTAAAC
The DNA here is from genome assembly GCA_013397315.1 of Donacobius atricapilla. Classification (NCBI taxonomy): domain Eukaryota; kingdom Metazoa; phylum Chordata; class Aves; order Passeriformes; family Mimidae; genus Donacobius; species Donacobius atricapilla. The sequence goes on along the minus strand of WBMY01009774.1, from coordinate 250,181 downwards.
ATTAATTCATCGAGCTGTGAGAGATTATTCAAATAAAATTAATTTAAAAAGTAAAATGACTACGAACTTAAGGGCTTGGCTCAGATGAAGTCTAGCAGATGGTAAGAAGCACATCACATCATTTTGCATTCCCAGTGTGGAGGCTGAAAGGGCATTTATGAGGGAAATGGTGCAGAATTAGAGGGTGTTGAAGGTAAAACTGAACTTGGGAAGGGCGCACAGAGAAATACCAAAATTACTGGGTCAGAATTCCTTGGCAAAACCACCTGCAGCCCAGGGAAGGGGCACAGCAGCCACGATCTGCATGAGGAACAACTCAGAGGTCTGGAGAAGGAGGAGGAACAAAAGGATAAGACTGACACGGGCAGGGAAGGAGTAAAATGAGAAACAATGAAAGAGACAGCAGTAAAACATGCATCTGTTATTTAATCCTGGGTAAATACCCAGATCAGTGACATCAGATTCTGCTGTTTGTTTTGAGTTTACTCTGGAGTCGTGGCTCCCCAGGCTGAGGCAGCTGGGATAGAGCCCATGGATCCAGGCCAAGGATTTATCCCAGACATGGCTGTTCTTGTGCAGCACAGGCATCAGGCAGAACTGAAGTTTGGATGGAAAAATTGTCTTTCCAGCCCTTGTGCTCATAAAAATAAAGCTGGCATGAGCTGGCAGGGCGAGGGAATTCAACAGTTTCATAAATTGTCACATCATTTCGCAGTCACTCAGTGCTTAGATGGGCCTTGAAGGTCATGAAGGCTAAACATGGACATTGTGCCTCTTTTATTTAATTGGCTTTTATCCCAGATGCCATTTTATTTCCCCACAAAGGCTGAGTCTGGCTGACAGAATCCCAGAATCATTAAGGTTGGAAAAAAAAAAAGGATTGTGGAGTCCCAGCTGTGCCGCATGGCCACCTCTTCCCCAAGGTGGGGGAGTGCCACATCCAGGCCTTCCTTGGACACCTCCAGGATGGGCACTCCAAAGCTCCCTGGGCAGCTCTTTCCAAGGCCTGACCAACCTTTCCAGGAAGAAATTTTTCCTAATATCCAACCTCAGCTTCCCCTGGCACAGCTTGAGGCCTTTCCCCCTCCTCCTGTCCCTTGTTCCCTGCTAGAAAAGGGTGACTCCAAGTGGGAAGGCAAAATTTGCTCACTTCCTAAAGAAATATCAACAAACACAACCCACACAGGGAAAAAAAAAAAAAAAAAGGGTGATTAAAAAANAAAAAAAAAAGGAGATTTTTGATTTAATATTTGCCTGGCTCAGCCCACAAGGAACACCCAAGCCTGCTGCTTTTGCCACTTGGCAGCCAGAAGGGCAAGGCTGGTGCCCAGCAGTGAAAGCGTTACTGAGCACCAGGGGCAGCTGGAACTGCCGAGGGAGGCACATGGAAAACATGACACCGAGCAAGCGGCGCTAATTAACGCTGGCTGCTTGAATTAGAAAGCTTTTAATGGCTAATGTTTAAAAATAACTCCTTAATGGCGTCTAAAAATAGCTGCTGCTGAGCCCCAGAGTGTTTTGACCTCCATTAAATGGGGGGTCCATTTCCCAGGACTGCTGGCGTAAATCAGATTTTCCTTTGAGGTGCGGCTCGCCCCGGGATCAGCCGCAAAGCCTCGTGCCTGACCCCGGGAGCCCCTCTGCAAACCCACCAGAGTGAGCTGGATCACTGCTCAGGATGGTGGGCAATGTGTGGATGTCCTGAGGGGGAGGAGGAATTGGAGAGGATAACCTCAGTGAAGGAGTGGGAGATTCCCAGGCCAGGCTAAAACAGGGATGAGGAAGGTAGGGCAGGGATTAAGGACACAGGAGACCCAAGCTCCATTTCCAGCTGAATGTCTTGAGGTCCCTCATGGTCCCTGCTGTGACCCAAATCCATGTGGAGATCTCCCTGATCCTGGAGGAATATTCCCAGGGTAATTTCCCTGAGATGTGTGGCATGCTTAGATCCAGATGCACCTCACAGAACACAAATAATAACATTAAAAGGGAAAATAATGCTTAATTTTCCTTAATGTGAGAATCAAACCGAAATAGCCTGCAAGGCAAACATACATGAAGACTTCTCGTGGCTGGGGCAGAAATAAAATATCTCCAGTAGTGCTGGAGGTAACAGTTTGCTCCTTTGTGCTGTGTTTGACCCTACCTCATGGCTTGTCATATCTGTGATAGCCAAGAGAAATCTGCAGCCTGAACTCCCCTGGAATGATGATTTCTGATATAAAACCTTCTGTGATTTTCTCAGGATATGCAAATGAAGTAAATTCCCTCAGCAGCCACATAAACTCGGGTGTTTTCACTTAGGTGTTACATAAAGAACGTCTGAAAGGCCAGGAATTGGCAACGGGGGGAAAAGCTTTCCTAAAACCAGGCACATTAAAGGAAAGATGCTCTTTGGTTTGCTGTTCCCTACCAGGCAGCAAATCCAACATCCCATTCCTCCCCGACCCATGGCACACCCCAAATAAAAGGAATGTGTAGAAGCACAGAGTCCTCAGCCTGTGGTGCTGTCCTGCCCAAGCCATAAAATCCTTGTGCTTTTCCATTTTTCTCTTTCTTTTCTCAATGTCCAAGGGATTTTTTTGGGAAGAGATGCCCCATCCTACAAGAAAGATGGAGAGAGACAATGGCCAAGGGATGCAGGGGCAGGAGCCAGGGAATGGCTTCCCAGTGCCAGAGGGCAGGGCTGGCTGGGATCTTGGGCAGGAATTGTTCCCTGTGAGGGTGTTGAGGCCCTGGCACAGGGTGCCCAGAGCAGCTGTGGCTGCCCCTGGATCCCTGGCAGTGCCCAAGGCCAGGCTGGACACTGGGGCTGGGAGCAGCCTGGGACAGGGGAAGGTGGCCCTGCCCATGGAACTGGCTGATCTTTAATGCCCCTTCCAACCCAAACCATTCCATGATTCCATGATTTTGCTGTCAGGCCAAGATCAGTGAATGCCACAACAACAGAGACCAACCCTGGCACTGATGTCACCCCAAGCACTCCAGACTCTTTACAGACAAGTCTGAGATGACGGGAACATTTGTTCCCTCTGCATCCTTCTGCTGTCCTGATGGCATTGATTAGATGATCCAGATGGTTTTCCTCCCTTTTCCTGCTCAGGCCAGCTCCTGCAAACACTTCCACTTTCTCCTCTGAGCAGGAGTTCAGCACGTGCACAGGGCTTGGCAGAGCTGGAGCCTAAACTTGTTCCTGTTTCTGAACCCCAAGCTGGATTGTGACGCAAGGGTTATTTGAAATATTAAAAGATCGGGTTTCTGCCCACACACACCATGCGTGATGGATAACAGAGCTGGCAAGGCAGCCATTGGAAAAGGCCACTTAGTCTTGGATTTATACAGAAGGAAGAGTTGCCATTCCTTGTTCTTCAGCTTGGATTTATACACGACCAAACTGTGAAGGTGTTGTCCCTCAGAAGCTCCAGGATGTTCGCCTGATTCCACATTTCACCCACAACCTGAAATCACGACCTGAAACTCCACAGATCCTAATGAAAATTATTCCCCTGTGAGTTACTTTATTGAAATGCAACCTCAAGAAATACCGGCCAGTCAGGAAAGAGACTTTAATCCAATATTTGTTATCCTCTTCCACAGGTTTTAAATCACTCTTTTTGCTCCCTACTTAGAGCAAATACACCCTTATTGTTTTCCTAGTCCTGCTATGACCTACTGGGACTGTTTTCATCGTGTAAAGCAACCTGCAGCTCCCTACTTTATAAATCTCCTTCATTCCAAGTGTTAACACTACCTAATTCTCTGCTTTAGAGAGGAAATCGTGTTTGTTTTTTCGAAGAGCCTGCTGGGAAGAGGAATATTTGCATTTCAAATATTTTTTTTCCATTTCATAAATTGTCTTGAGTTCTCTTCCCAGCGGGCAGCACAAGGCTGTTTATATAAGGGAAGAGGGAAGCTTGCTTTCCCATTACTTCCACAAAAATACGATTAACAGCGATAACTATGCTAATTATTGCCCTCGCTGCACTTGGAACGCACCTCACTGGCTGGAGAGGCAACGCTTCGGGGTAATAATTAACTCCTTTTCCCCCCAATTACCTTTTATTAGGAGAGCAGGAGGTGTCAGAGCGAAACAGCCGCACATCTTCCAAGGAAAGAAGCTTCCCGAGGGGGCCCGAGCGGAGGTGCAGGACAAACACCCCCCATGGCCAGCTGGGCCTTGGAGCTGCTCGGCTTCTCCCTGAGCCTGCTGGGCCTAATTGGGACGTTAATTGCCACCGTCCTGCCGCACTGGCGGCGCTCGGCGCACGCGGGCGCCAACATCATCACCGCCGTGGCCTACGCGAAGGGGCTGTGGATGGAGTGCGTGTGGCACAGCACCGGCGTCTACCAGTGCCAAGCGCACCGCTCCCAGCTGGCGCTGCCCGCCGCCCTGCGCGCCGCCCGGGCCATGATGGTCATCTCCTGCCTGCTGGCCCTGCTGGCGGCCGGCGTGGCCGTGGCCGGCATGAAGTGCACGCGCTGCGCCGAGGGCAGCCCGGCCAAGGCCTCCATGGCCGGCTCCGGCGGGGTCGGCTTCGTGGCGGCCGGCCTGCTCTGCCTGGTGCCGGTGGCGTGGAGCACCAGCGACGTCGTGAGGGATTTCTACGACCCCACGCTTCCCGCTGGGATGAAGGACGAGATAGGGCAGGCTCTTTATCTGGGGTTCGCCTCCTCGGCCTTGACCATCCTGGGTGGGGCCCTGCTGTGCGCGTCGTGCCTGGGGAGCGAGGCGCCTTCCCCGCCGCGTTCCGGGGTGATTCCCTCCTCCAGGCCGCCGAGTGTCCCCAGGGGTGACCACGCTCCTTCCCCGACATCCGCGTCCCACAGCGGCTACAGGCTGAGTGACTACGTGTGAGCTCCCGCGACCGCCTCGGGAATTCTGCACGTGGCACCAGAGAACTCGGAATTGAAGCCTGCCATTGTTCATTCCTTCCTTGTCTTCCCCGAGGAGGGAAGGATGTGGACGCAGAACTGCTGCCTGCAAAAGCTGGGAAATAAAGGCGAAGGAGGATGAGATATTCCCCAGGCAGCACATCCCTGTCTACCTCCAATCGCGGCGTTGGAGGCAGGTAATTCAAGGGGTATTTTGTTAAAAGTAGTGGTTTGGTTTGGAGTCAGTGCCCTGTGAAGCAGAACTGGCCACATCTCTTGGTTTCTTCCAAAAAAAGACAGATTTTTCCCTAAAACCTGGAATTTCTGGGGGACACACAGTGATTTCCAGCACTCAGTTCCTCATTTCCATAATTCATGAATGTTTTGTCATGACAAGGCATTAATTTTGCTTTGACTTAACTTTCTGTTTGTTTTTTTTAACAGTCCCTTGAAACACGAATTTCAATGGCACTGTGACAGATGTATTTGACAGCCTGTTACAGCCAATATTGGAAGTTATATTACAATGTTTTGACCTGATCAAAATAAAATTTCAGCGCACTTTTGAAACTCATCACGAGGGAAACAAACCCTCTCAGTGGCTCAGAACTGTTTTTTTTTACAAATGTCAGGAACAGAATGGAAATGGACATTTGATATTAAATGTACTTTAAAAATTAAAATGAAAAAGTCTCTGAATTTGTCACATTAACCTTTTGAGCTGATTTAGCATTCTACACAATCTATGAATTATAGGGAGTGGAAAAACAGTTTCTGGAATCCTATTCCCAAATCCCATGTAATGAAATGCGCTCATTTCTTAGGATGAATGCTGGTATTTTGTGCCTGAAGGTGCATTAGGGTTAGCAAAGATATTTCCATCCCCTCCAGTGATTTCTGGGGAATTTCCATTGGGGCACAAGGCACCCTCCATTGCCAACACTCATGGACTGTGACACTGTTTGTCAGGAATACCAAATCCAGACATCTCCTTCTAAAATCCTCACAGAATTCTGTCATTCCACAGTGCATTCAAACAATCAAAAATCAAATTAATGAGCAAAGAAGCCCAGCCCTCTCCATTTCACATTACAACAAAGTCCCAGGCACACACATTATGATATAAAAGTGTGACAAAAAAGAGAATCAATGGATTTCCCTTAAACCAGAAAATTTATACGTCTCCTGCTTTCAACAGATGGACCAACACACTGAAAAAAAAATAATTCCAAGAGCTATGAAGTAACAGTTCTTCGTTTGGCAAAAAAAAATCTGTTTGCAATTATATTGTCCCCTCGTATCACTTCCAGAGCTAGGAGATTTTCAACATTTCCCCCGGTTCCACTCTGAACCTTCCTTTTTGTGGTTGATTACCATTGTCTTTGGCTTCATGTTGATTTGAATTGGGACAGAGGGTTTTCAGCATTGATTCATGTTAACATCACCGCTGTTTTTAAAGATAAATGGAATTTCTAAGCAATTTGCTGAGACCAACGATAATAAAAGTGATCTGGGACCCAACTTTGGTTATTTGTGGCGATAGGACATGGGGAATGGCTTTAAACTGAAGGAGGGCAGGGCTGGCTGGGATCTTGGGCAGGAATTGTTCCCTGTGAGGGTGTTGAGGCCCTGGCACAGGGTGCCCAGAGCAGCTGTGGCTGCCCCTGGATCCCTGGCAGTGCCCAAGGCCAGGCTGAACAGTGGGGCTCGAAGCAGCCTGGTCTGCATATTCATAGAATCCNCTGCTCCAGCCCTCTGCTCATCCTGCTGCCTCCTCTGGGCTCTCTCCAGCAGCTCCACGGCCTCCCTGGGCTGGGCTGGATACCAGTGGAAGGTGCCTCTGCCCATGGCAGGGGGTTGCAACTGGATGATCTTTAAGGTCCCCTCCAGCCCAAATTCTGTGATCACTGACCCTGCAAACACCTCAGTGACAGATCCCGAGGTGCAGGGAATGGACACAAACTGCACAACGGCTTCTTAGAGAAGATGGAGACAAACTGTTCATGGTCCATTATGGATTTCTGGGATGCTTTTTTCAGCCCAATGGACGTGGTCAATCCCTGGGGCTTTTCCTGTGTTTCCATTCTAACAGATCCTGCCAAGTGATTGGGTATCAACCTGAGGCAGGGCTTTGGACAGCCATGAATGCTGGAGCAGGGTTCCAAGGGAGGAAATGGGCTGTGGGTCATGAGGGGGGTGTTGGCCATATACTGATAAATTTATCCACTTGCCAGGTTTTGGTGTGGTGGCAATACTCCTGTGTAGGGCTGTTCTTGCTGCAGCAATCCCCAGCCAGGCAGAACATGTGACAGGAGTAGGAACAGTTTATAAAGTCCTGGCAAAAATACTTGGAAGTGTTCAGATGTCAATAAAGAGGGAAATGGTTTCTTTTCCTTTCTTTCTTTTCTTTCTTTCTTTCTTTTTCTCTTTCTTTCTTTCTTTCTTTCTTTCTTTCTTTCTTTCTTTCTTTCGCCTTCCTTCCTTCCTTCCTTCCTTTTCTCCCTCTTTCCTTCTTTCTCTTTCTTTTACTCTTTCTATCTCTTTTCCTTTTTTTCTTTTCTTCTTTGATCTAAAGATATTATCCCTTCCTTGCATGCCTTGCTTTGCTGCGCAACATGAGAGAGATGTTCTTTTTCACTTGTTCTCTTAAAAATTATAAATACAGCTTAGTCCCCACATTCCCATTATCCACATTTCCTATTCTTATCACTGAAGGGGCACCTGGACATGTTGATTCCTGACTTAATTCAGATCATCCTTTCCAATTCTTCAGCCCATGGCATCAGGAGTCATGTTTAAACCCTTCACTGAGAATCCTGACAGCTCTTCAGACAGTTTCCCATAAACTCAAACATCTGAATGGGTTTAAAATGCTCCACGGACAAGAAAGGCAGGATAGACCCAACCTCCCTCCTTTTTCCTGGGGGAAAAGGTGGTTAATTTTATTTTCTGCTTTAAGCAGGAGGAAAATACACTAATTTCATTAGCTCACACTTCAAATATGTTTGGTAAGCAAACTGTTGGAAAGTGGAGTGAATCAATGCAGAGATTTGACCTGTTGAGAGCACATGGACAGACTTCATATAGATGTGTGGATATTTAAAATGCTGGAATTCTGGCTCCATTGACTTCCCTGAGGTCACAATTTCACCCATAAGCTCATTATTATTGTCAATACTCCCAAATCTATTAGAGAGCTTTTAACTAAAAGGCCTCCAGAGCAAAGAGAATCAAAGTCAGGGGGATTTTGCCCCCTCAGAGGGATGGGATGGCAAGGAAAGGCTTTTGTGTTTGGTATTGAGCAGAGCAGCTGCAAGCTGTGGGATGTGTGAGGGAGTTCTACCTTCCAATGGAGGCAAGGACAAGCAATTTTATTTTTAAAATGTCATAATCACTGGTACTGATCACCAGGGGTGCTCTCAAATCCATCCAGGCTCGAGCTGTCAGCACTCTTGCTATCCCTGGCAATTCCAGCCCTATTAGGCTGCCTTGTTAATGAACCTCAGCTGCTTTTCATGGCTCTCTGTGGGAGAAAGGGCTCCTTGACACGGGAACCCCAGCCTTCCACCCTGCCCCGCGCTGCCTCTTTGTTTTATTTGGTCACATTTTATCATTCCATGTGATGCCTTGGGAAGGCTGACCTGGAACAGAGACTGGACAGAGCTAAGAGAATAAAGTAGGGATTTATTGAAAGGCCTTTAAGGATACACCTTGGGCAGGACAAGAGCCTGGACAGGGCTACACCCAAGGTGGACCCAAAATGGTCACAAAATGGACACAAAATGAACGCCTGGTCACAAGGTCTCTCACCTTTATAAGTTCTGGCCATTTGCACATTTGGGGTTTAATTGCGCAATTCCAGCTCCAGGTTGTGCAGTCCCATCCTTCTTGTTTTCTCTCTCCAGCCCACCCTTGTCTGTGCTTTTGGGCCTGAACACTTGTCCCAGCTGTCCTTGGTGTGCAGCAGGAGAAGGATTTGTTTTGTGTCCCTGCTGTGTGCAGAGCTGAGTGACCCTGAGTGTGAGCTCAGAGCTGCACCCCTGGGCAGCACAGAGCCTGAAATACAGCAAAGATAAAACTTAAGGCACACATGGAAAACACAGAGAGCAAAAGTTCAGAAGCATCAATAAGCCTTGAAAATCAGAGTTAGGACTGAAGTGCTTGGGAGAGGTTGTGGCTGCCCCTGGATCCCTGGCAGTGCCCAAGGCCAGGTTGGACACTGGGACTGGGAGCAGCCTGGGACAGGGGAAGGTGTCCCTGCCCATGGCAGGGCTGGAGGATCTTGAAGGTCTTTTCCAGCCTGAATTAGTCTGTGAAATACATGGTAGAGAGCAGATAAAATAACACCAGATTTGGGTTACATCATGGTTGCTAAGTTAGATCATTTTAAGTTCACTCACTCTTGAAAGGAAGTTGAGGACAAAAATTGGAACGGTTGGAAATTTCCCAACTGGAAATTGGGACAGTTCAGTAAAATATTTTCCTTTCACTGAACAGTATGAACTGAAGGGATCAGCTTCGTACCAGCTGATGTTTTCTAGAGTTTTGTGGAATTGGTATTTGCTTCCTCTACAAGGGAAAACCATCAAGTAAGTTGCCAGCAGGAGAAAAGTGGGAGCAAAGAAAAGGAATTCCCATCCCCAGTAATATCCAAGTGTTCCTTTAGTGACCTGAACACGTTACAAACGAGGCTGTGCTGGATCCAGATCCCCACACAACTCCTGGCACCAAGAGCTGGCAGATGCCCCACCGGAAGTGCCACTCCCTCACCCCTGAGGTGAAGCTCTTTGGAGGTTTCAACACATCCAGTGCTTGGAATCTGGATCCAGTCTTAGGGATCTGGATGCAGGCATGTGCCCTCGTTTGGGATCTCTGGGCACGTGGTGCTGATCCCATGTTCAGCAGCACATCCTGAGCACTGGAATACGCAGTGCAACCAGCAGAACCCCAGGGATGGCACCTCAGGGGATGCCTTAAGTTTTATCTTTGCTGTATTTCAGGCTCTGTGCTGCCCAGGGGTGCAGCTCTGAGCTCACACTCAGGGTCACTCAGCTCTGCACACAGCAGGGACACAAAACAAATCCTTCTCCTGCTGCACACCAAGGACAGCTGGGACAAGTGTTCAGGCCCAAAAGCACAGACAAGGGTGGGCTGGAGAGAGAAAACAAGAAGGATGGGACTGCATAACCTGGAGATGGAATTGGACAATTAATCCCCAATATGCAAATTGACCAAAACTTATAAAAGTGTGAGACCTTGTGACCTATTAGCCATTTTTGTGACCATTCCTAATCCATCTTGGGTGTAGCCCTGGCCAGGCTCTTGTACTCAAGGTGTGTCCTTAAAGGCCTTTTAATAAGTATCTACTTTATTCTCTAGCTCTGTCCAGTCTCTGTTCCAGGTCAGTCTTCCCAAGGCATCACAGGGTCCTCCCACAGCCTCAACTCCTCCTCTCCCAGAATCCCAGAGCAATCTGGGCTCCTCCAGCTGTGGTTTGGTACCTCCTGGCGGAAGTTACGTGGCAGACACGAGCAAACTGATCCATAAAACCAGAAAGGGGCTGTGAACAGAACTTCTGGAATGTCTTGTTGCTTCCAAGGCCCAAACAGGAGAATATTGGTCTTTAGAGAAGCTCACACTCCAAGGACACAACACCTTCCCTTCCTCTGGAGGTTTTATGGTTCCTGGGCATCAGAGTCAGCTTTCCCTCAGTGTGACCAGACCTGCAGGAATTTCTATTGACCCAATCTGCTGCAAGATCTGCTTCTCTTTTCCCAGCTCCAGCCAAAGTTTCCTCTATTCCTCCTGCAACACATTTTGAAGATGTGTTTTGGCCAGTGTTGTTGCATTCTTTGTTTTCTGCTTAATGAGTTCCATCACCTCCTGAGAGGTGTCCCTGCCCATGGCAGGGGGTTGGAATGAGATGACCTTTAAGGACGCTTCCAACCCAAATAGTTCTGTGATTCCACGATTTAACCTCAGAGCACACTCAGGAGGGATGCAAGGATTGTTATCCCTCCTTTTTTGTGATGAGTACCAAGCAAAAATAAGAGTTCAGTGAATGCTGTCAAGTTCAGTAGAGGGGTTTTAAAATGTGGCCAGTGTACAGCACTGACCAGTGGTCCCAGTCCCTTGTGGGTTGGGATGTGGCCGAACCCTCTCAATCCTCCAAACCAGCCTGAGATGCCAGAGCTGACCGGGAACAGCCAAACACGGAGCCTCTGGAGCTGACCCCAAAGTTCTGCCTGGCATGGGATACTCAGGAAGAATCACCCTCCAAGTTCACACCAAGGGCTCATGGGCATCTCAGCTGGGGCACAGCAGCCTGAGCCTCCTTCCTGTGTACAGGAGTCACAGAATTCCAGGATCGCTGAGGTTGGAAAAGATTTCCAAGGCTGTGGAGTCCCAGCGGTGCCTGATGCCCACCTTGTCCCCAGCCCAGAGCTCTGAGTGCCACCTCCAGGGGACACCTGCAGGGATGGGCACTGCAAACCTCCCTGGGCAGCCCCTGCCAAGGCCTGAGCGCCCTTTCCATGGGGAAATTCCTGCTGCTGCCCAAGCTGAGCCTGCCCTGGCCCAGCCTGAGGCCGTTCCCTCTCCTCCTGTCCCTGTGCCCTGGGAGCAGAGCCCGCCCCCCCCGGCTGTCCCCTCCTGGCAGGGACTTGTGGAGAGCCACAAGGTCCCCCCTGAGCCTCCTTTTCTCCAGGCTCAACCCCTTGCCCAGCTCCTCAGCTGCTTCTCACATGACTGACTCTCCAGAACCTTCACCACCCTCACCAGGAAAGATCCATGTCTGGAACAGAGGCAGTTCCATCTCCATCCCAGCTCCAGGTCATCTCCAGCAGCTCCATCTCCCCTGTCCAAAGGAAAAGCTCATTTCAGTAGAGAAATCATTTCAGGATGAGCTGAATTGTCTTCTACATCTGATTCCAACTTCATTCCACTCCAAGGGATCCAGCTCCCACTCATGTTTCACCTGAAAGCCTCTAGAAAAAGCCCCCTCCAGCTCCCTGTGGGTTAATCACAGAATCCCAAAGGATGCAGCCAATAGCTCCTTCCCTATTTAAACACAGTCTGAATTGGGTATTAACTACCTGCTGTGTTTGGCAGCTCTCTTATTCCTAAAATAAATAACTGTATGAAAAGTCATAAACTCTATATTGGACTTTTTCATTAAAAAAAAAAAAGAAAAAAAAAATCAAAGTACTGTCAGGATTTTAGCAGCCTCACTTCTTTACAGTAAATCTGCTTCCACAGCTGTTCCTGCTGTACTGTGTCCTTCAGCCAAGAGTAGCTGCAGTCCAACATTTCCTTCTTAAGTTATTCCTTACCCGGAGCAAAGCCAAGGGAATTTTGGACAGGGCTCGCCTGCTCAAAATTATGAATGTGCTCTTATTAGAGCAGGTTGCATGTTTTATATTAAATATTCATTCAAATAACAATCCAGCAAAATGTTTGTCGGGATAAGAGTTACTTTGGCTGAAAGGACACATTTTTCTTCCAATCTCCACCAAACCTCGCCCATATTTATCATGTCCAGGATCTAAGGGCATTAATGAAGATCTTGCTTGAACTTGGTTGAGCTCCTTCAGCAGTGCCAGATCCTGTTCTCCTGTTTCAGAGCTGCACCAGTTCAGGAATTGCTTGGTTGTCACTGGGGAAAAGCCTTTTACAGGTTCCACTGCAGCTCATAAAAGGGGAAAAAAAAAGGGGGGAAAAAAAGGAGGGAAGTGGCATTTTCTCCTCCTGCCTCTTAAAAGCCTGCCTGTGTTGAGCTGAGAGCCACAGAGTGTCTCATAAAGTGGTTTGATTTCATGGAATTATGGAATGGTTGGGCTGGAAGGGACATTAAACCTCATCCAATTCCACCTCCCACTGTCCCAGGCTTCTCCAAGCCCCAGTGTCCAACCTGGCCTTGGACACTGCCAGGGATGGGAAGTCCACAACCTCCCTGGGCAATCTGCGCTTCACCACCCTCATAATAAAGAACTTCCTTCCCAAATCCCATCTGGCCCTCCCTTCCCTCAGCCGAAGGCCATGCCCCCTTTTCCTGTCACTCCATCCCTTGTGAAATGTCCCTCTGAGTGAAACCATGAAAGAAAAGTTTCCTCTAAACCCCAGAGAACTTCCACACCTTGTTCTGAGCCAAAGCCCCGCTACAGGAGCTGCTTCAGTGACCAAAGTTAAAGATTAGCAACGTTGCCATCATGTGGCTGCTCCCAGCAAAGGCTTAGGCATGAGCCTGAATTTATTAATCAGAAAGCAGATTCCACCTGGATCCTGCTGTGAAAGCTCAGAGACAATGTTTGAAGTCGTTATTATCACAGGATATAATTAGAGTAATTATTTTTACAGCAAGAGCGTGTGTGCAATGGATAAGGTGATACCACACCTCTGACTGTGCTCCTTATCCTCAGGGATTTATAGATCGTATTGAAAACCTCACTCCAAAATTCATCTTGTGTTACCCAAGCAGAAATTCCAGAGGTGAAAATCCCCTCTTCCTGCAGAAATGAGAAGGAAGAAAAAAGGACAAGGAATCAGTTTCAATACCCTTCATATTTAACACAGCTTGAAAGTGAAGTTTTAACATTCCAACTCTTGAATCACTTCATCCTGACTGCTAAAATAATATGTGATTTTCAGGGGTTTTATTATATTTTTATTGTATTTTATGATATTTCCCTGCAGTATCACACCGTGTTCTTCTACACTGACAAGAAAAATCCACGGAAAGGAACTCCCACAGCCACACCAGAGCAGCTGTGGCTGCCCCTGGATCCCTGGCAGTGCCCAAGGCCAGGTTGGACACTGGGGCTGGGAGCAGCCTGGGACAGCGGAAGGTGTCCCTGCCATGGCAGGGGTGGCACTGGGTGGGATTTAATGTCCCTTCCAACCCAAACCATTCCCTGAATCTGTGATTTACTTGGAAAATTTCTTCCCTCCTTCTGGGAAGCTGAGAGTGAATTCACAAGGGTGAATTTACCACCCCACTTGCTCCATGAACCAGCACATCTCAGGTCCTGGCAAGGTTCTCCAATTTTTCTGGTGGAAAACCCTGCCTGGGCATAAAGTGCACTTGTCTTCCTTTCCCACTGCACAGGATTTCCCATTCCAAGGAATAATTGCCATGGACAATAACCCATCTTTTTCCTGCACTGTCTGCTCAGAATTACATATTTTATCCAGTAAAATATTGCAGCAGGAAAGTGTTCTGTGCTGTTCCTGCTGATCCAAGCAAGGAACTCTGATCTGGCTGGTCCTGGCTGTCAGTTTTCCCTTCTTGTAATGATCCATCTCACAGCGGAGATACAGATTTTTTTAGGGATTTCAAATTTCGAATCTTGGAGCACACAGCCAACACCGCCTCTCCCCTCTCCTTTGCAGAGTAAATCCACACCTTCTTCCCTGACCTGCTATTTATTTGTAAGCACATCCAGCTGGTCCAGCCCCAATGGAAAAGGGAAAATAAAAATATCCAGAGGCTCCTGCAGCTCCTGGCTTGCAGGAGGAGCACTCAGTGAGCTCCATTTTGAACCAAGATCAATTGAACAGGCTGAGATCCCACAGCCATTTCATTCCAACCTGGCCCCTTTCCATTTCCCCCAGCAAACACTTCAAAATTCCTTATTTCAGCTTGACAGAAATCAAAACAAAAATTCCTGCCCAGCTTATTTATTTACTTTTGGTGGCTGAAGGGGAGAAGTTTATGCTCAGACAAAACCTGGCATTATTTAGCATCAAAATTTAGCATTATTGTGCTTAAAGCTCAAATCTTGAGGAGGAAAAATGCACAGAGAAATAATTCTCTTCAGAGTGAAGCCTTCCTGGTTAAACTCTCAGCGAGGAAAACATTTTAAGTGGAAAACACAAATAATTGCAGCACAGACAGGAAGACTTGAGGAGTTCAGCCCTCACAGAAAAGATGGCAACAACTTAAAAGACACAAAAAAAGGTTGCTGTCCTTTCAGGAGCACCAGGATCAGGTTTTCCCAGGCATTGGAAGGGCCCCAGTTTACACCCAGTTTCCAGACAGAAAGAAATCTGTGAACCTTTTTAATTATTCATGCTCTGAGGGGCAAATCCTCTCAGGTTGCAGGCCTGGAGGCTTTGGGGCTGTGGATTTTCCTGGGATTTTTCAGCTGAGGGAATAAACAGCGGGATCCTCAGCAATATCAATGTCCCTGGGCTGGAAGTTTGGCAGCCACAGGAGGGAGAATTGCTCCCAGTTTGCCCATTCCAACTTTTCTGCTGGTGTTGGAGCAGCAAGATGAGCATGGCAAAGCTTCTCCCACAGGGATTGGGAAGGAGGAGCAGCCTCAGCACCCCCAGCCCCGTCACTCTGCAGCTCTGTCAGATCCCCTTGGAAGGGGAATGGCAGCATCCCAAAATCCCACACCTGAGGAAGAACAGAGCTGCTCTGTGGGGTTGGGGCTGCACAGGGAGAGGGATAATTGGGACCAAATGTTGGGATTTGACTTTGGAGATTATTGACAGAAGCGCTGCCGAGAGAGTGAGGGCTAGGAGAGCTCCTGAGCAGGAACGTCTGGAACGAGCAGGGAAAAATACCTGGGAAGGACAGAGGGGTTTGGGATGGAAGGGACCTTAAAAATCAGCCAGCTCCAACCCCCTGCCATGGCAGGGACACCTTCCCCTGTGCCAGGCTGCTCCCAGCCCCAGTGTCCAACCTGGCCTTGGGCACTGCCAGGGATCCAGGGGCAGCCACAGCTGCTCTGGGCACCCTGTGCCAGGGCCTCAACACCCTGCCAGGGATGGATTTCTTCTCTTTATCCAACCTAACCCCACTCTTTTGTCATTTCAAAGCCACTTCCCATTGTCCTGTCACTCCTTTCCCGTCACCTCCTCCAGGCACTGAACGCTCTTCCCTTGGTGGATTTTTCTCCAAAACCCCAAATCCATACGTCTCTTCATCAAGGCTGCCAGAACCTCTGTGAGTTGTTCCCTGTCTTGGGTTGCAATGCAAGGTGTGACCAGCAGTTTGTATTTGATTTCCAGCTGTTAAACCAGGTGGGTTTAGCAGAGCTCTTTCTCCCTTCCAGGACCCACCCTCCCCCCAGGGGATCTCTGCTGCTCAGGGGCCATCCAGGCTCACTGCATGGCTGAGAACATTCCATCATCCACGGGGAGAGGCTCCGCCCAGGGGGAGGAGCCCAGCATTCCCACCTGGATAAACCCTGAGCTCCAGAACCCCAGCACAGCCTGTCTGCACTGGATTGCCAGAGGAAAACCGGACCCACCTCAGCAGCGCTGGGCCTTCAGAGGGAAACTTCACCCTCCTACAGGATCATTGCTCCAACAGAGCCACTTCTGGCACTGCAGGAGGGCTTGATTGGGCTGCTGCCAACACCCTGAGCAACAGGGCGTCAGGCTGTGTTCTGGCTCTGTCAGGGTTTTCTTTTTGTTCATTTGCTTTTTTTGTACTACTGCATTTTATTTTAATTTTCCTAGCAAAGAACCGTTATCCCTATTCCCGTATCTTTGCCCGAGAGCCCCTTAATTTCAAAATTATAGTAACTGAGAGGGAGGGGATTTAAATTCTCCATTCCTGCCTTCCTTAGCAGACACCTGTCGTTCCAAACCAAGACAATCCCGCAGCCAGAGGTTCTGCTGGATATGCAGAGCTGGGAATCTGGGTCACCTCAGCCCATGGCTAATCCAAGGTCTGTTACTTGCACATTCTGTAGTGCCAATTCCTCCTGGAATATTCTCTGGATTCACTGAGTAGGAGAGGCCATGCTCTGTTCCTCATGATTGAAATCATCCTGCTGTGTTTTTCTCCTGGAAAAACTCTTCCCTGTAAAATTCTATTTGCTTCTTCACCACGTGGAAAGAAGCCCGAAATAATCAGTTTGTAGGAGAAAACAACGCAAAGAGGATGAAAATTGTCTGGAAGGATGGGAGTCTGGAGTAGAGGGGAGTTTCTGCTCAGTTTGCTTTGCTTTAGGGAATGCTGTCACCTGCTGGCAGGAGAGCAAGAAATCGGAGTTTTGTGGCAAAAAAAAAAAGAACCTCCCCATCCCAGAGGCAAAAAAAACACCCACAAAAAAACCTCTCAACTAAAACCCGGCCTGGAAAATGAGATGTTCTTGGGTAAGAAGGATCCTCATTGGGCTGAGTGTCCTGCACAGGAATTCCCAAAGATGCCAAACTCCTTCTCAGCTCCCCTCCCATACACTTATTTTCCTCAGACACCAGTTTTGTCTCCTTCTCCAGCCTCTGTCCACATCCCAGCTCCAACTCATCCACTCCCCTCCCAGCCACCTCCATTTCCATGGACACTCCTCCTCCTTTTCAACAATTCCCCAACAAATTTTCCCATGTGGCCAGAGGAAATCAGGAGCTCCCACAGGGCGGGAACATCTCAAACCTTCCACGATTTCCGTTTTTCACAAGGAGCACTGAAAGATTTGAGACCGCCAAAAATTGTCCCTGTGCTGGGCACTCGAGGGCTGTGGTCAGTTCAGACTGGGAAAAACCGGAAAAACCCTGAAATTTCCTGAAAAATCAGGAAAAAAATCTTCCTGGAAAAGGAACGGTGCCCAGGGAAGTGGTGGAATCACATCCCAGGTGTCATTTAATTCCTGACATTTTGTTAGCCCATAATTCATCTGCCTCTTCTTCAGGATCTTGCAGCTGCCAGAGCAGAAAACACTCAGAGTTCCCTGAAAATTTTGGTTTTTCTTGATTATTTTGACAGTCTTTATGTTATTTGTTTGACGACAACGTTGATATAAACACAGGGAATGTGCAGACAAAATACAGAGTCTGTTTGGAATCCATGAGCAAGGATCAAGTGAATTTTGACCAGAAGGCACTGGTTAATTAATGACAAAATAATATTGACAGCTGTGTAGTTAAAAATTAAAACTTCAACAGCACAGGAGCACAAGGTCTGGCTGTCTCAAAATTAACCATTATTACACAGCAAAAGTCTTTTCAGGAACAAGACAATCATGAATCCTGACCCAGCTAAAAAGTTACAAAATCTGTTTGAAACCCATCTGAAAATTTAAAAAATCCACTTGAAACCCATCTAAAAAACTGCAATTTCTATTTGAAACCCATCTGAAAAAATTGTAAAATCTACTTGAAACCCATCTAAAAAAATGCAATTTCTACTTGAAACCCATGTAAAAAATTGCAATTTCTATTTGAAACCCATGTAAAAAATTGCAATTTCTATTTGAAAGCCATCTGAAAGATTTCAAATTCTGTTTGAAACCCACTTGAAAAATTGCAAAATCCATTTGAAATCCATCCAAAGAAACTGCAAAATCCACTTGAAACCCATCTAAAAAACTGCAATTTCTATTTGAAACCCATGTAAAAAACTGCAGATTCTCTTTGAAACCCCTGGTGCAGTTACCTCGAAATCCCTGTGGAACAAGGCCTGCTCAGCTCAGTGGCTCACAGAAATATTTGGACTTCAAGGTGGGATGTCCACACGGGTTTTTTTTGAGGAGCAAGAGATTTTTAACCATGGCAAAGTGGTTTTGGAGGGAGAGTTTGCACTGGAGATGATCCACAGGGCTTCCCTATCCCACAAAAAGATGCTGAAGACATCCATGGAGAAGCTGGAGCTGCCTGTGGCATTTCAGGATGATCATTTTGCATCTCCCAACCGAGAAAAGCTCTCAAGGCATGCACTAATTTTCCTCAGTCAACTACAAAATGTTACTCTAGAAGGAACAGAAACAATTACTTTGGAGAGAATGGATAGATATAAAAAAATATGCAGAATTAGGACACAAAGATCATCTTTTAAAAGTTCTACGAGCAAGCCAGAGAAATATAAGAATTAACTCTTGATAATTCTTCGCTAGAAGAGAACTCAGGTTTAATGAAGTCTAATGAAGATCCATCCTCATCACAGTGAGAAAAGATCCCATCAAGTTTCCTACAACTCTTTGCTTATTAATTGTTGAAATTTAATTGGAGGCAAGAGTTCATTTGCCTGAAGGACGGACAGAGGTGTTTGTTAATATTTCCTCCCTGCGAGACTTCCGTGAGTCACTTCTGGAACATTTGTATTTCTGCTTTTATGAAGTATTAAATGCTAAAAAGAAATGTTAGGTGTAGAGGTTTCCCATCCACAGGGCTGTGTTTTATTGGCTAAGGGAGTGAAGTGGGGGGAAAAGGAAAGGGGAAATTTCAATGTACACACTCAAATCCTGCTGCCTCAGGAAAATCTCACACCTGCATTTCTTTTTTAGGTCCAGAAATTAAACAAGTGAGAACTTCCGGCTGTTTCATTCTTACAGCAGCTCTTCAGAGGATTTCTTCCTTTTGCTTTTCTTGTTTCTGGCAGTTAAATCTTCCCCTTTCTGCTTCCACATCCCAGTCCTGAGCTTTGCTGCTGCGTTCAGAGTGAATCAGCTCCACCCCACAGCTACTGGGGAGCATTACTCTACACAGGAAATAAAGCAAAAGGCTGGAATGACACAATTTCCTCTTCTTTTAGGTCTTGAACCACATCAAATCTCATGAATGCATTCGATTCTTTTTGCCAGACAGTTCCTGCAAGACGTAATGCTTTCTAAACATGGATTTAGGGACTCTGACGGAGACTCACATCTTACTGGATGAATTTTCAATCCCCAGATTTCCCTGATTTCCTTATTCTTGAAGTCACTTCCCAACCATTTCTCCTGCTGCAGAACAACCCTCCTGAAACCTGGGTCTTCTACTGGCAGTTTCTTCACAGTTCTACATCAAATATGCACAGGGAACTTGAACTGGGAACTGAGGATTGAATTTTTGCAGAAAGAAACGCACTCAGACGTGGCTGCTCTGACTTCAGGCTGTGAGGGGTCTGCTCAGCCTTTAGTTGTTGGACTCACAGCTGGTTTGGTCTCCAGCAGGTGCAGGAAGGGACAGCTCCTCAGTCCTGGCACGTTTTGGTGCTGGGGGAGCTTGGAGGCTCTCATCAGACAGCAATGGCTTCTCTGGAAGAAGCAAACAGGAAAATAATTTCAAATGCAGAAATTCAGATTATAAAAAAACCCCAACCCCGGTCTGAGAGAGTTCAGCGCCTGCAACAACATTAAGCTGGAAGTACAAAAGTCTTTAAAAGCTGGAGAACATCACAGCCATGAATTTATCCTTGGTTTTACTGCTCTAAAACTGTAGGGACAGTCACAATCAGCTGCCCCAGGGCAGGGAGAACGCATTTCATATTGCCCAAAGCACCGCTCAGACACATCAAAACTATGAAGAAGCTTTAGAATTTGCAATTAGAGCGAGGATTTTTTTATAAATATAAATCTATAATGGACAAATCTGACTGGGAAAGAGACTTGGCTGGTATTAAAAGCCACAAAACTCACCATGTTCCTGTTCTGTGGAAGGAGGGATGGGAGCTGGGTCTGGATATGCAGAGGTTGGGGTATCTGGCTTCAAGGAAATCAAGTTTATTCTCCTTTAAAAGAGCAGAAACAGTTAAATTACTTTGTCGACATCATTACCACGAGTATTTCACTCAAAGATTTAATTCATATACAATCAGTTAACTGTAAAGGTAGTTCAGATATATTTTACTGATATATTTTATTATATTTGATTTACAGATATATTTTTCCTTCTTTTACAAGCTGAATGAAGCATTATCCACTTCCAACCCCCTGCCATGGGCAGAGCCACCTTGCAGTGGAACAGGGTGCTCAGAGCCCTGACAAAATCAATACCTGGATTACTGGCAATTTCTAAAAACTAACATCTTTTAGGAAGTCCCCTAATCAGTGCTTCATGTCCCACACTGAGGGCCTGTCTAGACTTGCACTCTCCTTAAAATACTCTCTGGCAGAAGGGTGTTAAAATAGTTCCTGGCAGCTGAAGGCTTCAGGTACCATTTTTGTACAGAAAATTGGACCTGAAGACAGAATATTCTGAGCTGGAAGGGACCCACGAGGACTCCTGGCCAAGACAGACACCTTTTGTTGTGAAGGGTCAGGTGAATTTGCTGCCTCACATTTCAGGCAGAAACCTGAAAGCTCCACATTTAGGAGACGTTTTGACCTCTCATTTGCAGCACAACAAAAAACTCCACATCAAGAGAGCTTCCACTCAGAGCCAGGGCTGGGAATTTGTGTGCAAGGCTCAGCCTTTGAAGGCAGCACAAGCACAGCTTGTCTTGGCCCCCGTTTTACAGCTGGAGAGGGCACCAGAAATCTCACCTGGGTGTTTTCAAACAGGGCTGCAGAGTGGTGAGGGTGACTCTCCTGGGCTGGGGCGCTCTGCTGCTCTGGGGGGCTGCCTGGCTGCTTCTCCTCTCCTCTGAGGATGGCACCGGAATGGTTTTGACGCCAGCAGGGGTGGAAGGGGATGAGACTGGAGCAGTTTTGACGCCAGCAGGGGTGGAAGGGGATGAGACTGGAGCGGTTTTGACGCCAGCAGGGGTGGAAGGCAGCTCCTTTCCGGCAGTGCTGGGGGGTCGGGGTTGAACTGGGGGATCCTTGCCGGGAGGAACCCCCTCTGCCAGCCTGGAGCCTGGGGAAATCACTTTGTGGGACTGGCTCTTCTTGGCTTTCTTGTCTGCTGCTGCACCAGGAGTCCTGACAAGGATCTGGGGCTTTTCCTTCAGGGGCACTCCCAGCTCATCCTCCTCGAAGGTGACGAAGGAGCAGTACCCGTCCGTGGAGGAAATGGCCAGGAAGGATCCATCACTGGACCTGTTTGGGATTTATTTTTTTTCCATTAAAGGCCAAGATTTTACTTCAACCCTCACCCAAACTGATTAAGAGCCGTAATTCTCTAATTTACAGAGCAAAAAGGGACGGGTTGCTGCTCAGACACCGACTGGCCACGGGTGTGTCATAAATGAAATACAAACCCAAGGCAAGACTCGAAGTGCTGTGCAGAACTGGACATGGAAAAAGGACATTTCCCCCAACACAAGAAACCTTAGGAATATAATTCCTTACCATGAAATGTCACTCAGGGTGTGGTAATGGATGTTGGAGACATAACCAAAGGGGAAGGACTGCTCAGTGTCATAAAAAAGCACAGAATCTTCTGAGGCAACAGCAAACACCAATCGATAGGGGAGGTTAAACAGGGCAGGGGGAGATTTGGGATTGATTTCATCTGCAAAGAAATGAACAGGGAGAATTCTCTTGGATTTATGGCAAGATAGTGGCTGCACTTAGCCATTAATTTCAATAAAATGACATCATCCATCAGTATAAACACTGAGCAGACAGCTCTTGCATAAAATGTAAAATTTATGTTTCTGTTGTCTGAAATTTACTCTTTATTTTCTTAGTTGAAAAAAAAATAGATTCTTGGATTTCTTTCTCCCTCTGGATTGCTACTGGGTTTTTTTGTAAATTTTTCTCTCTATTTTCCAGCTGGAATTTTTCAGGATATTTATAAGAGCTCTGTAATATTAAAGTCTCTCTTTAAAGGAGCTATAGAAACCAACTGCAGACCCTCATCTCCTTCCTTTGCAACACCATGGATCAAAAATTATGATGGAAATAGAACAGGTAAATCCTGTAAGGAATACTACAAATGTAACCTTTAAAGACAGGAGCCAAGCTCTGCCTTTTCACCAGAATAATGTCAGTCTTGTTAAAATATAAACACTCCTGGGCCCACAGTAAAGCTAGATTCAATAAATAAAAAATAAATTCTTGTGCAATTTCACACAATCTTGTCCCCAGCACAGAATTCCTGTTCTGCCCAGTAACACCAGCGGTGCTTCCCTGAATAAACACCAGTGGCTGTAGCAAACCATTCCAACTCCCTGTGATGTGGGCAGCTGAGACTAACGGGAATTATTTCACTGCATTGATCCTCTGGTGCTAAACCAGGTTATTTATTTTGAACACAAAATGGTTAACAGCTCAAGGAAAATATTTCACAGTGTCTCTGCAGCCTGAGAGGCCAAGGAACAACATTTATCCACTCTACCAAAAGCCACGCCTGAGGGACTTGAGGTGAGCTCAGGGCCTCAGAATCAGGAAACAGCTTCTCAGATGTGGTATTGCACTGTCTTAGAGGAATGCTGAAAGGCTAGGGCATAAAATGGTGTCCAGCCACGTCTTTTCCCAGATTTGCTGGGAGTTCCCACTCCCTGAAGTTTCCCATACCTTCAGCAGAGGCTCCTCTCAGCTCGAAGTACACAGGACAGCAGCGAACAGCCAGAGTTCCCTTGCCAGGACAGGGCAGGTGACCCACGGGCCTTCAGAGAGAACCAGGAGGTCAGAAAACAGCTTTGCACCGTTGGAATTGTTCATTTTCAAATAAAACCAATTTTTTTTTTAATCTCACTAAACCCCTACCTTTTGAGATTGTTTCTGGAGAAAACATAGGTGGTGTTCGTAACGTTCTCTCCCGATTCCACACAGCCAGCTGCAAAAACAAAGGTTCCAACATTGCTCAGCCGCTCAGAGAGCTCCTGAGCACACACCTTGTGGCCATAAACATTCCAATTCCTGGGAATTAGGCTTCTCCATCAACACTCTCATTCCCAGGAATTAGGCCTGTCAGCTGGGCAAAAGCTGAATACAACTTAAAAAGGCATCCCAAATATTTATTTAGTGCTGGTTTTGTTTCCCTTATGCACTACTCTCTTCAAAGCTGTTTTTTGATGTTGCCAGACATCAATGAAAGGCGGGGTTTGGACAGGCACACATAGATCCCTCCTTGCAGGGCTGTTTTGATTCTGAATGTAGAATATTCTGAGGGAAGAACCCAAACCCAGTCAAAAACCCCTACTCATTATCCCTCATTTCTATTTTAAGACTTCTAGTGCTGCAATTTATTCAGCAGAATGCCATAAATACCACTTTTATCCCAGGAGAAAGCTGATGATGTGGACTGTTAATGGAGATTATTGTGGAGGTTTAATTTTTTTCAATAGGGAGAATGAGGGGAATGGCTTAATGAGGATCAATCAGCATCCCTGAGATGTAGGAAATATTAAAGAACATTCAAATTAGGATATAATAGGAAAGGGGCTGAGCCTGGAGAAAAGGAGGCTCAGGGGGACCTTGTGGCTCTGCACAAGTCCCTGACAGGAGGAGAGGGAACGGCCTCAGGCTGGGCCAGGGCAGGCTCAGCTTGGGCAGCAGCAGGAATTTCCCCATGGAAAGGGCGCTCAGGCCTTGGCAGGGGCTGCCCAGGGAGGTTTGCAGTGCCCATCCCTGCAGGCGTCCCCTGGAGGTGGCACTCAGGGTGACAAGGTGGGCACAGCTTGGATTTCATGACCTTGGGAATCTTCTCCAACCTCAGTGACACCACCCAAGTCCCAAGAGATGTCCCCACACCTGGGGTGAGCAGGTAGGAGCCGTCAGGAGTGAAGCTGAGCCTGCGGAAAAACGACTTCATGCTGTCATCGTGAAACATCCGAAAGCTCCTCGCCTGCAACACGGAAAACAGGGCTGTGCAGAAGGCCAGGAATGTGCCAGCTGCAACCCCAGCGAGACAAAACATCCACTTGGACGCTCCAGCCTGATGGAACTTCTCAATAAGACCTTTTAAAAAGCCATGGCTCCCTTCAAGCTCTCTATAAATTCTTCACAGCTAAGAAAAATAGTCCTTGATCCCTCTTGAGCCGCAAAGCAAAACACTCCCAGAGCTGTCACCTTAAACCATCCATCAAAAAAATAGTCATAACCCAGAGAACAACATCATTTAACACCCAGTGTTGCTCAGGCATCTCATTCTAACCCCAGGATTAGAGGTTCAAACAGAACTTCTCTCATGGCAAAGTGCCCGCTCTCAGGCCTGTTCTTCAGTGTCTATAAAACTCCTACAAATGTTTGTTTTCCCTCAAAAAGAAAAGGAATGAATAGAAGGAATTAAGAAAGTTATAGCCAGCTTGGAGGTGCTATTTTATTATCACTTAAAGCTGTTTGGGAGGAAAAAAAAACCTCTTTGTTTTCCCTCGTAGGGTTAGAATTTCCTAGATTATCCCTAATTGATATTTTTCTTCAAAACCTAACAACCTTTTGAAAATTCCAGGCTGTAAACTTTAAAATATTATTACCTTGTCACATCCACTACTCCTGCCAGGTATGTTTGAAGCTTTTCCTGTTGAGAACTATTTTTTTTCCACACTATTTTTAACTTTTACAACTAAGGGATTGCGTTACTGCTTCGATCAGCAAGAAATTTTGGGGACGTGATTTCAGGGTGACGAGCGCGAAGGTCTCTTCCCACCTTGACGATTGTGTGACATAGGAATTATTTGAGTGGCAAATACTGGATCCTTTGGTTATAAGGAAAAGGAAGTTGAGATATAACAGCCCTCAGCAGAGTTTGCAGCCCCAGCAGAGCCACGTACCTCTCCTTCAGCTCCTGATCCTGAGGGCATCTTGGTGACATTGAAGGCCACTCGCTTGGTCTGGGTGCTGTAAACCCGCAGGACCCTGCGTGGGAGAGCAGAGTCAGCCAGCAGGGAGCCACGGAACGCTTTGGGTGGGGAGGGACATGAAAAATCAGCCACTGCCATGGGCAGGGACACCTGCCACTGCCTGCTCCAAGCCCCAGTGTCCACCCTGGCCTTGGGCACTGCCAGGGATCCAGGGGCAGCCACAGCTGCTCTGGGCGCCCTGTGCCAGGGCCTCAACACCCTCACAGGGAAGGATTTTTTCCCCACATCCCACCTAAACCTGTCCTTTTTCAGTTTGAAGCCATTCCCTGGCTCCTGTCCCTCCGTGCCTTGGCCATTGTCTCTCTCCATCTCTCCTGCAGCTCCTTCAGGCCCTGCAAGGCCCCCCTGAGCTCAGCCCAAAGCTTCTCCTGCCCAGGCTGAACGATGCCAGCTGTGCCAGCCTTTCCCTAGGAGCAGCTTCCTTTCACCCCAAGTTTCCCAAAAATGCCCCAGGACCTCCCTTCTCAGTCAGCACCTCAAAATAGACATCTGGACCATCAATTAACCTGTAATTAAAATTCTCCTCACAAGACACCACCAGAGGGCCGTCTTTGAATGCTTAAAGAACCAATGAACCCCTGGCAGTGCTTGAACACCACAAGGTTCGGGGAGTCCTGGAGGAAAAAGGGAATTAGGAATCAGGGAACTCCCAAGCTGTTCCTACCTGCACTGTAGGTTCCTCGAGAGGGGGAACTCACCTTAAAAACAATTTCCTACATCTCCATCAGTCATATCACCATGGAATGCTTTGGGCTGGAAGGGACCTTAAAGATCCTTTAATTCCCCCCCACCTTGAGCAGGGACACCTTCCACTGTCCCAGGATTAATTAATCAGCTCATTAACACAACCATGCAGCCCAATCTTAAGAGTATCAGTAATGATCAATAACGTGAAAACTCAATTCCTAAAGGAAGACTCATACAAAAGTTTATTTGCTGCTAAGAGAGACTTCAGGAATCGTT
The DNA here is from genome assembly GCA_013397315.1 of Donacobius atricapilla. Classification (NCBI taxonomy): domain Eukaryota; kingdom Metazoa; phylum Chordata; class Aves; order Passeriformes; family Mimidae; genus Donacobius; species Donacobius atricapilla. The sequence continues at coordinate 223,948 of WBMY01009774.1, read as the reverse complement.
CAGCACAAGGCAAAAAATAACCAAAATATCATTTTACTTTCACATCAACCTGCTTACCCAACAAAGTGAATAAAACAAAACCTTGTGTTGATCTGGCATGCTTCCTTTTAGTTCACCCTCCTGGAGAAAGGAATATTCAGGGAAAACACTCAGACCACCAGCTCACCTGTCACAACTCAGGGTTGCAATATACTGGCCCAGAGGATCCCAGGTTACTCCTTGGACATAACTCTTGTGCTCGTTAAATATTGAAACTTTCTGCCCTGCAATTACAAACAGCTTTCAGACCATAAATTCCAACGTGTTTCCAAACATTTCAGACATAAAACAAGACAAGAAAATGCTTCCAAAGGTAGGGAAATAATTCTTTAAACATAAAAGTGTTCAGTGGATGGTGGCTGATAAGAATATCAGCAAAACTTGCTTTTCAAGTGCCAGTTTAAGGTTTGTGCACTACAAACTTAATAATTAATTAGAAATAATATTAGATTAATATTAGAACTCAGAGAAGCAAAGGCAGGAGCTCTCTGACAAGGGAAGATCACAGAGCCAGAACATTTAACTTTGATGAGACAAAGTTACAAAGAATTTCAGAAATACTTTGTTGAATACTGGCCACAGGTGGGATTTTTCCTGTTATTTAAGTGTTGCTTTCTTGCAAAGAAATACCAGAAGCGGACAAGTTTCAAGGACAATAAACAGCTTTTCAAAAGGAAGACACAAATGGAGCTGAGGCCACGCTGCACAGCACCAAAAAGTGGAGTAGGGAATATAGAAGTGATTTATGCCAGAGTTTTAGGGGGTAAAAAAAGGTGTGAAGTTATTTCCTAAACACTCCACGCTCAACAGATTCCTCAGGTGTAAATTCTGTTGGCCTGAGAATATTTTATATCTATTTACGGCAGGGCCTCACAAACCCAGAAAATCACACAAAAAAACAATCACAAAAAAAGATGTTTTCCGTTTTTTTTTTTTTTGGGGGTGGG
>WBMY01009774.1:195760-222939 GCA_013397315.1 Donacobius atricapilla | reverse complement strand
GGGGAATGCCACAAGGCACTTCCAGCAGATCTGGAATTCCAAGGCACAACTGCAGCATTTACCTTTATTGACATCCCACATGATTGCTGTGTTATCCACAGAAGCAGATGCCATGTAATTTCCATCTGAGGTCCAACAAATATCATAGACATCCTCCAGGTGGCCTCTAGAAGGCAGGAGAAACCAATTATTCATTTGAAAATGAAAAGCTAGGCGTAAATATGAGGGGTTTTTTTTAATTTTTAGGTTAAAAAAATACACATCAAGAGGCAAATAAAGGCATCTGCTGGTGCTTCAAGCACTTCTGCAACTCCTCTCACATCAGCAGCTGCCAGGAACTGCTCCTTCAGCTTAAAACCATTGCCCCTTGTCCTGTCACCACCTGATTACTTCAAATGTCCCTCTGCCTCCTTCCTCTGAGTCCCAATAACAGGGAGTTAAAAGGATTAATATCAGTGCAAGCAAATTGCAGACAGCACTGGAGTTCTACACACACACTGAAAGCTGCACCGCATGATAAAAGCCACCGAGGAAACAAAAACACTGCAAGGAAAACCAAACTCACCAAATAATAAATTACCTCAAAGTTTTAATGACTGCCCAGTTCTCCTTGTTGAGCTGAGCTTCATCCTCATCCTGAAAAACCAACGGCTCCAACTCTTTGCTGTCGTTCAGCTTCCACAGCAAAATGACAGCATCTGTAGAAGCAATCAGAGCAAGCTGCTTTATTTCCCACTCCCTTTTGTTCATACAAAACGTAATGCAGGAGGATTTCATTTAGTTTAACTTCAGAATGATGAGAGGGAGGAGAAGCAGCTCTCACCATCCCCTCCGGAGGCCAGGATCTCCCCGCTGGGAGAGAAGCGCACGACGTTCACGGCCTTGGTGTGGCGCGCCAGGTTGGACAGGAATTCCACGATGGCTTTTCCATCCGGGCCTTTCTCCACTTTCCAGATCTAGGAACCAGAGTGTCACAGCTTTGGAGGGCTCTCACAGGATCAGCAAGGTGGGAAGGGACATCCAGGATCCCCCAGTGCCACCCCAGCAGCACCAGCATCAGCCCAAACCCTGTCCCCAAGGGCCACCTCCAGACTCCTCCTGAGCACTCCCACAGACAGGGACTCCAAACCTCCCTGGGCAGCTCATCCCAAGGCCTGACCACTCTGCCAGGGGAATTTCCTTTCCCAATCTCCAACCTGAGGCTCCCCTGGTACAATTTGAGGCCATTTCCTCTACTCCTTTCCCTTGGGATGCGGCAGCAGAGCTTGACCCCCCCTCACTGCCCCTCCTGTTAGGGAGCATCTTTTATGTCAAAGAAAACTGGCATTTTTCTAGCCCTAAAATATATATTTAAAAATCCCTGAAACATATGCACCATCAGGGAAGAAGAGGTCAATTTGCCAGGGAGGAAAGAAAAAGTTTTATCTGAGACAACTGGAATAAACTACTAGAGACCGTTTACAAGAGTATGTAATGACAAGGGGAGTGGCTTCAAACTAAGGGAGTAGGTTTAGATTGGGTATTAGGATGAAATTCTTCCCAGGGAGGGTGGGGAGAGGCTGGGATGGATTCCCAGAGCAGCTGTGGCTGCCCCTGGATCCCTGGCAGTGCCCAAGGCCAGGTTGGACACTGGGGCTGGGAGTAGCCTGGGACAGGGGAAGGTGTCCCTGCCATGGCACGGGTGGCACTGGGTGGGATTTACATCCCTTTCCAACTCAAATCACCCTACAATTCTATAGACAGCTGTACAATCTTACACTCTTTCCCGAAACCATCCACTCCCCGTGGCACGTACCTGCCAACAAGCCAATATTTTGGGTAATGCAACCGACCCAGTATTTCGGATAATGAAACCAACCCGATATTTTGGATAACGAAACCAAGCTGGTATTTTGGGCGATGAAACCAAGCCGGTATTTTGGCTCACAAAGCCCAGGCCCCGCACACGCCCCAGACCCGGGTTTCGCTCACCCTCACGGCCGTGTCCACCCCTGCCGAGGCCAGGCGATTGATCCTCCCATCCGCTCCGTGCTGGAAGTCCAGGCTGTAAACCGGCTCCTTGTTGTGCCACACTATTTCACACGTGATGACCTTCATGTTTCCTGGAGAAAACAGAACTAAGCCCACATTAATTCTCGTTCCTTACGGCTCGGGCGGCCAAACTTTGCGCAGATTTCCCAGGCACCGCCGGCAGAGCCTGGAACTGCACTGCAGCCATTGACAGGATGCTTTGAGGAAAGCTGTTTCTAAAAGTTGTGATTATTATGGATAAAGTTCCCGTTTGGGCATTGCGAGAGGACGGTATCAAGCCCTGCGCATAGGTTTAAGACTGGAGAGAAAAACTTTTTTGGGGCAACAACCCCATCCGGAATACAAACAACAAGCGGGCACGGGCGGCCCGGCGCGGGCTGGGGAAGGGCAGAAGCGGCGCTGGCCGCTCCCGGAGCCGCGGGGATCCTCAGTGCCGCTCTCCAGACCGCGGGGACCCCCCCCAGTCCCACTNCCGATGCTTGCGCCTCCTCAAAAGAGTGTTTGTGGGGTGTTTTGTTTGTTTATTCGCTTGTTTGTTTCAGCTTTTTATTTCACAGGCATTGCTGTGACTGACCGGTGGAAATATATCAAAGTCCTGAAGGGTTAACGTGTGGCCAAGTTTCCCTGTTTCAAATGCAAACCTCTTGCCTGAAAAACATCATCATCATCATCATCATCATCATCATCATCATCACAAATATATGATAATAACAATAACAACAACCACCACTACTACTACTACTACTACTACTACTACTACTACTACTACTACTACTACTACTACTACTAAATTGCATGGTGAGAAAACGGCTTCTGCTTGCACTTCTTGCCCAGGGGAAGAAGAGCCTCTGGGCAGGGGTTGAAGCCCAAAATGGTGCCCTGAGAGCTCCCCCAAACCCCACACGGCCTCGCAGAGCAGGCGAGGGAGGAGCAGAGAACAAAGGAAGATTAATTCTGTGTCATGGAATCATGGAATGGTTTGGGTTGGAAAGGGACATTAAAGATCACCTCATCCCAGCCCTGCCATGGCAGGGACACCTTCCCCTGTCCCAGGCTGTTCCCAGCCCCAGTGTCCAGCCTGGCCTTGGGCACTGCCAGGGATCCAGGGGCAGCCACAGCTGCTCTGGGCACCCTGTGCCAGGGCCTCAACACCCTCACAGGGAACAATTCCTGCCTAGTATTCAATCTAAACCGTCTTAGTTTGGGGCGATTCCCCCTTGTCACACCATCCTTTGGAAATTGTCCATCTTTCTTGTCACCGCCCTTCAGGTACTGGAAGACCACAATTAGGTCACCCTAAAACCTTCTCCAGGCTGAACAATCCCTATTCTCTCAGCCTTTCTATTCCCATGGGAGAACTCTTTGTTGTCATCCCTGTGGCACAGCTCACTGTCATTGTCCTACTGTCTGGACAATCCTGGAATTCTGGAGTCTTCTCCTTGGGACATCCCGAGGGCTGCTTTGGCTCCACATTGTGCCCGGGCCCCACACAATGCTCAGATCCCTCCTGTTATAAACAAAACCTTAAAATGTTCCTGGTGTTAACGATTTATTGTTAACATTAATGTTACTTGTTTCTACTGTTATAGGTTAAGATTCTCAATTTCTGTAATGTGTAGTATCAATACAATAGGTTCCAACCCCCACCCATTACCCTAAATGTAGCCTTATGTTCACATCATTTGACATCCCCAGTTTATAAACCCTGTTGTTTTACACCCCTATGTTGTTCCCTATCCCTGCTGTTTAAAATCCCAAGCCTGTAACTCCCCTTTTACCTTTCCCTTTCGCCGGGTAAAACCTCCACTGCTTCCCTAAGGATGGCATCCATCCAGAAGAGGCAAGACAATAGAGCGGAAGATGCAAAATTAGTAAAGTATCTTGGAGCCGCAAATTAGATGAAAAACCTCTAAAACAACGAGCCCGAGCCTAGTTAGACAAAACCAACTGCAGAACTGTGCAAGCAAAGAGGCAAAGCCATCTTCCATCAGACTTCTGGACCTCGCTATGACCACGGTCGACCTTCACCAGCATGACCGTCGTCTGAGAACCCTTCTGGCGTCTTCCTGCGGACTCCCGTGAGGATAGAAGCCCCAGATGTGCCTCTGGGCAGAGCTGCTGCCCTCCTCCTCATCTGCATCACCCGAGGGAGCAGCGGCAGCGTGCGCGACCCTGCGGCACCCACCTTCCCAGAGCTGTATCCTCAGTAAAGGCCATATAAAAAGGAGCTGGTCTCCTGGCCCAATTCGTTTATCTCACCTCCCAGCTTTGTGCTGTGCCGGTGCTCCATGGCTGGAGCCGCCCGGCTCGGGGACACGAGGGCTGTGCCCCGCTGTGCCACGCTCATGGGGGACAAGAACGCCCCGAGCACGGGGGTGTTGGGCTGCCAGAGAAGCTCTGGGGCTGTGGCTCCATCCCCCTTGTGCTCCCCACCTCTGTGGCCCAGCAGTGAGTGTCCCTCGAGACCCCTGGGCAGGGCAGCCATGGCAGAGGGGGCAGCCTGAACCCAACAGAGGGCTGTGGCCTGGCTCCTGCTACCCTTCCCCTCACAATTTGGGATGGCTGGTATGGAAGCAGTTGTTTTCTTTTCCCTCACTTTGCCACGGTGGGAATTTTTGCCCAAACAGGTCACCCAGATCTGCCTCACCGAGCCTGGCGCCTTCCTGGTGTTGCATCTGCGCTTTTTCCATTGTCTGCACACCAGAATCTTGTCCTGTGCTGTGCTCCTTCCAAACCTTTCCTTTCCTGTTTGCCAACTGTGCCTGTCTTAGGCGAGATCCTGTGGGAACTCCCTCCTTTGGCAGTGTTGGAGAGCATTTACTGAATTAAGTCCTGACAGATCCAGTCCTTTCCTCATCATCTCCATGAATCTTAATCCCAGTCCCCACACCCCAGTCCTGCTCCCCACACCCTGACCCACAAACCTCTGGCTGCAGTCCTTCCTTATCCATCTCCTTGCAGCTGAGGGAGAAGGATGTGTGTGGGACAGGGGATTTGAAAATGAGTTTTACCCAAGTCCTGAGGCGTTCCGTGGCAGTAGGAACTGCCTTAGGAAGCCAGGATGGTGCAAGTCCATGTGCTCGGTGAAATTCTAAAGGCAAGGAAGTTCATCCATGTACCAACAGCAGAACTTCCTGCAACTCAGCTCCATTCCATTAACACCCCCTGGATTAGAACAGCGCTGCTCTTTCCATTTCCAGGACATTCCCATACCATTTCCATCCTGGTGTGGCCAGTCCAACACCAGACCGAGCCAGGCTTTCTTCCAACACCCACCCACTTCAGCCGTTTAGAAACAACCACAAGTTGGGATCCTGCAAACTCTGATTTAAATCTCTTTATTTTTTACAAAAAATACATTTTAACAAGTAAATAGAAACCATTTCCATAAGTCCACCGTTGTCCAAAGTGTAAATGTACATTGTAAATTTGCCATTTTTAATATAGACATGTGCTCTATTTTGCCAGTTGTCTACAAGAAATTCAGCTACAGCCAGATGAAATGTAATAAATAATGATTAAGAAATGGAAAAGCTACACACCAAGAAGTGGGAAATATAAACTTTGCAAAAGTCATACGTAGTTATATTACAGCCACCTCTTCCCAAATCAAACATTCATTTCTCCTTTATAAAGTACAACAGCAGTGCATTCCTATTATTGGCATAGAGAGAGATCTTCCATAGAAATACTGCCCATGGAAAGAATTCCACTGAACTACAACTAAAAGGGACACCAAGGGATTAACTCAGGACAGTAGCAGTGCAAAAGCCAACAATATTGGCTTTATTAAAAAAAAAAAAAAACAAAAAACTTCCTATGAATTAACATACCAAACACTAAAATAAATGATTTTTTTTTTAAATTCATTTTTTATATTTAAAAGCAAGACCCATTTTTCTGGATAGCTCTTTGGGTGACCAATCCCAGCACAGAGGAAAAGATGGATCTGCTGTCTTTGCCACCCAGTTTGTCATTCCCAATGACTTGGAAAGAAATCCCTGCAGCTGGCTGGGAATTTCTCTCAGTACCGTTCCTTCCAGGTTTTCCCATGACCATGGAAAACTGGGAAGATTTAGAGCATACAACTCTAAAAGGGGAGACGTGAAAAGAGGAATTCCCTTTTCTTGCCTGTAATAAAAACTGTCTAAAGCTGTTGAACCTGAACATTTTCAGCTCTAGCTCACCCTGTAGTTTACACCACGGATAAAGAAACATCCTTTTCCAAGTGCTTCATCCAACTGGTCCATCTCCAGTTTTCAGGATAAAACCCTTAAAAAAGCCTTTTGGTAGTACCACACAAATATTCCCCAAATATGGCCCAAATTCTCACCTACTACTTACATTTCTATCCCATGAATGCAACACAGAACACTGCTGGGAGCAATGGAACAACACTGTGGGATACAACAACCCTGGGAAGGAAATCAAAGTTCTGGGTTTGTTTTTTTTTTTCATTTCTAAGATATTCCACTCCTTTAGAAGAGGAAATACTCATGGGTATCAATGCTTATATAAGATCCAAAGTCAACCAAAAGGCGTCTGTAGAAAAGTATTAAGATTCCTAATAGTAAAAATATCTGCAAATTTAATTACAAATACATTTCCAAAGCAAACCCCTTAATTAAGTACATCAGGGTGGGTCGGTATTGACAGTGCTCCTTGAGGAGGAAGTGAAGAGCTAAATGTGGAATATTTACACTGCGACGTCCACCTATGTCAAATATATAAAGTGAAGCAGCTCTATTTACAGTCTGGGACCTACAGCTTAGAATGGAAGAGCAATAAAACCCTGCTAAAACATGGAAATTTTAAGTACTGCTGATCTCATGCATTTGCTCCACCACTTGCCCTAAGATTTCATCCACCACGTCAATGTCATAATTCACTTGCTGCAGGTCCAGGTCGGGCATGATGGTGGCCAGGAGCTGTCCCACGTTCACTCGGAGAGAGCGGAGCTTCAGGCTGGGGAGAGAGACGGGACAGGATTAGCTGGAGATGGAATTCTGTCTTCAGAGTTCACCCAACAAAGCTGGACTGAGTATCCAGACTGGAGATGCTCCATGACTCCCATAAACCAACAACAACAACAAAAAAAATGGATGCAGGTGAAGCTGCATCAGGATTATTTCTAAATCTACCAGTTTTTCCAAGCTTCTCTTCAGTTTTCAGCTTGAAGGGGAATATTCCCTCAGCTTCAAAGCAACACTAAACTGAACTCCCATCTGAAGTATTTCAGAATAAGCATTGGTACAATCCTTTATCCCACACCACCTGTATTTCTCAAAGCGATATTAAGCCCTGATATTTTTATCCATTTAGAAACCCAAACTACCACAACCCCTGAGAACAAAAGGAGAGAAAAAGAGAAAAGGCAAGAAAGAGGAGTTTGTCCCAAGTCTTTAAAATACAAACAGGAAATAAGAGTTAATAGCCCAGGGAAAAGGCTGTGCCTCCCTTTTTTTTGGTTTCCTGGATGTCCTTGCTGCGTCCTCTTCCTGATCAAATTGTTTGGCCATGAGCCATCCCTTCTGTGGCCCATTTCCTTCTACTCTCAGATCCTTTATCCTCTCCATGACCAGTTCTCCCAGTGCTGCCATATCTCCATCAACTTGTGGGGCAAGTTACTTCCAAGTCCTGCATTTATTTGCTAATTCTTTTAGTAAACACAACTCAGAGCTATAAGGAAAAATAAAATTAAATGCGGACAGGTAATTTTGAATGCGGATCAATTTCTTTTTTAAGACTGAGAGGGGTCTCTGGAAATCATCCAGCTCATTCTCCACCCCCCTTGCCAAGAGTGCCCAGAGGTGGATCCAGCACTCCCTGGCTGGGCTCCCAGTGCCCAGCACCAGGGAGGAGTCACTCCCCCAGTGCAGGCCAGGAAAAAGCAGGAGCAGGTTCGTGGCACCAGCAGAGAGCACTGCGGGCTCACCTGGCACTGCACCAGCACCACGGGCACCTTCCCCCAGCTGCTCTCCCCGGAGCTGGCTCCGGCTCCTCCTGCACGGAACTCACACGCGCCCTTGTGGAATTTTCAGAGGCTTTTTTCCAGCCCGTTCTTGCCCAATTCGTCAAAGTCCCTCAGCAGCAGCTCTGCACTCCTGAGTTCACTCCGGTTTGATGGCATCAGGAATTTATTGAGTTCATTTGGCTTGGTCACCGAGGCCATGAATGCCAGAGTCCCCGGGGTTGGAAGAGACCTTTGGGGTTATCTAGTTCAACAATCACCCCAAAATGCCATCCCCCAAGGGCCACATCCACTCCTCCTGAGCACTCCCACAGACAGGGACTCCAAACCTCCCTGGGCAGCTCATCCCAAGGCCTGACCACTCTGCCAGGGGAATTTTCTGTTCCAATCTCCAATCTGAGCCTCCCCTGGTGCAATTTGAGGCCATTTCCTCTCCTCCTTTCCCGGGCCCTGCTGTCAGGGAGTTGTGCAGAGCAGCGAGGTCCCCCCTGAGCCTCCTTGTCTCCAGGCTGCTCCTCCCAGGATGGGTTTTCCAGCCCCTTTCCCATCTCTGTTCCCTTCCCTGGCCACACTCCAGCCCTCACTGTCCTTTGAAAGTGACACAGGACTTGAGGTGCAAAAGCACCATTTTCCATTCTTGGCCTCGCTGCTGGTCCCCAGTTTGCCCTCAGTCAGCCCATGCTGGTTGTCCTTACTCCCTTTTGACCCCCATGGGGCTGCAGGTGGCTTCCAGGTAGATTTATTCCATGTTTTCCCTGGGGCTGAGGCTGCAGTGCCAGGATGGAGCTCTGGCTCTCCTTAATATGGGCAACTGCCTTTTTCCAGGAATGTTAACTCCTGGAGATAGTACAAGGCCCTCAGGTCCCTCTGAAATGCTTCTCATCCGGTCCCAGGGATCAATTTGCTGAACTGGCCCCATAACTGAGTCCCCTTTTATCACAGGTGATGCTTCACCCCTTGGATTCTCCTCTGGCAGGGACCTCAGCTCACTCTGCTTCCACCTGCTCTGGGGTTTTTTGTGTGCGTGCTACTCCCACTTCCCAAAGCTCCAAGCTCTCCAGCTGGAAGTTTCAACCCTTGTTTAATTCCAAGACACACCCTGGACCCTGATTCCACAGGATTTGCATGCAGCAAGGAGTTCTTACAGGTAAGTTTCAAATCCAGACTTCTTCAGCTGATTCAAGACAGAAAAACGGACCCTCGAAAGTGAAGGTCATCACACAGCAGAAAACAATGATCACCCTCTTTCCTGCCTCCCTTTTCTCTCCTTGGTTTGCAAGTAATGTTCAGAAATTACACAACACTTTGGACATTTTAAGAATTATCAGTTTGCCATTCTGTTGTGGAGTGGCCAATCCTGCTCACACAAATAAATCATAAATCACAAACATCACTTGATAAAAAAAAAAAAAAACCCAAACATTAGTTAGGAGTCACAAAAGGCAGTAGAAAAGAATTCCGAGCATCACATTTTATTATCAGACATAACCTTCAGCAAAAGATTTCAAATACAACCGACAAACAAAAAAAAATCTTGAAATAACATCTAGAAAGAACAAAACTGATACCTTTCTCCATCAGAAAAATTTACAGAGTCTTCTACATTACTGGTGGTAGAATCATTTGCACGTGCTACAGCCTGTGGGATTGAAGCTTTTAACTGAGCCAGCTCTGCCTTGAGCTCCTCACACTGACAGGCCATTTGATTCTTCTCCACTTCCAGGACTTCAATCTGCCAATCAAAAGAAGAATAAAGCTGTAGACACCACTCAAAACATCGTGCAGTACAAGTGCTGTGGAACAGGGAGTAAAAACCGGAGGTAATTTTAGTGACAGGAGCGTTTCGCCAGACGTACCTCGCTCTTGTACCTGTCTCTCTCAATGGAGCACTTGTCCAGCTGCCTGAAAACATCGTCCAGCTGCACTGCCATCTCATCCACCTCACTCCTGCTCTCGCCATCAGCGCATTTGCTGCACTCAGTCTTTAGGTTCTGCAGGGTGCTGCACTGCTCCTTGAGCGTTGCAATTTCCCCCAGGGCCTGCTCATAGAGAGCTGTCACCTCTGCCAAGCTCCTCCCGTCAGCGTTTCCTTCTCCAATCGAGGGAACTGTCTCTGTTGCCTGATGGCACATCTCCTTTTTTACATATTTATTATTCATCTCCAAGAGCTGCTGTTCCAGTGCTTCCACCTGTTTGGTTAACGCTTCGCATTTGCTTTGGTACATTTCTTTTTCTCTGGTCAATAACTGCAGCTGATTTTTCAGTTCGTTTTCCACCTCTGCAGAGGTCTCAGGAACGCCATTGACCTTGTGCTGCTCCTTTTCCATCCCTGCCCCGGGGATCTGGACTGGGATGTCTTCCACCTCTTCCTTTTTCACCACCAGCTGGGGGAGCTCTGTCTGCGTCGCTGAGCTCAGCTGGTCACTCCTCGCCTCTGAAGTGCTCGCACTGCAAGGCTCCCCCAGGGGAGAGTCTTCCTTCTGCTTCTCCTCCTGGTCCAAATTGATACATTCCGTTTTTACCACGGGAACGTCAGCATCTGCTGAAGGCTTTGGAGTGCTGCTCTCCTCTAAAATGATGACATCTTCGTCGTCATCATCCTCCTCCTCGTGGTTGTTGCACGTTTTGTCACCGAGCCGAGGCATCTTTAGGGACACGGGTGTCACACAGCTCTGCGTCTTCCTTTTGAGACTGAGGAGGAAAATATTCAAATCATCAGTTTATTTGCTTGAATGCTGCCAAATCATTTGTTTCCAACCATGTGCAGCGTTCCTCTGAACACCGTTCAAAAATTACCGCTCCGGAAAAATGCCCTGCATGGGATTTTAATTTGTGTAGCCAGAGTAAATTTCTGTAAAAACAAGTGCCTGCCATCCACACACCCCCACATTATTCTTAAACAGACTCAGTGTCCCCAGGAACATCCCCAGAGAGCTTCAGGAAAACAGCCTGTGGGGTGTGGAGAACACAGACTCTGCTCCTGAGCAGACAAATCACTGGAAATATTTCCTTTGTCATTTTCTTGCATTCACTTTTGTACTTTGGACAAAGTCTCCAGGTCCCTTTAATCTGGAGCTTCCTATGCTCCCAGAATTCCCACAGGAATTTTAGCAGCCGAAGCTGCCCCCACCACCATCATTTTCATGAAGTTATTGATTTTAGAAATGAACAGGAATCTCCTTTGTACAGGTCCACTCACCTGCTATCAGCATCCAAATGAGGGGAAGACACTTGAATTAAAATAGGCAGAGATCTCCTAACAGAAGCCTCTGATGATTTCGATATAATTAACCTTGGAAGAGCTTCCTTTGTATTTGGAGCTGAGAATGCTTTGAAGTCTTTACTTGAAGAAACAGGTGTTTTTAAAAGTATTTCATTATTGATCTATAAGACAATGTAATTCAAGAACGGAAATAAACAGATTATTAGTAGATTCTTCGGGATAGATTTCAGCAGTTCTTTATATACCAACACCTAAAATTCTGACATTTCCATATCCAAGCACCTCCTTGAGCCCAGGCTCAGGATTTTGGGATGAGAAAGGCTGACTAGACTACTGCAAACCCCAGTTTTTCATTTCAAAGTGCTGTGCAGAACCCCAGGCAACAGCTTTCCCCAAGCTGTGTCTCTGTCTAGGGTTTGCCCATCAGACACAAACTCCAGGACAGACATCCCTGGGAAAGCTGCCCAAAATGAGCAATTATTTTCCTTTTAGAAATAATTTTTGTACTGGGGGAGATGTAATGGCAGAGAAACAATAAAATGAAGCAAATAGGTTAAAACAGCACATGCAGCAACTCTTCTCCAGAAGTGAAGTGTCCTTAGGTCAGAAACTGCCTTTGAATGCACCTGAAACTAAATCCCACTTATAAAAATTTGATTCTGAGTTACGATCCAGCCATTCCCATCAAACACCTTGGTCGGCATCTGGATTTCATCTGAATTTGAGTGTCTCCTTGCACAGGTGTAGCTGTTCCACCTCTGCCTATCCCCACTTTTAAGGGCATCTTTACTTTCATACCCTCATCACATCTCTCTCCAACAAATCCCCTTCCAAGAACTGGATGTCCTGCCATAAAAACAGCCATGAGTGACTGACATTTCTTCTAGTTTTGGCCTTAGTCCCTCTCAAACGCCATCCTAAGGAGGAAGAAATGGTGGATTCTCCATCACTGGGCAGCAAAGAAAAGGGATTTTGGGTTTCCTCACGGTGAGCAAATCCTGCAGAGGCATCAGGGTAAAACTGGATGTTAAAGCACCCCCAGGGCAGGCTCCTGCCAGCTTCAGGAGTTACCTGCTGGCCGTACTCCAGTCTCCTCTTCAGTTTTTCCCTGTCCCTGCACAGCAGCAAGGAAAAAATAGAAATTAAGAGCTTAGATTCCAACTGTTCATTCATGATAAAAACTAAATCTAAGCTCTAAAAGCAAACACAATACTCCTCATCTCAGCTAGATACAATAATCCAAGCATTCCTGTTTATGGATTGAAAATTCCCTCAGGAAGCTGGAAGCTTGTCTGAAATTAGCTTAACTTCCAACAAGTTCCCTCTAGATCATTTATTAAAATATTCAAAACAACCCCCAACTCCTAAAATGTGAGGCAGCATCACAATTACCCAGTTTTTGTCCTACACCTTAGCTAAGAACCCTTTTATTCCTTAAATGAATGTACTGATCTTTTCAATAAGCTGCAAAGCGGACCTCGAAAGTTTCACAGCCAAGGTCTCCTAACAGCCCTCAGAGTTTGCTTCTGGCACATCCCAAACTATTCCCGCACTGCCAAATCCTATGGCACATCATCCCTCTGGGAGCTGGACTTGCACCCCAGCTGCTGCACAGCTCTCCTTGCTAGTTTTTAGCGTCGAGAGCCTTGTAAAAGTCTCCAGAACTCACTTTTTCTTGTAGGTTTTCTCGTACGTGGGATGTATTAAGTCGTCATCCTCTGGTTCTTCTGGCACGTTACAATTCCTGAGGGAAGGAAGGAGGGAAGGAAGGAGAGGAGGAGCTGAAGAGCCCCTGCTGCTGCCAGGAGGTCAGTGAGGTGTCCCTGGGCCGTGTCCTTACCGGAACTGGGGGTCAGGGTTCAGGGAGCAGTACCACTTCTCCGGCAAGTGCTCGATTCCGTCCGGGAGCTTCCGCCACTTGAGGCACGCGTCGCACTGCACCCACGTCTGGTCAGGCTGTTTCCTGGGCAAAAACCAACACAGATCAGCATCTGCACATCTAGACGGCGCCCTCGTGGCAGGCAAAGCAGTGCCAGAGCGTTCAGACTCACTGGATCTCCTCGACGGGCAGGGCTAAGGGATATTCCTCGTTTTTCTTGGTTTTCATCTCGTTCCAGTAATCGTTGAGCTTTTCTCCCAGGGCTGCTATCGTGAGTCTACAAAGAAAGGAATGCAAAGACCACCTTGAGTAATCCAAGTCTGGCACAGAAAGAGCCTTTATAAACTCCACTGACAGAAAAAGTGCATGAACCACTTCAGTATTTCTAATTGCAGAAGAATGGGGAAAAAACCCTTTTCTAAAAGCTTTTCCTTTTATAAAAAGTTGTTGTTGTTTTTCTTTTGTTATTTAGAAACCTGGAGAACCACTTCAATATTTCTAATTGCACGAGAGTGGGAGAAAAAACCTTTTCTAAAAGCTTTTCCTTTTATACAAAGTTGTTGGTTTTTTATTTTATTTGGAAACCTGGAGAAACGAGGAATTGTCTGAAGTCATGTTTGTCGGCAGAGGAATTCCTGGAAATATGAGTCAGGGCACAAAGAAATCAAGAGTGCTGTTTCATGGATAAAGCAAACCCTAGAGGGGTTTCACCACTTCAGCCTCAACCAGAGGATTCAAAGAAGCACAAAACCAATCCTGCACCTCACCCTGGTTTTGGCTGTGCCTGTACAACCCAAGTGCAGGTTCATGGCCACTCTCAGCTGATCTCCAACTCTACAACAAGGAGCTGGCAAACATTTGATCACTTCAACGTGATATGAAGTCTGCATTCTGACAGAAGGAGCAGGGCAGTCTCACCCAGGGTGATTTTCAGTTCTGTTTCCTGCTCAGGGCTCATGGTGCAGTGTCACTGTAGGACACAAAATTAGACTACATGACTCTAGAATTTGTCAGAAGGCTGAAAACTGAGTTTATGAAAAGTTTGACCTCTTTATATACCAGGTTGCTCGAGCAAAACTGATTTGGGTTAGCAGTGCCACCCATTCCATCACAGTGGGCAACACAGAGAGACAGCAAATGGTCTCCACCTCCGAAGAAGAATGAAAACAAGATAAGAGTTAGCAAAAACATCTGCTCTGTTTACAGAACGTTCCATGAGAACTGAGTTTTAGAAATCAAAACATCTCAGGCTGAAAAACCAAGGCTACAGCGCAGCTCAGGGAGTTGCAGAGCGGGCAGAGCCAAGAGGGAGAGGCGAGGAACACCAAAGCTCCCCGGTGAGCTGGGGGTGAGGACAGCCCCTGCCAGGCTGTGGAATTCCCCTCTGAGCAAGGCAGCGATGAGTAACCGGGCCTGACCAGCACAAATGTTTGTGCAGTGAAGCCGTGTGACGCAGAGCTGGGCACCTCTGAAGCCCAGGCAGGGACTGCTGACCCCGGGGGCAGCAGGAGGGCAGAAAGGAGCAGCGAGGCAGGGATGGGAGCACACCCCTGACCTGGGGAGGGAAGAAGTGCAGGGCACCTTCCCGTCAGGTTCCCAACTTCCCAGCCCCAAACAAAATCATCTTGTGGAAGCCTGGAGCACTCCTGGCAGAAAAACCTTCCCAGCAGATGTTTCAAGTGTGCCCACCCACATTCCAAGTGCTGGGGGTAAAAACAGAGAAATCCGGGAAGTTACATTCCCACTGTAACAGTCCTGAAATCAGAGGTGAAATGCAGTTGCTGCTTCCTGGATGGGAAGATTCCATGGGGAATCTGCTCCTGGATGATAAATCCAGCAGAGTGGAGACACCCCAGGCAGGTCCTGCTGGAATCCCTGCAGGAATGAATGGGAACTCCGTGGGAGCAGGAGCTGATAGAACACACAGCAGCCAAGAGAGGAGTTTTGCTGCTGAAGCAGCAGCTGGGGTGAAATCCCTCTCCTCAGATTAATTTGTCTCATTATAGTTTAATTGTAAGATGTGAGTTAATCTCCACCCCAAAGTTAGGTCCAGGAACACCTGGATGTGGCATTCAAATGTTTGGAGGTCTTTTCCAACTTTAATTCTCCCCACTTTTCTGGATATTGACTTGATTTTATTCAGGACAGACTGGTTGGGCACAAAGTTCCCACATTTCCTGGGGTGCTGACAGACCAATCAAACCCCCTTTTCATGTGAAGTGCTCCAAAAACTCCAACAAGAGGAAAACATTCCCTGCTCACTGTGCCTGCCAAGGGCATTCCAAAATCCTGCCCCTCTGCCAAGGGAGCTGCTAGTGCCACACACAGGAAATGGTTCAGGAGCAGCAAGGTTTGCAATCCATGCCCAACATTTCCACATTAAAATCCACAATAAAAGCCATGGAAAATGCCTCCTCCTGAACAGCCACAAAAGAATATCCAAGGAAAAACTTGGGAACAAGGCTGGTGGGGGTATTGTGGGCAAATATTTCTAAGGAAAGAGACAAAGAAGGGGCAGACAAAAAAGTGTCTAAAAGGAGCTGTTTGCATTTAAACCAGGTTTGGCCAAAACACCAGAACTTTTATTCTTCCTATTAAAAGAAGCGGCTTTATCAAGTATTTCCCAGGAAATGACAACATGGGATAGAAAATGCAGATAAAATTACCTGTATTCATTGGTGTAGTCAAAATCTTGTTTGTTGTGAGTTGGTTTTAGGAAGTTGCATTCAATAATCCCAACAACACCCACGCCCATGTTGTTTGCCTGCAAGGAATTAAAGTTTATCAGGAAAACCAACACAAAATCCGTGCCAATACTGCAAGAGTTTGCTGGAGGTAATTATTAACTGTATCTACATTGGGTAAAAAGGATTTTCTGGCTTCTGACTCCTGTCCAAGGAGAGAATCTTGATATAAAGCCCCTAAATAACAAATCCTCTGTTCCACTCCTCTTTTTGTCCTGAAAGATGTGCTCAGATTCATATCTTTGTACCAAACAGCCTCAAAAGCAAACAATTTAATACGATTTTTAACAGCTGTATACAGCAGAAGAGGTGATTTTATAAAGTACACACCAATATCTTTCTTTCCATCCATATTCTTTCTTAAAATCAGCGTTTGAATGAAATTTGTCAAGATATTAAAATATTTTGAAGCCACAATTTCTTACCTTTAACTGACAGCCAACTCTTTCATAAGCTTTGATGAGTCTGTTTTTGTGGTACATCATTATTCCATAATGATCTTTGTTTCTGCAGTTAAATCCAAAAGTAATTCTGACTGTTTTGGCCTTTGAGCAGATATTAAGGAAAAACAAAGCGAATATCACAGAACACAAAAAATAAGAATTACTCTGAGCAGTTCTTAGAGCTTTCTTTTCTTATATTGAAATAATTCCTTCAGTATGATTTTAAAAATAATAATAAAAAAAACCCCAAATAACCCAAAATTCATCCATGTACCTGCCACAGAATCCAGCCCCAGAATTCAGTTCTGCAGTGGCAATATTAAAGGATACACTGAGAAATTTGGGTCTGTAAATATCCTTCTCGATGAAGGCCAAACTTTTGGACACCAGCTGTGTTTTCACTTTCTGTCCTCTCAGGATGATCTGCATGGTTGGCTTCAGGTACAAAATACTGCAGTAAGCCTATAAAACACACATTATTAAAATCCAAACATTTACACCCTCCAGCTTCCAAAAATAAACCCAATTTTCAAAATCCAACACGTACTCGTAGGGAATAATCACTTTCTGGAACAATCTGGTCCAGTCTCTCCTGTTTTTTGTAGCCTCTTTTGCCTGTTTCATCCAAATCCTCTGGAATTCTGATGTCGTATTTATCCTTGTCAAAGTCAAATTCTGGTTTGTCGTTTTTATCTCTAAGAATGAAGAGGGGAAAAGGTGTGGATTATAGGGGAAAAAAGCAAATACAAGAGGAGGTATTGTGGTGGAGCCAAGAAAGAAGGGAAAAAAGGGGAATTCCTCAGAGATTTGCTAAAACACACTTTTGAGTCCAGCTTCCCATTTTTTTTAACTGCACACAGCTTGTTCCAGTTATTCTACACACAAAGAACCCCCAAATCCTTCTACGTTTGCATACGCTGAAAGAAAATGTGAAATTAATGAGAGGTAAGGGACCAGATTTATCTTACTTCCTGAGATTCCAAATGATAATCCTGGTGCCTTTTTTCCCCATGATGGCATCCAGCTCTGCCAGCAACTTCTCCTCAGTAGAGAACAAGGAGTGTGTCAGGATGGCCTTGAGGCTGTTCTTGGATTCTGCCAGATCACTGATCTGCCGTGGGCTCTGTGTTAAGGAGAGGGACTTGGAATGGAGTGAAGATTTCAGAAAGTGAGGAAATTTCTGGACTCAGTTCTCAGCTTCTCATTCAAACTTAAAGGTTTTAACCAATTACAGCATCTCCCAGAATTTTTTGGCTTTTGTCTCCTCTCCAAGGAGAGAATCTTGCTATAAAACATCCATAAAAGCAGCCAAGGATTTCCTTCGGGTGACGTTATCCCCCAAATTTGGGATGTACCCNCTCTGGATATGCTCAAGCATCTCCTATTGAATTTCTCAGAAATATTGAATTTCATATTGAATTTCTCAGAGAGCCAGGGGTTATCAGCTCTGTGAGGGTTCAATACCTCTGAGGGTGTCCAGAACCTCACAGAAAATGGCTTAAAAAATTTTGCGAGATGGCACGGTCGGGTGTGCCTTGAAAAAGCAAAAAGGTTTTAATAGAAGAAGAAAATAACACAGAAACAAAGAACAAAGCTGAGCACAGTGTAGGGACAGGTCCCACACACCTGCTACAACACCTCCAGAATGCCCTGAGAAGCCTCGTGCTCTCACTTCAGTATTGAATGTCTTAGGTAGGTTTTTTAGCAAACAGCCCAACAGAGAATTGCTGCTTTTCTGAGGAACGGGTAAACAGACCCCTCAGTGTTTTTGTCTTAGCACTGAGCCGCTTACTGCCAGGAGAGCAAAGGAACTTCTAGGGTTAAAAGGTTTTAGGGTGAGTCTTAAACCTTTCCCTATATAGAAACACCTGCTTGGGTGCAATTCTACAGTCTCAATGTCCTTCATAAACTGAGGGGCCCAGAAGTGGACAAAGCACTCAATGTCCATCCTAAACAAAACTGGACACAGCACTCAGTGTCCATCCTAAACTGAGGGGCCACAACTGGACACAGCACTCGAGCTGTGGCCTCACCAGTGCCGAGTACAGGGGAAGAATGACCTCCCCGCTCCTGCTGGCCACACCATTCCTGATCCAGGCCCAGGGGCATCCTTGGCCACCAGGGCACTCTGCTGGCTCATGTCCAGCTGCTGTCACCAGTCCCCCAGGTCCCTTCCAGCCACACCATCCCCAGCCTGTAATGTTGTTTGGGGTTATTGTGGCCAAAATGCAGGACTCAGCACTTGGACTTACTAAACTCCATCCTACTGGACCCTGCCCAGCCCGAATGCTGAAAGGATATGTTGGTTGGTGAAGGTGACAATGGGGACCATGACGTGCTCCGCTTTGGTGACCTCCAGGAAGGTCTGGGAGAGCAGCCCCACACTCATGGTGTCCCCGTTCTTGGTGAAGACGATGGCGTCCTTGCCCAGGCGCATGGAGCCCGACTTGAAGCCGTTCCCGTAGAGCCCCACGGGCACGCGGCCGTTCATCACCGACTTCTCGCTGAAGCCAAAGCTGCAACGTGGAGAACGTCAGCTGGGGGTGAGGCCTGAAGCTTTGGCTTTCCTATTTTCAGATTCTGGGCTGCCCAGGGGTGTGGGCTCAATATTTCTGAGCCTGAATTTTAGCTTGCTAACCACTGCTGGCTCCTTTCCCAAGGGAAGGCTGCCAACAGTTTCTCTTTTCAAAACATCTCTCTCCGTTTCTCAGCACAGGCTCAGCAAATAGTGTTCCCTTTGCCAGAACAACTGTCCCAGGGGTTGTTTCCTATTCCTGAACCAATGGAGAGCAGTGTCAGTGCCATGGACCAATAACAGACCTTTTTACACAGCGTGTTCTAAAAGAAACTGTTGGGATTGTAAATAAAGCCTTCTTTCTCTTCTGACAGCTCTGTGGAGTCAGTCCATTTTGTGTCCTACACAGGGGTGCAGCTCTGAGCTCACACTCAGGGTCACTCAGCTCTGCACACAGCAGTGACACAAAACAAATCCTTCTCCTGCTGCACACCAAGGACAACTTTCAGCCCAACACCAACAAGGCTGGGCTGAAGGGAGGAACAAGCAGGATGGGACTGCATAACCTGGTGCTGGAATTGGACAATTAAACCCAACATGCAAATGGACCAACACTTATTAAAATATAAGATCTTATGATCAGTTAGCCGTTTCTGTGACCATTCTTGGTCCACCCTGGTCAGGCTCCTGTCCTGCCCAAGGTGTATCCTTAAAGGCCTTTTAATAAATCCCTACTTGATTCTCTAGCTCTGGCCAGTCTCTGTTTCAGGTCAGCCTTCCAAGGCATCAGGTAGAAAAAAATCCCTGGAAAACCTGAGGGTTCTAGAGATGCAAGGGCAGGACTTGCCAAATTACTTACCCCAACCCTCTTGTTTTAGAGGTCAGGGACTCCTGAATAATTAAATCCTAAATTCACCTGGACAACGCTGCTAAAACCACACTTGGGAAAATCTACTTCCAGCTTTTAAGTATGGAACAGAACTACCAAGTCTGGAATGAGGCGAAAAAGCATTCTTAGGGGATTCCGATGGTTATCCTGTAGTTTCACAATAAATACGAATAAAAGCCCCTAACCTTGTCTTTTTCCCCTCTCCACTTCCTAGAAAATGTTTCATCTCCAAGTTTTCCATTTCCATATCACACTTCAAGTAAAACAGGGAACTGCATGTGGAATTTAGGAAGCTATTGATTGTGGTATCTAACAGAAAAATAACAGTTTGAACTCAAGCTTGCTCAAATTTAAATCTGACTATCTAAAGATAAATAGACAATTACTTAAAAAATAGAAAATTCATTAATTTTTCTACAATACATTCTATTATTAATATTTCAAAGGGTTTGAGCTGAATCTCCATTTTTCTCTTATTCACTAGCTTAAATTAAAGCAATTAATAATAATAATAATGATGATAGCAAAAATAAAATATTTGAATTCTCCTGATCTCCACTAGCAGGCACTACAGAGAGTAAAGAGAAGGCTGAGAGAAAGGAGAAAAGGAAATCCTGAGGTAGAAGTTCCCTGACAAAGTCACAGGGAAGCTTTAGTAGCATCTGCCTGCTCCAGAGTCTCACCTGGATATTGAGGACCTTCAGAAATGCTGAATTTATGAGCAAAACCAGGGAATTACATATGAGAAACAGGAACAAAGCGAGCACTGACAGAACCAGAGCTGGGATTTGCACAAGGCAGGCAAAGAGGGCGCCCACCTGAGCATTTTGTGCAGCTTCTCCGAGTTCATGCCGTTGCCATTGTCCGTGAACGTCAGGCAGATGTTGTCGTTGATGACCGTCTTGTCGATCCAGATCTGTTTGGCGCTCACATCTGGGTCATAGGCGTTATCTGAGGGCAAGCAAAACTGCGTGGGAGACCAGGAAACAGAGATGCACCCAAGCGCAAACACATCTGGCAGTAAATCGGAGTGTTAGGGTGGAGCAGCTGCATCCAAGCCAGGAGAGCCTCACCCAAACCCCAAATTCCCCAGATTATCCACGAGACCAGAACCATAGCTGGAGGTGTGCAGCTGACAGGAGAACAGAAAATGAAACCAAGCCAGTTCCAGTTTCACTTCCTGCCTGCAGAGCAGCCGGTGCAATGCCTGCTTTCTCCCAGCCCTTACAGCAGGGAGCTGCAAAACGCTTTAGACTCAACTTTCTGTTGCCAGGACGTGAAGGAGTCAAACAGGAGTGAAAGAGAAACCAGGGCTCCACAAAGCTCTCCTGGCAGCAGAGCCAGGCCCAGCCTCAGCTGCACAACAGCACTTGATTCCAGCTCTTCCCCCCATCCCCTGGGATTTGGGAGGGGGAGGAAGGGTGGGATGGGATGGCACCTCTGCCTCACTGCCTGCTGTGCAGCTTCAGCTGGGAGACAGGAAACAGCTCAGGCCAATAAAAGGAGCCACGGCTCAGCGGGTTTCTCCCCAGAAACTTTAATTCCAAATTGCATCACAGCGAAATATTTCATAAAATGTATTTCAGCATCACAAAAGAGGACGTGCAGGTACAACTGAAAGTTTGGAAGGGCTTGGAGTGTGAAAAGGGCCGAGATGATTGTACAGATTGTACTCCCAGAACAACCAGGCCTTCCACAGCCACAGGGCTCTGCTCTCCTCCGCTGGGACAGCTTCGGGCTTCTCCAGCTGAAAAATCCCTGTTTTCTTCCCTTAGGTTAATTCTGTGGGAGAAGGGAGAAAGGAAGAAGAAGAAGGCAGAAAAGAAGAAGAAGAAGGGAGAAAGGAAGAAGAAGAAGGCAGAAAAGAAGAAGAAGAAGGGAGAAAGGAAGAAGAAGAAGGCAGAAAAGAAGAAGAAGAAGGGAGAAAGGAAGAAGAAGAAGGCAGAAAAGAAGAAGAAGAAGGGAGAAAGGAAGAAGAAGAAGGCAGAAAAGAAGAAGAAGAAGGGAGAAAGGAAGAAGAAGAAGGCAGAAAAGAAGAAGAAGAAGGGAGAAAGGAAGAAGAAGAAGGCAGAAAAGAAGAAGAAGAAGGGAGAAAGGAAGAAGAAGAAGGCAGAAAAGAAGAAGAAGAAGGGAGAAAAGAAGGGAGGAACCATAATTTGGGGAACCAGCTCACCATTCCCTGTCTGTGGAATAGAGGAACGTTGGAGATATCCAATTAACTTTGCTCAAAATCAAAGGCCAGATGACCAACAGGAGCTAAAAACAGACGCACAAGCCCCAGGTAATGCAGGTAACAGGACCAGAACAGAGCAAAACACTGAGGATGTTCAGCCAGGTCTTCCCCCACCTGATGGAAGAAGGTTTTGTAACAAGCAACAGGAATTATTGCAAGCTTTGGATCACCTACCTATGAGCTCTGCAATTGCACTGAAGGGCCAGGTGTGACTGGTGGAGTTGGTGTGCAAGAACTTTGGGCACAGCTGGAATAAAGCACAAGCAGGGGCGTTAGTTTGTGCTCCCCAAGGCAGAAACCTGTCTCTGTTAAATAAAGGAGGATTCCGTGGAGCTGGCTGGGACAACTCTACCAAAAGGCTGTGATTGAATCGGTCCCTGGGTATTGGCAGGGAACATTAATGCAGCTCTTGAAGGGGAAACTTAGCACAGCCTCAGCATATTCTGAGTGTGGGTTGTCATCCTAACAGTCTTTATAAAAATCTAAGGGGCCATGGCCATCTAATGATGCCAGAGGCTACGGAAAACACCAAAGCCGTGCTCCAAACCCAGGAACAGCAGCTCTCAGATGTTAAAATCCCACATCTTCAACCAGGAGGATTCAAACTCCATGTGAAGAGTGAGCAGCACCCAGTACCCTCTGTGGGTCACTGTCTGTGCTCACAGTGACCAAAATCTCCCCTCAGACCTCTCAAGGGCTGCTTTGTGCCTTTAGCAGCTGGAGCTCACACATCTGATGTGCCCAAAGGCACAGCCGCTGCCAGAATTAGATGAAAATGTGCAAATAAAGCACTTCTTCATGGGATGTGACTTGGGGATGTCGGGGACAAAAGAACTGCCAAGCAGCCCCAGCCTAAGCTCACATTTATTCACCTCAAGACTTGGAAAACCAGAACTAAGTATCCACCTAAGTTAAGGACCTGTCCAGGCAACATTTGGAGACATTTTAACTGCTGCAACTGATACTTGTGTTTGCATTACCCCTGAGGAAATCCACGGTTACACTCCTCCAAAGCCTTTAACACAAACCCCCTGCAGGGATCTGCTCGAGGCCCCCTGCCAGAGCTGTGGCGGTGGCAGGAAAAAGCAGCACCCACGGACACAGAACGCTGAAAACAGCCCTCGTGCCACCGAGTTACACAAAAACCACAACACAATCCACATTGTTATACAGAGAAAAATCTGAGAAATAATTTAAAATGCTGCGTACAGATCCAAACTGCACCGTTTTTGCAGAGCTACTCGTTGACAAGCACTTTTGTGAAGATATGAAGTGCAAATAAAAGGCAAGAGCAAATCAAATAAACGCAAGCAGCCACTTCAGAGCTCCAAGGTGAAAAGGAACGGTGCCAAAAGCAAATCCCAGGCACCAGAGCAGGAGAAAGGCGCAGGGAGAAGCAGCAGCCGTGGCTCAGAGCAACAGAAAGCGCCAAGAGCCGTCACAGCAGCACGGGACACAATTCCAACTGCAACTTAATCCCTGCATTTCTCCCTGGAGCGCCAGGGGGAACGGGCACCACGCTCCTCGTGGCCATCTGTGCTCCAGAGCTCCAGGTTTGCAAAATCTGGCGCACAGAGTCAGCCTAAGGCAGGCTGCTCCCAACAAACACTTCCAAGTCGTTCTGAATCCAAAGGAAAATTCCTCTGGGCTATTAATGGAAACCTCTCATGTGCCACAGCACGTGGGCAAAAGGATCTTGGGGTTTCTCCCTCTGCTGTACAGGAACCCAGGGGATCCTCAGAGTCCCTGGAGGATTCTCTTCACTTCCACAGAGCTGGCAGCACCCGCTCCTTTGTTTTCTAATCCACCAGAAACAACTGGAGGGGTTTTTCCCACCTGAAATCCCCCTCCCTGGCAAAACAAACCCGCATTTAACAATCCCAGCTCGCCACGGGGACGCACATCCAGGGATTTGGCACCTGCTCAGCTCCCTGCTGAAACACTGAACAGCTCCAGCCATGCAGGAGGCTGGGAATGCCGGATTCCCTGCTGGATTCCCTGGAATATGGACTTTGCAAGAAGCCCTGACTGTGGGTTTTGACAGAGGCATCAGCTCACACCTGGAATCTCATGGAAAAGCCCTCCCAGCCCATGGAGTCCAACCTGTGCCCGATGCCCACCTTGTCCCCAGCCCAGAGCTCTGAGTGCCACCTCCAGGGGACACCTGCAGGGATGGGCACTGCAAACCTCCCTGGGCAGCCCCTGCCAAGGCCCGAGCACCCTTTCCAGGAAGAAAATTCCTTCTGAAAAGGAAGCAGCACCTCCCCTGACCATCAGACAACGCTGAGGAAGGACAGAAAGAGCCTCAGCGTCACCCACGGCGGCATCATCACCAATAAATGTCCTTTTCTGCCCGTGAACCAAACCATTCTGCGTGCACAGAAATCAAACCTTGCCAGCGTTAACACAGCAGCTCCAGCCCCCTCATTTCACTGCTGTGAACCACTGGGAATTCCAAAAACATCACAGGAATCACGCTGATATTCTCTGGATCACTGCTTGGAGGAGGTTTGAGAGAGGCTGGAAGGGGGTTCACAGGATTGGGAATTGTAACAGGTACAAGAAGGGCTGGAAGATGGGAACTGGGACAAACGAGGTCTTGGCTCTCACAGCTCCCAGCCCTCAGCAAAGGGTGAGCAAGTACAGCACGGGAAATTCATGGGGAAGGTACCTCAGAGCAGGCAGCAGCACCTGATCACAGAATTCCAGCAAATACAGCACGGGAAATCCATGGGGAAGGTACCTCAGAGCAGGCAGCAGCACCTGATCACACAATTCCACACTGCTCCGGGTTGGAAGGGACCTTGAAGACCCCACAGTTCCAAGCTCTGCCCCAAGCCCCAACCAGCCTGGCCCTCCTCGTGCNCGGGTTGGAAGGGACCTTGAAGACCCCCCCAGTTCCAACCTCTGCCCCAAGCCCCATCCAGCCTGGCCCTCCTTGTAACAGGCATCGAAACAAGGGCACAAAAGCAGATTAAAGAACAGAACAGTGGTTTAAGGCCATCAGTTTTGCAGTTTCCTCCAGAGCAATCTAGCTGTCAGCAACCACTCCCTAATTCCTGATGAACTCATCAAGAAATAGTTAAGTCCCTTTGTCCCCTTACACTTCGTTCATCAATGCACCCCTTTAATTAGCTCATAATTAATTGAGGTTCAGCAGGAGCCGAATTCTCACTTTACCAATCCAGCTGTTTCGCTCGCTCAGCCAAACATATTTCATTACTAAGTGGGTTTTGTTTGGTAATTTCATTTTTTTCTGCCGAGACCCAACTCAAACCTCCCACTTTTTCCAGCTGAGCATACCTGAAACTCGGCTGTCCTGAGAACAGCACCTCCTGCAGTTACAACCAGCAAATATTGAAGAATAAAGCAGTTTCTCTCTCAAAAAACGACAGGCAGCTTCGGGAATTTCAGTTTTCCAAGCAAACCCGAACTGTCCCATCCCCTGCAGAGTTCACCTCATCTTAGGAACTGATTGCTTGCACGTAATCATTTTTTGTTCTGTCACCCATCATTGCTACAATAATTCATGCACTGGAGTGAAAAACACATCTTGGTTTATCCAAGATTTATTGAACAACTTCTTGGGAACAACGCTGCCGTGTCCATGGAATCCCTGGGGCTGGAAAAGCCCTCCCAGCCCAGGCAGTGCCAGCGGTGCCCGATGCCCACCTTGTCCCCAGCCCAGAGCTCTGAGTGCCACCTCCAGGGGACACCTGCAGGGATGGGCACTGCAAACCTCCCTGGGCAGCCCCTGCCAAGGCCCGAGCACCCTTTCCATGGGGAAATTCCTGCTGAAACCTCCTGAAATTTCTCCTCCCACCTACACAATCCCAGGTCCACCACTGTGCGATGACCCACAGCAAGGGGCCGATCCCAATTAAATCCACCCTTAAAATATTAACCTGGATCACTTGCCCGAGCTGGCTTCATTGTTCAGCTGGAAAAAATATTGCCAGAGCACCAGCAGGAGATGAATTCCAGTGTGGGAAGGAGTTCCCAGGCCTTCCCAGTGCCTCTGAATGCACGGGAAATATTTTATATTCCCAAAGAACCATCAGCTCTCCCCAGCACTCTCCGCGTGACAAAGCCTTTTACAAACCTGCTCAAAACTGCGGCAGCTGCTTCACCTGAGCCAAAAAAAAACACCCCAAAAACCCCCCACAGCTTTCACTGGAAAGCCACTGAATGCAAATTCTCAGTCGTGCCTCCGACAGGCAAACCCAAAGAGCAGCCTGAAAATAATTCAGAAAGTTACCAAGTGCGTCTTGTTTCGTTTGTGCCTCCGAGAGTTCAGCTTGGCAAAGTGATTTTCAAGCTGAGAATGATTTTAAACTCTGAGCTGCCAGAAGCAAAGGCTGATTTTTTGATACTTTTTTCCTCTCAAGAAGTCCTGTCATAGGTCCAAAAATCAATAATAAATCCAAATCTTTATCTAAAGGAGCAGGACAACCCTGCTGCAATAAAATATCACACAAACCGTGGGTTTCAAACACTTGCAAGGCCTGAAATCAAAATCCAAAAGCAATTCAGGAACTTCAAGGAGGTGATGTTTAGGGCTCATCTCTAGAATCATGGCAACTTTTATGAGGGTAACATAAATTCATATTCAGGTAACAGAAATTGATATTCTGTGATATAATTTCAGCCAGAGGTTGGACTCAATGATCTCGGAGGCCTTTCCCATCCCAAATGATTCTGTAATTCCAGCAGCGCTGAGCAAACTCGAACACACCTTTTTCCACTCAAATATTTGACAAGTTACTCATCGTAGTACTCCTGCTTCTTTCCACTATTCTATAAGCAAGGTAATGAGCCAGGCACAGTTCTAGGTGAGGTTTGGAGGCATTGACTTGAAAAAAAACCCCTCCTGTTTCACCTGAAAAAGCACCTTTAACTTCATTTACACCAGCACAAATAAACGACCAATTGCCGCAACAGCTCAGCAACCACACAGCGACTGAAAAGCACAACACGGCAGCACTCAACTGCGTGAACACTCATCCTCCTCAGATGTAATTACGGTTAAAATGTAATTAGGCCGCTTGCAATAAAAGCAGTTAAGATTTGAAGTTATAAGTCGGCAATTAAAGGTCACGGCGCTCACCAGAGGCTGGGAAATCCCGCCCCCAACGCCGAGCTCACCTCCAACCCTCACCTTCCCCTCGGCACAGCCCGAGAGAAGTTCATTTGCCGGGATCTGAGCCGGGATAAGGGCGGCAAAGCCCCCGGCCCCACGTCCCCCCCGCCC
>WBMY01009774.1:172232-195730 GCA_013397315.1 Donacobius atricapilla | reverse complement strand
GGGAGCTGTGAGGGGACGGCGGCGGGGCGGAGGGAGGGAGTCGCTTATATGGGAAATAGGGCTTGGAAATCGCCCGGAGCAGCTGTGCCCGATCCCCGCCTTGTTCGCAGCGCCGAGCACTGAGTGCCACCTCCAGCCCTTGGGCACCTGCAGGGATGGGCACTGCACACCTCCNCCCCAGAGCAGTTTCTACTTCTGCTGACTCCAGGTGTCCAGGGCAGGGAAGGGAGCTGGGAAAGGGGCTCAGGGGGGACCTGTGGCTCTGCACAAGTCCCTGCCAGGAGGGGACAGCCGGGGGGGTCGGGCTCTGCTGCCAGGGAACAGGGACAGGAGGAGAGGGAACGGCCTCAGGCTGCACCTGGATATTGGGAACAATTCTTCCTGCGAAGGGCGGTAAAACATTGCAACAGGACACCCAGGGTTGTGGTGGAGTCACCATCCCTGGAAATGTTCCAAAAACTTGTGGATGTGGCATTCAAGGGCGGGGTTTAATGGTGAACACGGTGGTGGTGCTGGGGTCATGGCTGGACGTCAGGAACCTGTCAGGGACTGAAATGATTCATGCCTTGAACATTGTTATGAAAGGGTTTTGCCCATTGTAACAAAAACTGTGTAAAGAAGCTACAAACACAGAAACCTCCCTGAAGATACCTGACTGGGACTTTGGACTGTAAGTTAAACCCTAGGTATGCTATTGTTCACTCATCCCAGCCTAGGGATAAGCAAACAGGACAGCGGGAGAGGAATGCACCCACAAAAGAGCCAAACACAACAGAGATCCTTCCCAGGCTGGGTTTGGGGTGTGGGGACCACAGCCCACAGTGGCCAGGTTTCCACAGCCTGCCCCGAAACCAGGAGGGGAGGAGGTTTTGTGTCACAGTAGGACACGGAATAGACTGACTCCACAGAGTTGTCAGAAGAGAAAGAACATTCAGGCTCGACATTTCTGAGCCTGAATTTCAGCTTGCTAACCACTGCCGGCTCCTTTCCCAAGGGAAAGCTGCCAACAGTTTCTCTTTTCAAAACATCTCTCTCCATTTCTCAGCACAGGCTCAGCAAACAGTGTTCCCTTTGCCAGAACAACTGTCCCAGGGATTGTTTCCTATTCCTGAACCAATGGAGAGCAGCGTCAGTGCCATGGAGCAATAATAGACCTTTTTACACAGCGTGTTCTAAAAGAAACTGTTGGGATTGTAAATAAAGCCTTCCTTCCCTTCTGACAACTATAAGGAGTCAATCCATTCCGTGTCCTACCGTGACACCCTGTCCTTTGTCAGAGCGTGTCCTCAGCAGCAACCCTCGCATGGCTCCACAGCTCTGGGGCTTTGGCGCAGCCACATCAGCCCCTCACACCTTGGTCCAGGCAAGGCTGAAATGTGCACAGCAGCTTCCCCACAGCCTTTTAAACCACCCCTCCAGGCTAAGGAGAGAAAGCTCACGGTACAGGGGAGTTTTCTTCCCTCTGGATGACAAGCTGCACTTCCAGGCCATTGCCTTGCACGTGTGGAAGATGCTCAGGCTGGAGCTGTGCAGCAGCAGCTCCTGATTTCCTGGGAAGTCTCTCCCTGCTTCCGGGGTCAATCCATGATCCCCGCAGCAGCAGCTGCCTCCACAGGCTCCATGTTCTGGCCACAACTCCCCAAAGCTTGTCCCAAGCAGGGACAGGGAATTCCAGGGCTGTAAAAGCCAGGGACACAGGAGCTGGAGCTGTGAGAGGGGAGGAGAGGGGAGGAGAGGCAGCAGCACATCCTCTCCCACGGCACGGGCCAGCAGTGAGTGCTGCTGCTGGGATCCACAGCCCTCATCCCCTGAAGTGGGATTTTCACCAGGAATTTCCAGGGCAGGGCAGGGAGCTGGGGAAGGGGCTGGAGGCCCAGGAGGGGCTGAGGGAGCTGGGCAAGGGGCTGAGCCTGGAGAAAAGGAGGCTCAGGGGGGACCTTGTGGCTCTGCACAAGTCCCTGCCAGGAGGGGACAGCCGGAGGGGTCGGGCTCTGCTGCCAGGGAACAGGGACAGGAGGAGAGGGAACGGCCTCAGGCTGGGCCAGGGCAGGCTCAGCTTGGGCAGCAGCAGGAATTTCCCCCTGGAGAGGGCGCTCAGGCCTTGGCAGGGGCTGCCCAGGGAGGTTTGCAGTGCCCATCCCTGCAGGTGTCCCCTGGAGGTGGCACTCAGAGCTCTGGGCTGGGGACAAGGTGGGCACCGGGCACCGCTGGGACCTGATGATCTTGGAGATCTTTTCCAACCTCAATTCCTCTGTGACTGAATTTGGGAGCTTTGCCAGAGTCAGATAAAAATGAAAGCTGGTGAATGAGCACTGAAGGCGGGTTGAAAAACAAGAACTGCATTTGAAAAGGCATTGCAAAATAACATTTAATATTATTAGAAGAATTACATTCATGTACGGCATGGGATACACAACCATCACTTAATGCTCTACACATCGAGTCCTGCTGCTCTTCAGCAGTTCACCTTGCTTGCACCTCCTAATTTTTTCTTTCAGGAAAATGAAATCCTTTGGGATATTTCCAAGTTTCCCTCTGTGCACTGCGGCTCTGCTGTCCCGGAGCTGAAGTATCCAAAAGATAAAGCTGAGCTTGGTTAGACTGAAAAGCAAAAACGCAGCAAAGCACAAAAGCATTTCCTCTCCTGGAAAAGGAGAGAACTTCTGCAGTTCCAGGCGAAACCGTTCCCAGATCCATGGACACTGAGGCTGCTCTGCTTTGGGAGGACCAGCTTGGAGCAGGACAGCCCTGCTGTGCTTCCTCCGTGGACTGAGCAGCACGAGCATGAGGAGGAAACAACCACAGTTAGTCTCACATGGAAAAAGTAATAAAGTTATGGAATAAAGGAATAAAATACTCCCCTTTGGGCCCATGGAACTGTGCCCCTCCAGCACTCAAGCAGGACTTTTGGTTAGACCCCTTTCCTCCTTTTTCATATGTTATTTATAATTATAAAAGATCTGCTTGGATACTGAATTTTAAAGAACTTTTTCTTCTGAAGGGAAAGGATTGTGCCAGTCCTTTAAATGTCTGAGGCCGCTGAAAGGCAAAAAGCTGTCTTAGATTTTAACAGCCATTTATGTGATGGAATCATGGAATAACAGAATCATGGAATCCTGGAATGGGTTGGGATGGAAAGGACCTCAGAGCCCACCCAGTGCCACCCTTGCCATGGCAGGGACACCTTCCCCTGTCCCAGGCTGCTCCATCCTGGCCTTGGGCACTGCCAGGGATCCAGGGGCAGCCACAACTTTTTGGGAATTCCATCCCAGCCCCTCCTCACCCTCCCAGCCAGGAATTCCTGCCCAACATCCCATCTAACTCTCCTTTATCGGCATTTGAAGGGAAATATCCAAGTATGGAATGCAACCAGCAGGAAACTGAAAGTAAAAGTACCAAACCATCCTGAGTATTCAGCTTATCCATAAAAATTATTGAAGATTGGTAGGAAATGAACACCGACGTTTTAAAAGTGGCCTGCTCCAATGTTCAAGTAATGATTTCAAAGGGTAACTTTTCACTTGTGCTCACTCCAACAGCATTACAGACCATTAATAAATTATATTCATAGAAATAATTCACATTCCTAATGACCACACCTCAGCCCACCCCTTTCCTTCACTGTAAAAACACAAAGGATTTAAATAAGTTTAGCAGAAACCTATTGTGGTGTTATTTGTGTACAGTATTCCAGTATGAGAGTAAAGGATGTTTCATTATTTAAGATGAAAATCTCATCCATCTGAACCCAAAACCCACTGCAGAGAAGGCTCCTGTGCTTGCTATGGGAGTTTGGGAAAAAGAAATCCCTGACTCCCAACCAAACATTTCCCATGTCCTTTTTAATTTAGGAAAAGCACTGGGATGATCCCCCTACCTCTCTCACCATCCAGGAACAGCCAAATACATTCTTTTGTACAAAAAATGCTCTTACAAAAAAGAAAAAAAAGGATATTATTTTCCTTTTAGTTAAGCTGTTTCTATTTTTACAGCATTATCTTCATTTAGTTGCATTTCAGAAGCTGCAGCCACCTGAGTCACTGAAAGAACCGAAGTTTTTAATTTAAAAAATGTGAATTGAAATCTTTTAATCGATGAATTAAAATCAAAACCCCCTCAAGTAGTGCTAATTACAAACTGCTCCTGCAGAGGTTTGTGTTTTATGCACATTTCTGACTGATTCGGAATCGTTAAGCCACTGTTGCAGCACAGAGCTGAAATTACAGCCAGGGCAAAGCTGCAGTTCTTTGCCCAATGCTGAGACTTGGAGAATCCATCTGTGAGGAATCTGGGGCATTTGTTTAGAATTTGATCAGTTTAGGCCAAATTAAGGGGCTTTCACCTCAGGGAAATGAGTCGCTGCAAACTGATTGTACACTGACATGCAATGTTGGATTTTCCTTCAGGACACAGTTCCAAAAGCACTTGAAAGTACTGGAGAAGTCCAAGGACAAGCTGCCACTTCCACCAAGTCTAAAATATTCTTCCCTTATTTACAAAATGTCTTTCATCCTTCCCACAGAAAACAAATAAAACACAGGAACTCTGAGAAATTCCCACCAAACTGCCCTTTTCTCCCACCACAGGAACTGGAGATTCCTGCTTTTTTACCACCAGCCCCTGGATAACCGAAGAGCACTCTGCAACAGCAGGGAGAAATCCCAGACTGGAGCTGGAAATCTGGGGCGGGGGGGAAAAGGAATTTCGGCCAAGCTTCCCCTTTGTTTGATCCAGCAGGAGTGGTGCAGGTGAGGTTCAGCTCTCCATATTTTCCAGGAAATCCCATTCCACGCTGTCCTCCAGCTGCTGCAGGATCCTGACGCTGGTGCTGCCAAGAGAATCCACGGAGGCAGCTGCAGAGGTGGGGGAATTCTGGGAGTCACTGCCACGGGCTCTGAATGCCCAGCACAGAGTCTGGAAGAAAGGCAGCAGCTGGGTGATGCTGGACACGGAGCGCAGGGTCAGCAGGGGGAATTTGGGATTCCTGGGAATTCCCTCGGCGTGCTTTGGGTCCTGAAAGGAAAAAAAAAACCCAAAAAAAGCTGGGATAACGTTGCTGTTTACACTGAAAAACAACACAGACTCGCTGAGTTTAGAAGGCTACAATGTCTGCTTTATTTTGGGATGATTTCTCTTTTATAGAGTTTTACACAGACCAGTTTGATTGGTGAAACAAAGGCAAACCTCTTCAATAGCATTGGTCAAATGAGAGGGAGATCAGGAAGTCCCTCCCATGAGAAAGGAATGAAATAACGCAGGTACAGTTGGAAAAAACATTGCTCTTGTTCACAGAAAATCACCTGGGAAAGGAATTTCCAAAAAAAAACCCCAAAACACGAATTCAGAACTACAGGATTTACTAAAGGAAAAGGTTGGGAAGGACCTTAAAGATCATGCAGCTCATCCATGAGCTCTCCCACAATCCCAGAGAGCTCCAAGCCTGTCCAGCCTGGCCTTGGACATTCCAGGGATCCAGAGGCAGCC
Organism: Donacobius atricapilla; assembly: GCA_013397315.1. Lineage (NCBI taxonomy): Eukaryota > Metazoa > Chordata > Aves > Passeriformes > Mimidae > Donacobius > Donacobius atricapilla. Next base: position 190,246 of record WBMY01009774.1, on the reverse strand, counting down.
ACGGCTTCTCTGGACAGCCTTTTCCCCTTCCTCACAGGGAATATCTAAAAATCCCTCGAATAACTTAAAATCTTGTGTTTGGAAAAGTAAATGAATGGATTGAAAGAAAAAAAACGGAAATTTCTTTACCCCATATTTCATCTTGAGCAGGTCCATGATCCTCACGATGTGTGGTTGGCATTCCTGGTGGTTTTCCACCAGGTGAGAGGCGACAGGAAGTGATTCTGTGTCCACCTCTGGCACAAAGGCCCATTTGTACCTGGAATAAATGGATTGATTCCTTGAAAAGATGAAAATCCTCCTTTGGATCACGTCTAGTTTAGTGCAGCACTGGTTATTTCTACAAAAATCTGTCCTAAATGTTCTCTTTTGCTATTAATGCATTATTCCATTACTGATTTCTCAATATTTAAATACAACCAGCTCCAAACCATTCCCAAGTGTGTGCGGATGGAAAACCATCTCCACCTTTCTCCTCTCCCAATTTTCCCAGTTCAGGAATCCCCAAAGAGGCTGCTGAAATTCTCCTACACCAAGACCAAATTCTTCTCCCAAAATCCCATTTATCTGAATCCCACCACTCCTAAAAGGAACTGCTGAAAGGCAAAAGGAGATCTCAAGGAAAAGAGAATTATTTTAAAGGACAGGGGAATGAGAGGAGGAGAGGGACTCACATTTGGAAGAGCTGCATCCTGTCGGGGGGGAAGGAAAGGGCAGTGTCCAGGAATTTGCAGGCTGCCAGGTACAGGCACAGCTCGTTGGGCTGGATCTCAGCCCCGCCGCCATCCCCCGAGCCTTTGGCTTTGCTGCTTTTGCTGCTGCTCCTGCGTTCAAATTTTTTAAAAAAAAGTCCCATTAAAACTCCCAGCCCAGCCCAGGTTTTTCAGTCAGCACAGGAGTAATGCCCACATTTACACAAAGGAGCTCTTGTACGAGGATTTTTAGTTTATTTTTGCTCTGTAGGAGCAAAATAATCTAAAATACACCAAAAAATGGCAGCAGAAAATATTCAACTGCCGACTTAGCATTTAACTTTATTTTTGTACACAACTAGTAATTAACACTTAGGTTTTTAAGCATATCATTATTTTAGCTGCTAGGAAAAAATCCTAAAATACAATTTATTACTACCAAAAATATAAAAGTGCAATAGCAAAATGTCCTGTTGGCTCCTCCCTATCCCAGGGAATGAATTAACTAATTTTAAAGAAACCTCTTAAACTCTCCTCCCTGTCCCAGAGAACGAATTAAATTAAATAATTTTAAAGAAGTCTCTCAAATGGCAACTCTTACTTTGCTGGTTCCTCTTCCTCAGTTAAATCTTCCTCCAGCTGTAGAAATGTCTGGATCTTTAAAGAAATAATTATGGAGATGCTGAAATGTTCACACAACTCAATCCCAACTGAAAGTGATTATTAACATTGAAAAGGAACCTTCATGACTTGTAACAAATTAATTATCCAGGCAAGAGATTCCATTAACGACACAAAAATTAATCCAAAAGGAATTAATTAGGAATTTCCTAATGACCTTTTCCCCCCTCAATTATCAGATTAATGTAAAACTGTGGAAACATTTCCAAGCATGGAAGAGGAAAAAGGTAAACTGGGAAAAACCACAGGTTAATTTTTTTCAAATATAAGTTCAAAACTTCCTTCTTACCAGTTCTGTGACCATGATTGGCCACAGAGAGGTGAGATGTTGAGGGGAAATCCTCAGCAAAAGAACTCTGAAGAATAGAAACATCTGGGCAGCCACCAGAGAAGTCTGGCCCACACGGAGGTTCTCAGTCAGGCGTTCTGGAGGAAGCATTAAAAAAAAGGGAAAAAGCAAAATAAAAGCAGCATTTCCTTGCATTTGTGTTGTTTTGGGAATTGAAGTGTGGAATCATGGAATGGTTTGGGTTGGAAGGGACATTAAATCCCACCCAGTGCCAGCCCTGCCATGGCAGGGACACCTTCCCCTGTCCCAGGCTGCTCCAACCTGGCCTTGGGCACTCCCAGAGATCCAGGGGCAGCCACAACTTTTCGGGAATTCCATCCCATCCTCACCCTCCCAGGGAACAATTCCTGCCCAATATCCAATCTCTTCCAGCCTCTTTCAGTTTAAGGCCATTCCCCTTGTCCTGCCACTCCATCCCTCGTGAAAGGTCCCTCTCCACCTTGTAGAAGGTGGCAAAACACATTTTTTTAACTTTATCATCAGCTTTGGGCTGAGTTCCTCGCACTGCATTAATTAAATTGTAATGCAGACATAGCCTGAGTGGGTTTATAGTGCACAGAACGTGATCAAAACTGGCTCTTAAGGAGAACAACAACAGGTCAAGAGTGGCTGGAAGACTGTGATGAAATAATCACATTTCCAGACCAAAGCCCTTGAAACCAAGATTCCTATCTTTCCTTGCTGAGATCATTTATCTGCTGGAATTCAGAGATTCATAAATTTTGTTCAAAATGAAAAAAAAAAAAAAAACCAACAGAAAAAACCAGAACCATTAGTTGGAGAAGAGGTGACTTGGCTTTCTTACAGAATTTATATGATGGGATGGTTTGGGTTGGGAGAGACATTAAAAGATCAGCCAAGCCCATGGGCAGGGACACCTTCATCCACCCCAGGCTGCTCCAAGGCCCTTGGATATTTCCAGGGATGCAGGGGCAGGCAGAGCTTGTGTGGACAAAGGGTTTTGTGCGCCAGCTGAGGGGAAGGGCGGGGACGAAGGCTCACCTTGGATCAGGGGCAGGTACAGGTGGTACTGGTCGATCTCCCCGCTGAAGACGGCGAAGGCCTGGCGCTTCAGCAGCATGGCCTTCTGCTCAAAGCTGGGGTACAGCTTCAGGGCACTGCTCTGCATGGCTGCAACACACAGCACAGTTATCCACCCCACAGAAACTGCCTGCCTTTGGGGAATAATGGGAATAATCCCCACGTCCTGAAATCTTCGACAAAACAAAAACTTTCTCTGGGTCAGCGACCGCGAGTTCGTCTCGTGTAATAAAATCTGGTTTGTGTAGTAAATGTTCAATTATTCCTTTAGAAAGGTTGAAAAAGAGACTGAAGCTGCTTGGGGCCAATTTAAGGCGTCCTCTCCCACCCTTTCCCTCGGGATTTGTTCTTCCACACTCTCCTAGGCCTGAATTAGGGGGCACAGCAGATCAGCCGAAGGTTTGCTGCACTGCTCATGGCAGAGGTTGCCAAAGTCTCCTCCTGGGAAAGGCCACACTTGGACTGTCACCCTGATTTCTCAGCCTTCTGTTTGTGTCTCACAGTTCGCAGTTCTTAGGTAGTTTCTCACACAGGGGTGTTATAAATAGAAGCAATGTTTTCCTTAATTCAAGCTAGTTTACATTCTCTGTATGGACAGCTGATGGAAAGTTATGTGGACCAACGGGATGGGGAGAGGTGTCAACCTTCTCCCCCAGTCTCTGGCATTTGCAAAAATACTATAAAAGTGGGGTCAGATTTGATAATAAACAGTTCATGCCTTCTCACCAAGTGAGTGTGTGCCTGTGTATTGAACAACGACCTTTGGACAACTCCAAATTGGAGCAGAATGTGAATGTGGGAACTCAACAGAAGCACCTCTACGGCCAAACCTCCTCTGGTGAGTTTTAGACATGACCAAAATCCAGATTTAACTCAGCTTTAGCTGGGAATGAACTTAATAAAATCAATTCTGCACAGTCCGCACTTTATGGATGAATCAGTGGAATAAAAATGCACCCAAATGGCTCAAAGGCAAAAAGATTTCAAGCTGAGGTAGAAATAAATCATACTTACTCATCAAATCCTTAAACATGGTTTTCTCATGTGTGAGGAGATGATCAATGATGGATCTCCAGCTGCAGGAGAGAGAGAGAAGGAATTAGATATCCAGGGAAAGCTGTGGTGTGGATTCACCTCAGAAATTATTTGGGTCAAACTTTTCACACAAGGAAAGACTTTCCAGGCAGGATTTGTGCTGCAGACTCTTGTCTGGAGCAGGATTAGTGTTGAGACCCATTTTTAACATTATCCCCTTCCATAAGAAAGCACTAAATGGAATTTTCTTCCCAATGTTGCTCCTCTCCTTTAAAGCCTTTCCTCGCAAATTCAGAATACAGGCTTGGAGTGCTGCAATTCCATGTCTTACTGAGTGCAGGAGGTGTCCATCTGGAAAAAAGCTGGATCCATGTACAATTCCAGCACTTCTTTTTTCCAGGCTCTCTTGGTGTAGGCGTATCCACTGAGGGAGCTGAGCAGCTGAGCTCCAGCACGGAAACTGGGAATGTTGTAGGCACTGGGGGAGAGGACAAAAAAGATCAGTATGGGCTTCTTTAAAGTTCAAGAATAGATTCCAACTCACAAAAGGGTTGGTTTGAATGAGATTTTTAGGAAGTAATTGTTCCCTGGGAGGGTGGGGAAAGGATGGGATGGAATTCCCAGAGCAGCTGTGGCTGCCCCTGGATCCCTGGCAGTGCCCAAGGCCAGGTTGGACACTGGGAGCAGCCTGGGACAGGGGAAGGTGACCCTGCCATGGCAGGGGTGGCACTGGGTGGGATTTAGGGTGCCTTCCAACCCAAACCATTCCAGGATTCCATGCCCTGTGTCGCCACTGGACATCATCCATCTCTCCCACATTTGTGAGAAAAGCTGGGAAGGGGATAGGGAGAGACGATGCTTTTCCTGCTTCCTGGTGGATCCTGGGACCTGCCCATGCTCTGCTGCCCCATCCCCATTCCCTGACAGGCACAGAAAGGGGAGATTTGATAAAATCCCAAAGGCCCAGGTGAGGGAATCCCCATAGCTGAGCAGAAACCGCTGTCGCAGAGATCAAACAACAACAGCTTCAGCTCCTGGGGAAACGCTCCAACACAGCTCACACCCATTAGAATGGGAGCAGGGAATGGACAAACAAGGGAAAACCAAAAAGACCAGAGAAGTGTTGGAGTCCGGGGCAGGTGGAAAACCCCTGGAACCGCCTTGGGGGGTCCCAGACCCTGGCTGGGACCCCAGGAAAGCATTGCCTTTGACCTCAGTCCATGGGGAAAATTTCCAATGCTCAGACATAAAATGGAAACAACAAAGATTTGAAATAAGTAGTAGTTTAGTTTGTCACAGGGTGAAAATTTGTAGTTTGGGGTTTTTTTACTGTGGAATTAGGGCAAGATGGAGAATTTTGGGCGGTGTCTCATCTTCTCCTGCTCCATCTCCTACTGTGACGGTGGCACAGAGACATTGGTGGGATGGATTTGATGTAGAAATTGCGTGTCTAGAACAGGCAGCAGTTATTGGTACAAAACTGTAAATATAGCACGCTTTTAGAGTTAATTGGATTAGAAATCTTTAAAACGACCTTGGACCCTCTGTCTGTGTTCCTGTGGCTGCATTTCTTTAGTGCACTGAGACTGCTGTGAGGCCTTGAGATCAGAAATAGAATAAACACCTTTGCAGAGCGAGCCACAGGTTCCATCTTATCTTTTAAACCCCAGTACAAGACTTTAAAAAGAAAAAAAACCCCTAATTAAAAGGTTAACAAAGTAAAAAATCCCATCACAAGGGAAACCCAAAAAAATCCCATCACAAGGGAAAAACCAAAAAGTCCAGAGAGGGGAAAGCAGCAGGAGCAGAGAGAGACTCGCCTGTGGTTGCGCAGGTAGGGGAACACGAAGTAGAGCAGGCGGGAGATGAGGGGCAGGGCCTTCTCCTTCTCGTCGCTGCGGTAAACCACGTCCAGCAGGGAGGCCAGGACCTGCAGAAGGGACAGGAGAGCCCCTCACACCTGCCCTGCTGGCCAGGGGGAGAGCCTGCCGTGGTCAGGCTGCGGGTCTGTGCAGCGGAATAGCCCCCCAAAAGATTTGCAGTCTGACACAGCCTTGCACGAGGCTGTGAAAAATATTATATGACTGGATTTTCGCAAATATTAAAATGGATAGTAGGTGTGTTATATTTGAAAGTAATGTGGGATTAATCCTTTTTTTTTTTTTTAGTAATGTTGTATTAATAATTTTAAGTAGTGTGTTAAATATAGTTTTAGGCTATAGCATAATATTAAAATAGAAGCTATGTGATGTAAGATACTTTTCTGTGACCAGCGCAAGGAGTGGATGAGATAACCAAGAAATTCTTGGCACAGAGATAACAGCAAGAGTTACTGCCTCCTTATGGGAAAAGACAAACATCATCCCACCTCCTCTCCTGTCTTTAAGCAGTCACCAGGATTAAGGGGAAAAAGTTGACAAAAACCAGAGAAAACCCTAGTTTGCAGGGAATTTATGCATCATGTATGAGGTATATGAATATGCAACAGGCTATTGCTTTTAAGGGTCAATCCTCTGTTCCAAGCCATGCTCTTGGGGATTGGAGTCCAAGAGCATCCAGACATCTGTAATTCTTTGCTTTTTATTGTCCTAACTCTGACTGTCCAAATTCTTATTGCTCTAACTTTTATTATTGTTTTTGTTATTATTTTATTACTATGAAACTTTTAATATTTTTAAACAAGCCATTGGCGTTTTTCACAAGGCCAGGCTGGAATGAGCCTCCTGAAGATGTCCTGAGGGCCAGCCTGCAACTTCCCAGAGCGGCTTCATAACATTTGCCAGACAGCTCTTCAGGTTTGTTTTGTAAAGCATTAAGGTTTTAATAAAATAGAAAATAGCAAATGATACAGAAAGGAAACAAAGGCTGTGGGAGCTTTTGTAAGGGGAGCCCCTGACACCCCAAAAAGCACCAAGAACCCTCCTTCTCTCCCTTAAGATCTGAACGATTTGGGTGGGTTTTTTGGCAAACAGCCCAACAGAAAAGAGCTACATTTCTGAGGAACAGCTAGAGAGACCCAGGCAGGAGAGCAAAGAATTTTCTGGTGCTCTTCCCTGACGAGGTCCTGGGGTGAAATTGGAACCCTTTTCCTTACACAGAAAATATTTGCATGGGTGTGGGAAATGCCCTGCAGCAGCACTCCTGTTTAATCTGCCAGGAAAATCCTCCTCATCTTAATAACCCCAGTAAATAAACCCCCAGATGAGAGGGCTCCACTGACCTCTGCAAGGAGAGAAAGGGCTTGCACGCTGTAGATGGAAGGAGCAGAGGCAGAAACCATTGAAGATGGTGCCACTGATGTATCTAAAAGAGGCAAAACAATCGAGTTTTCTCTTGAGACAGGTTTAAATGTTGCCGTTTCCTAATCTGCTGCCCAAACAGAAGGTTTGTTTGCAAACTGGTGTTGCACTGAAATAGAAACTCATGCAAACCACACATCACCAAAGCCCTGGTGCTCTTCACGGCCTTCAGCAGGGGAGAAGGAGCAGGAGTCAGGGACACCTTACCAGCGACATCCTCCACGTTGAATTCATCTGGTAAAATCTGAGGCTGAGCTTTCACTTCCAAGTTCCTGCTCAGCCAACTGGTCTGTTCCAGGGAGGAGCCAGCAATGGTCCCCACAGCCTCCAGGATCTTCTGGGTCACCTCCTGTAACGTAACCAAAGTGGCATCAGGTATTTAATTGGTATTTTTGAATTCCCAGGGAAACGAGGAGCTGCAGTAAAACCAAATCCCATCCAGCCAAAGCAAAGCAGAGGCTGTAAAATGACATTTTCTGTCATTGTTGGCATTTTGCTGGCCAGGCTCTGAAGCAGAAGGGGAGATTGAATTTCTCTGTTGGCACATGAAAGCCCTGCGAGCACAACCCCAAACCAGCCAGGTAAGCAGGGCTCAGAGCGTCCTGGTGAAAAAAGGCAGAACAGGAGGAGAATCCTGCTCTGCTCCTTTCTTCACACAGCTGAGCTCAGAGTCATTCCCACTGCCAAACGCAGCTGGGAGCTCCAAGGATGAATTCATTTTCCTAGACAGCTCAGAGATTTCAATATTCACACACAGGACGTGAACCCATGGCATCCCACTTGTGTTTTATGAGCTCAGTTCTGAGAAAAATCATCACAGTGCACTAAAAAAACAGCTTTGAAAAGATTTCAAGCATTTGAAATCTCACGTTTGAGTCTGCCCTGTTCACCAGGCCTCAGCTAAAATGTGTGGGTGCACATCCAGGCATTCCCAAAAGCACAGGAATTCAGATCCAAAGGACAGATCCGGTCATCTCCACATGTCCTTCCATGAACAGGGCCAGGTTTAGGAACTAAAAGGTGAACAGGAACCCGCTGTACCTGCAGGTCTTTCTGGTCCTTTTTGTTTTCCAGGGTGGGTGTCCTTGTCACAAAGTCATTCAGGGTGCTGTGGGGGGGATCAGAGCACTCTCAGTTAGGAACTGCACAGTGTAAAACCTCAGTGAAAGCTCTCCCCTCTCCTGCAGTACCTGAGCAGAAGGAAGTGGCCGGGAGGAGCCAAGTTCAGCTGCACAGACTCTCTGAGGAGTCCTAACAAGGGCTGGAAGTTCTCCTGCAGGGCTGGGACAGGCAGTCTGCCAAAAAAAAATAAAACCAAAGCACACCTGAGTGAAGGTAGAGTTAAGGAAAGAACAAAAAAAAAAAACAACCCAACAAAACAAATAAGAGGAACTTGGTGGCCTGAAAGCTTCAGGATCAGTCCTGCCCTTCCTGACTGCCCGGGTCACTTCCCCTTGCAGTGTCACACCCCTGGCACTCTGTGCCAGTGTGTCAGCAACCAAGGGACAGCACATTTCCTGCACAGAACTGCGCTGGGACATGGAGAGCAAAGGAAAGCAGAGGTGGCAGTACTGGCTGTTCCCTCACGGGAGTCAGAGAATTCTCTTTCAGAAGGACTGAGTTACCTCTGAATGAAAGCATAACTGAACTGCAGCACTGGGATATCCACGAGAGAAGATTTCTGAAAAAGAAAGGCAAACCCACACTTATTTGCCATCAGAGGGAAAAAGAAAATCCAAGCTGGCCTCGGACACTTCCCAGCTTCTCTGGGAATTCCATGCCAGCCCCTCCCTACCCTCACAGGGAAGGATTTATTCCCCAAATCCCATCCAACCCTGCTCTCTGAGAGTTTAAAACCATTCCCCTTGTCCCATCACCATCTGCCAGATATATTTTAAAGAATCTACTTACTGTGCATCAAACACAATCTGGATTCCAAAACTTATTCAAGAGCAAAGGACAATCCCACATTTAAAAGCAAACCCTTCTAGCAATGCTTCAAAGACACATTCCAGGCTGGAATACATGAAGAAAATGGAATTATCTTCCTGCTTACCTCTTCCCCCTTGATTTGTGCTGGTTTCTTGACCACCTCTTTGACCAGACATAATATGGTGTCGATTTTCAGTGTGTTCAGGGCACAAATTAAGTCCACGAGAATAAGCTGGGATGCACTGGCCACCGGGAGAATCTGACAAAAGAAAACAAAACAAAAGACACACCCCTCAAATTAAATGGAAATGACATTTACAAATGTAAATGTCAATCAAATGCAGCCCTTGCCATTTAAAGATCTTCTCCCAACACCTTATGAAAACAACTGGATTCTGCTCCAGCTAGAGCAGGAAAGGAAAAGGTTTCCCCCCAGAATAAATGAGTTCAGAGAACACAGCTCTTGTTTTCTCTGGAAATTGAGCTGATTCATGAGCTTTAAAACATAATTGTCCAATTGCAATCCAGTATTGAACAAAAAATGGCTTTTACTCTCAGATTTAAACCCACAGCGTGGGGTTTATTTGATCATTTATTGAGGTTTAATTGTAGTCCTGATGCTTTTTTTAACTAAGAGGATTTCAGGTTTTTCAGTGCTGTTTAAAAAACCCCAAAGAATCTATGAACAGAGTTGAGAACTGTCCATGTAAACGTAACATTTGCCTTCATACAGGAAATAAAAGGAAATAAATTCTTTAGCTTCACCTTGGTTTTACTGTGACTCCTGTGAGGTTTCTTGCTGTTCCACACTGCTGCAATTGCTGCCATCAGCTGGATTCCAAGTTGTGCTGTCAAGGGATTGAGGAAGTCCAATATTTTTGTTCTTAGTGTCTGTAAAGGGGGGAAAAAATTATCAGTGTAAAGCAAAGACCGTCTCCTAGTTTGTAAAATATTATTTCTTTTCCCAGGATATACAGAAAAAAACCCCCAAACCAACAATAAAAGAACTCCATGTAAAATGCAGTGGGAAGGATGAGGAGACGAAAAAAAGTCAGCTTTTTAAGAGGACTCCTACTTTGGTTGCTTTAAAGTAGACTGAAGAGGAGCTTTTTGTTGTCCCAAAGAAGTCAGTTGGTCTTTTTTGGGAGTCTTCCCTCTTTATGACACTCCAGAGGAGGCTCATGGTGTTCATAATTCGAGGCAGCTCCTCCAGGATGGCATTCCTGGCATTCCTCAGGTTGGCAGGTTCAGCTGAACAGGATGACTGGGGAAAAACCCCAACATATCAATGTTAAAATAATTTCTTATGCACAAGAGCCTAAAAAAATGTCGGGAACACACCAAAACATTATCTACTTAACAAAAAATGAACGAGTTTGTTAAGGACAGAGGACCGGCGTTTGCATCACCAAGATTTTAAAATTCACTTTGCAGGCTTCAAATACAGAAAAATTAAGCTCAGTCCTTTCTCTTTGAGTCAGCTCAGCTCTTTGGGTGTGTTCTGAGGCCTCTCTAAGAGGATTTTCTTGTACAATTCATTGTTTCTATTCACCGGGAAGGAAAAGGGATGTGACTCTTGTCAGGGGCTCCCCACGTACCTTTTTTGTTGGGCTGGGATGATCCAGAAGGCAAAAGTGCCCGATGGTTGTCAGCCCTTCCAGAAGGGTGAGGGGGTAATCGGGAGTCACGTTTTCTCTTTTGGAAGTGAAGCTTTGGAAGGGGAAAACAAACCCAAACATGTTAATAAGCCAAGTGGTGTTTCCTTGGTTAAAAATTCCTGTTTCTATTCCAGAGCTAAAATTGGGGTGAATATCAGAAATATCAGGTCAGGAATATCAAAAGGAAAGGATCCATAAAACTGGGAGCTTTTATACTTGGGTGGATGGCAGAGGGAGCCAGGAAATACCACAGCTGCTGCTCCTCTCTCCTCTCTTCCTGTCCGCAGCTCACTCCAGGGAATTAAGCAGGAATTAAGGATCAAACTCTGGGAGCCACAGGGCTGACCCAGGGACTCCCCTCACACTCAGTGCTCCGTGGAAAGGGGAATTTTGGGGATAACAAATCCCCCCAGGTGGCTCTTGATGCTGTTCATCACACACATACACACACACTCACTTTGGTGAGAAGGCATGAACTAATTTATTAAGAAGTTCTCACTCCATTTTATAGTATTTCTACAAAGGCCAGGGATCGGGGGAGAAGGGTGACACCTCTCCCCATCCCGTTGGTCAAGACAACTATCCATCAGCTGTCCATAGCTCTAAGAATAGGAATGAAAACTTTCCTTGAATTTGTTAGAACATTGCCAGTGTTTACATCACCCGTGCTTGAGAAACAACCCAAACCATGAAAACTGTTAAACAGAAGAGAAGGCTGAAAATCAGGAAAATCAGGACGACAGGCTCTTACCTGGCAGATGTTTTGGCAGACGTCTTCACAGCTTCGTTTTCATACTGCCTGACGAGCTCATCCAGGTTTTTACAGATCTGCACCACGAACGGAGCCACGGTCCAGCCTAAGGACCTCCCGAAATAGGGCAGGGAACTGGTGACCAAGCCCACCCAAGTGGGATGCATCCCGTGGCCATACTCGGGCTGCAGCCCCCTGACCACGGCCGAGACAAAGAGCCCCTGGGAGGTGATGGGATGTGGGTACACGTACTGCATGGCCCCGATGGCCTGCTGGAAGTTCACAGCCTGCTGCCACTCCTTGGACAGGTCAGGCTGGTTCTCCTGCTCCTCAGGGCTCTGCCCTAGGTGGTGCTCCAGGACAATCAACACCTGCAGCAGCTTCAGCAGCTCGATCTGCAGCGGGTGCTCGCTCCAGATCTGGTCGTGGCCGAAGTTGATGAGGCTCTCCTCCAGGAGCTCCTCCTCGGCGCCGGCGGCCAGCAGCAGGCGGTAGCGCCGGCGGCTGACGTACATGGAGGCCGAGAGCGAGAGCAGCACCAGCTCCTGCACCCTGCACCTGCCCAGCAGCTCCCGGGTCAGCTCCGCGCTCCGGGGCTCGCCGGCCTTGGCCGCGGCGGCCAGCTGGGCCATCATCCTCAGCAGCACCTCCACGCTCTTCACCTGCACGTCCCTGTTGCCCAGCAGGTCCCTGTGGCTGAGCTGCAGGCAGCAGGGGTAGTAGGAGCGCAGGAAGCGCAGGCACAGGGAGGTGAGCAGCTCCAGCAGCAGCGAGTGCGGACAGGCGCCGGGGGACTGAGGCTGCAGCTTCCCGTAAAAGCTCTGCCCCGCCAGAGCTTCCTGGTGGCGAGCCAGGAGGTTGTAGATGAGGTTCAGGTGCGCCGTGGAGCTGGTGTCCACGCTGGTGGTGGCCACGGCCTCGATGAACTCCTTGGGGTTGGTTTTGAGCACGGCCTCCAGCACGGAGAAGGCGTAGAGCACCCGCCGGGAGTCGTAGGGTTGCAGGTAGAGCAGCATGTGCTTGAACAGGGCCTCTGCCAGCTCCTGCTTCTCCTTCTGCTGCTTCAGCAGCCTGCAGTGGGCGAGTTCCTGCAGCTCCAGGTCCTCCTCCTCATCGCTGGACAGAGACTCGGAGGCCTGAGTCCTCTCGGAGTCGGCCCTCGCCAGGCTGGGCCCCGCGCTGGACCTGGAGCTCTCGGACAGCGACCCGTGGCCCGAGGCCTCTCTGCCGAAGGCTGCAGGCTCCCCGTCCCCGTGGCTGCCCTCCTGCAGCCCCAGGGAAGGGGAGAAGGAGGAGGTGTTGTCGCTGTCGTGGCCCGTGCTGGTGTCTGCGGACTCGGTGTGCTCGCTGTTGTCCTGGTCTCCCTCGGGGTCCTGGGGAGATCCCTCACTCTCGGGCTGCTCAGCTCTCAGCTCGCCTTTCTCCGGGTCGTTTTCCACCTCGGCCCAAATTGCTTCTCTGTCCACAGTAGTGAACTGGCTCAGGGGGAGGTTCTCCTCAGAATTGCTCTCAGAGATGCCAGGCTCTTTCGGAGGGGCCTTTTTCTTGTAAAGCCAATCACGAACGTAGTCTGAAAAAAGTGTGTTTTTCATTTAATTTCCCTTTCACACATAAAATCATATCACAGTCTGGCTTGGAATGGACCTTTAAGGGTCATTTAGTCAACACAACTATATATATCTGTAGCCCTGATTTTTCAGTCTGAGGTGTTTTGATTTTTAAAACTCTGTTCTTGTGGAATTTTCTTTAATAAAAGAGGATGTTTTTGCTAACTCTATCCTGTTTTCGTTCTTTCTTTAGAGGTGGAGACAATTTGACGTCTCTGTGTTGGCCAGTGTGATTGAATGGGTGTTACTTCTAGCACTAATTGGTTTAGCTCTGGTGATCTAATATATAAGAGGGTCAGACTTTGAATAAATATCTTTTTAGCTTTCTAACAAATTCAGGAGTTGTGTGGTCTGATTTCGTGTCCTATAGCAACATATATTCAATAAATCCCTTAAAATTATAAAGGATAATTTATATTCAATATATATTTATATTCAATAAATCATTAAAAAAATATTTACAAAACTACTTTGCTCCAGTCCAGTATTAATTGCAATGAAGGGGGCTAAAAAAAGGGGCAAGAATTATTCTTAATGCAAGAATTATTTCTCTTTTAAAGAGCAGTGCTAACCTACTGCAAAAAGAACAGGATGAAAACATAAAGAACTTCTGGGCTGAGGCTCCCTAGGAGTGATAATTGTCTTTTTTTACGCTTCCTGAACATTAAATACTAAACATTAAATAGGAGGGCAATGAGAAAGATGGCAACGGAGGGATTGATTAATTAATTAAAGAGCTAATGTTTTCCTTGATTACATGCTGTGGAACAAGGAAGGAACAGACGAGCTCTGTGTTTCTACAGCAGCCCTGTGGATGCCGTAATGTTGTGACTTTTATTTGTAAACTGACACCAAAAAATGATGCTGAAAGCACAGCCTGGTAACAGACACGGGACAGGTGACAGGAACTCCCTGTCTGTAGAACTCCCAGAAACTTCTCCTCTTCCTGTTTTGCTCCCGGAAAAAAAAACAAACAAACAAACCAAACAAACAATAATAAACTTGAATGTTTGGGCCAAATCACAGAATTGTTAAAGTTGGAAAAGACCTCCAAGATCAGAGTCCAACCATCACCCATGTTCACCTCTAAGCCATGGGTCCAAGTTCCACATCCACGCAGTTTTCAACACTTGCAGGGAAGGTGACCCCATCCCTGCCCTGGGCAGCCCCTGCCAATGCTTTACAACCCTTTCCATGGGGAAATTTTTCCTAATATCCAAACTGAGCCTGCCCTGATGCAATTTGAGGCCGTTTCCTCTCCTCCTTTCCCTGCCCCTCCTGGCAGGGACTTGTGCAGAGCCACAAGGTCCCCCCTGAGCCTCCTTTTCTCCAGGCTCAGCCCCTTTCCAGCTCCCTCAGCCCCTCCTGGGCCTCCAGCCCCTTCCCCAGCTCCCTGCCCTGCCCTGGACACGCTCCAGCCCCTCCAGGGCTCTCCTGCAGGAGCCAGAACTGGCCACAGCCCTGGAGCACAGAGGGACAATCCCTGCCCTGCTCCTGCTGGACACACAATTCCTCATCCAGCCCAGGGCCAGTGGCCTCCTGCCCACCTGGGCACCCCTGGGCTCGTGTCCAGCCCCTGTTCCAGCACCCTCAGGGCCTTTTGCAGCTTTCCAGCCCCTCTGCCCAGCCTGGAGCTCCACGGGGTTGTTGTGACCCAAGGACAGGACCTGCCCCTTGGCCTCATCCCACAGATTCAGCCTTTAAATGGTGTGAATGTCTCACATCCATTCCACTTCCAGCAACCCCAAACTTTAAATCTGTGTGGCTGGAGCTCATCTTCAATTCCAAATATTTTGCTTCCATGTCCTAGCTCTGTGATACCCCTGCCACAAAGGCTCAGCTCTGCTCCTGAATGAAAACAGGTCTCTGGACGCAGATATTTGAATTTGCACAAGTCAGCAGGATGAGGAGGGGCTTTGTGTGGTCGGTGCCTAACCAGCAGGAAATTCCTCACACAGTCACGAAGCTGCTCCTGGATTCCTCTGCTTGCAGCCCTACAGGGGATTCTGAAAACAGTGAACACTTTGGATAATCTGTGAATGAAAGAAGTGTGGGACAAGATCCCAGAGCAAACCAGGGAGCAATCCAAACCAGCAGGGAGGTGCANCTAGAGGGGATCCTGAAAACAGTGAACACTTTGGATAATCTGGGAATGAAAGAAGTGTGGGACGAGATCACAGAGCAAAGCAGGGAGCAATCCAAACTGCCACCAGAATAGGAATGATCCTTCAATTAGAACGATTTAATCCTGAACTGTGCCTTAGGCATCACCACAGGGATCGGATGAGAAAGAATCCACAGATCTGGCACAGGGGAACAACTCCTCCCTTCAGCAGGAGCTCAGGGCTGTGGGAGCACTCCCAGCTTGTACTGGTGTGGCAGGGCCTGGGTTTTGGGAGTGGGGGCCCCACAGGGGAGGCTGCTGGGAGAAGCTGCTGGAAGCTTCTGCCATGTGCGGCAGAGCCAATCCCTGCTGGCTCTGAAGGTGGACATGCTGCTGGCCAAGGCTGGGCCCATGAGAGTGGTGGGTAACTCTCCTGTTATAAAGTATTTAAGAGGAAAATCAAAAAAAGGTGGGGCAGGCACCGATTTTTTTAGCCAGAGGAGGAGGTGAGAACATGTGAGGGAAACAACGTGGACACACCAAGGTTATGGAGAAGGAGAGGCAGGAGGTGCTCTGGGTCCGGAGCTGAGATTAATCTACAGGCCCTGGTGATCACCATAGTGAGGCAGCTGTGCCCCTGCAGCCTGTGGGGATCCACAGGGCATACAGAGATCCATGCACAGCCCACTGGGATCCACAGGGGATGCAGAGATCCATGCAGAGCCCGTGGGGAAGGTGCCCTTGCTGGAGCCAGTGGATGCCTGGAGCAGGCTGCAATCCGGTGGCAGACCTGCTGGAGTGAGAGGGCTTTTGCTTCCAGGCTGGAGCAGCCTCTCCTTGCAGGACTGCACCCCATGGAACAGAGATCTCGGCCACAGCCCTTTTGGGAGGATTGTTGTCCTATGGGGAGAGTTCATGTTCCAGCAGTTTGTCAGGACTGCTGCTCGTGAGAGTGGAGCCAAGCTGGAGAAGTTCTTAGAGACCTGTCTCCTGTGGGAGGGACCCCATGGTGCAGCAGGGGAAGGACTCCTCTCCCTGGGCAGTGGAAGAAAATCTCAGTGATGAACTGACCAAATCCCCCATATGCTGTCTCCATGTGCTGTCGGTGGGAAGGACGGAGGGGCTGGGGGGAGAAAGGGTCTTTTTGAAGGAATTATTTTACTTCTCATTATCCTCCTCTGATTCTGTTGGTAATAAATTCACTTTGCAGCTTAAGTTGAGCCTATTTTGCCCTTAAAATATTTCTCCCTGTCCCAATCTCACACATGAAGCCTTTGCTAATTTTTTCCCAGCTGTAGCAGGGGAGGGGGAGCCAGCAACTCTGGCGGGTGCCTGGCATTGTGCCAGTGTCAAACCATGTCCTGGGCTGCAGTGCAAGGTACAACCAAAAGTGAGTATATTCTATTTGCCATCCGTTGGAGCTGTCTGGGGAGGTGTTTTTCTTTCTAACTCTGGGGTGGGAGCGGGGGGTGTCTTCTGTAAATGGGCCAGCTGTTAAAACCAGGTGGGTTTAGCAGGGCTCTTTTTCCCTTCCAGGACCCACCCTCCCTCCAGGGGATCTCTGCTGCTCAGGGGCCATCCAGGCTCACTGCACGGCTGAGAACATTCCATCATCCATGGGGAGAGGCTCCGCCCAGGGGGAGGAGCCCAGCATTCCCACCTGGATAAAACCTGAGCTCCAGAACCCCAGCACAGCCTGTCTGCACTGGATTGCCAGAGGAAAACCGGACCCACCTCAGCAGCGCTGGGCCTTCAGAGGGAAACTTCACCCTCCTACAGGATCATTGCTCCAACAGAGCCACTTCTGGCACTGCAGGAGGGCTTGACTGGGCTGCTGCCAACACCCTGAGCAACAGGGCGTCAGGCTGTGTTCTGGCTCTGTCAGGGTTTTATTTTTGTTCATTTGGTTTTTTTTCTGTACTGCTGCATTTTTATTTTAATTTTCCTAGTAAAAAACTGTTATTCCCATCCCCTATCTTTACCTGAAAGCCCCTTAATTTCAAAATGATAATCATTCAGAGGGAGGGGTGTTACAGTCTCCATTCCAAAGGAAGCTCAGCTTTCCCTGCCTTTCCAAACTGAGACAAACCACGCCCCGGCTGTACCTGGGGGGCTCCTGTGCTTGATGTAGGTGATGGAGGTGCGCTGGGTGCGGGGGTGCAGCAGCAGCAGCAGCACAGGCTCCAGGATCCGAGCCACGTCGCTGAGGGACAGCGCCCGGATCAGCCAGCCCTGAGCCGCCGCCCCGATGGCCCCGTCCGAGCAGTTCAGGCTGTCCAGCACCACAAACAGAGACCTGAGGGACAAAGCAGTCGTGCCTTAGGGTTTCAGCTTTTATCCTTTTCAAATCCTGTGCTGCATTAGTGTAGCTTTGGTTTTTCAGCCTGAGATGGTTTGATTTCTAAAACTTGGTTCTTACAGAACTTTCTGTAAAAAACAAGATGTTTTTGCTAACTCTATATTGTTTTCATTCTTTTTTGGAGGTGGAGACAATTTGATGGCTAATGTGATTAAATGGGTGTTACTTTTAGTACTAATCAGTTCAGTTCTAGTGACATAGTATTTAAGGAGGTTAAATTTTGAATGTATGTTCTTTTCAGTCTTCTTATAAGTTTTGGAGTTGTGTGGTCTGATTTTGTGTCCTACAGTGACACATTAGTGCATAGCTCTAAAGGCCTTGTAAAGTGTCAGCTACTGTCTTCACGTTTTGGTCAGGCTAAAGAATCCCCCAAGGCCTGAAATCCATGGGCACCCGACAGCCTCAGGCCCTGAAAAGTATAAACAAAAGTTGTTGGAACCCCGGGCAGTGAGAATTCCAGCCTTTCTGTGCTGACAGGCACTGACCCCCAAGCAAACACTGCATTG
>WBMY01009774.1:156457-172134 GCA_013397315.1 Donacobius atricapilla | reverse complement strand
GTTAAAAGTAAAAATAATTTAGGTGTTATTTCTTAATTAGACAGTTTTTTCTTAAAAGGCCTTGTAGAGAGAGAGACAGGGCCATTTTTCACTTTGTTAGCTAGAACTCACAGCTTCTGAGACTGTAACATAGATAAAAATTAATAAACTCAGACTCCAAACACGAAACATGGTCTCTTGTGCTGCATTTAATCCCGGCTCTAGCAGAAAAGAAGATAAAAAAACAACAAAAAGTGACTTGTAGGGGAGCAAACTGGGATGATGTGACTTCATTACCTGAAGCTGTAATTGGAGGATTAACCCCTGGTATGTAAAAGGACCAAACTTTTAATTGTCTGAAAAACTCGTGACCATCATCCTTCTTGAGTGTAGCCTTGGAGGCTTCTGAGGTGTATCTGTGCAAGGCCTTTGACAAACACCTACTCCTATTCTCTTAATCTTGTCCAGCCTCTGCTCTAGGTAGCTACTCCAAGGCACCACCAGCACCAAGGACAGCTGAAATCCCTTTAAAAAAAGTTAAATCGAGCACAAAAATCCTGGCACCCAGAGTGTGCTCAAGGAAGCATCAGCCAATGGCTCAGGTCTGCTCCCAACAGCTTTGGCCAAGCAGCTTTCCCTGGACTGAGTTCAGGAATTGTACAAGCAAGGCCACACAAATCCTCCCACTTTTTAAGTTCTTTCCCATATTTATTGGCTTTTATCTCATTTTATCCCATGGGAAGTAAAACTACGCTAAGGTTTTTATTTTTACAAGGAGCTGGTGTTATTTTCTTTGGAAGACAAATTTAATTCACTCCAAGATAAAAAACAGCTGCTCTCCAGAAAAGCTACTCCTCCTTTATGAAGCTTTTTCTATTTTTACAGCAACTTCCTTCACCCAAAAAAACCCCACAGCCTGCACAGAGGGCCCTGCAAAGATAAACTCCAAGGAAGTGGAAAATGTTCCTTTTGTTCCTTTTTTTTACTCTCCCTACAGAGAACTCCTCCCCCAGCTCAGAAAAGAGAATAAAGCAGGACTTAATGAAATATAAAAATGGAAATGGAAGTGGAAATACCTATCAAAGGAGCGATTGTGGGAAGTCACTCTGCTGCCTTGGATCTCTCTGGTCAGGTGCCACATGACAGAGAATCTGAACAGAGCTTCCAGCCTTGTCCCCTTGGCAAGGGAAAAAAGGGAGATTTAGGGAGGTTTCCAAGCTGGATGAAAATGGGAACACATTGGTATCCAGGCAGTGGTTATTGATGGAAAGCTTTAAAAAGGTTTGCAAACTTCTATGTTGTAAAATTGCAAGGACAGGAAAACAATAGCAAAGATTGGGTAAAGTTTTATGGTGCAAAATGTACTGTCAGCTGTTGAAGAATTGTGCTGTCATTATATAAGGGAAGGAAAACATTTAGTAACTGGCTCACTTAAAACACAGCTTATTGTGAGACCAAATACTATAACATCAAGCTAAAATTAAGTGATTTCACAGATACTGGTGGAGCTGGGGCAGTGGGAAATGCCCACTAAAACTACAGGATTTGGGCTTGGGCTAAAAACTCCAGCTAATATCTAGTGATAGGTTTTGTATCCAGGGATTAAGCCCAGCACTAATCCCATGCTGAACAAATCCCAGGGAATTGCAAAAGCATGGACAGAGCCTGTCAGACTCTTGGAAAACACAACAGCCACGGGAGTGAAGACACGGAGGAGGGAACAGCAGGAAATCTGGGAAGGACTGGAACGATTCCACAGTGCTGGGGGGGCTGCAGTGCATGCAGGACTTACTTTATCCCGATCCAGAAGGGCCTGGCAGATGATGTCCTCACAGATATTGGCTGAGGGAGCCAGGCAGTGAAGTCTGTAGAACAATTCCACACAGGCAATGTGGTGCTCCCGAGTCTCCTTGTTCAGCTGATTCCAGAGCACACAGGCAACCCTCTAGGGAAAAAGAGCAAAAATAAAATAAACTAATTACATTAACTAAATATAATTATAGTAAGAATGATATTCATAATAAGAGCCATTTCTTTCCTGGCTTCCCGTTTCCAGAAGGCATTCCCAAATTGCCTCAGAATCCCAGGATTGTATGAATTAGAGGGGCAGTAAAAAAGGAAAAGAGAACGGACACCTGGTAGAAATCTGTTTTCTCTGAGATCATCTTCAGGACCGCAGGAGCAATGGGAGGAAGGGTGACCATCTGCAGCTTGCCAAGGAAAGGGCTGTGGCCGGACACTTTGTGCCTCTTCATCCTGTCCTCAATGACCAGCGCCAGGGACTGGGAGTGGTTGATGACCTCCAGGAGGGTGAAGATGGACACGTTCTGCACGTGGCAGTTGCTGACGCAGCAGCAGATGGTCATCAGCGACTTCAGCCACCCAGGGAAGCTGGGATCACCTCCTGCTCGCCAGGGAAGGCACAGAAAGGGTTTGAGACAACCTCAGGGTTGGGGTCACACTCCCAAAAAACCCCTTCAGGCAAGGTCACGGGACCAGAATGACCGCCCAGATCCCGTCATCAATCGCTGGCGGAATCACAGAAGGTTTGGGTTGGAAGGGACCTTGAAGATTGCAGGGACACCTTCC
This sequence comes from Donacobius atricapilla, assembly GCA_013397315.1. Lineage (NCBI taxonomy): Eukaryota > Metazoa > Chordata > Aves > Passeriformes > Mimidae > Donacobius > Donacobius atricapilla. Next base: position 169,566 of record WBMY01009774.1, on the reverse strand, counting down.
ACTCTGCCAGGCTGCTCCAAGTCTGGCCTGGAACTCTTCCAGGGATGAGGCAGCCACAACCTCTCCATGTTTTCCCTACTTCTCTCAGCAGAAAGCTCCTGCAGGACCCCAACACCTACAGGGTTTCTGCTTTCCCCTTTCTGTTCCTTCCCAGCCATTATTTGGAGCTGCTGTTTTGTTTTCCAGCTGCCATTATCACAAACAACTCCAGAGGGCTCAGGATCCATGGATGCTCTTCCAGTAGCACTGAGGCCCCTCACCTCAGGATTTATAAATTTATAACTGAAGCGTGGCTGACATCAATCCAAGCCATCTTTTCCTGAGGGAACAATGGAAATACTGCATGCCCATGCCATGCTCAGCCATGGAGATGATGGGAATCTCGTCAGGCAGCAGGAATATGGAGTGAGGTGAGGAGCAGAAGCTAATTTTCCAGTTTCCCACCTCTCCATTCCCCACAAACCTATTTGTGTGTTAACCTTCAGGCCACTAGCAGCTCCTGCTAAAGCTAAGGAATGAACTGGAAATCCACGACCAAACAGGCCCTCCAGTTATACAGAATTATTCGTATTTGTTACACTGAACTCCTTTGAATCCTGAGGGTTCGGGATAAGAGATGGTTTTGCCTCTGTTATGGTTTAGAACTCCAATTTTCCACCTACACCCGTCTTCCTCTAAAACATCCTTTTTTGGGGACACAACCCATGGACAACAGGGACGGATATCCTGAAAATCCTGAACCATGCAAGGCTGTGCAGGCCTTGTATCCCTTCAGCTCCAAATTTTCTAGTGGAATTTTTCCAAAAAAAAAAACCAAAAAAAAACCAAAAAAACAAAAAAACAAAAAAAAACCAACTTAAAAAGCTTGGCAAAACTCAGCTGCTGGACACACCCCAGATGCTTTCAGCCCAAGGGTTTTAGTGACTCTGGTCTTCAAAATAGCCAAGCTCTCACAATTTGCACCCTAAAAATGCTCAGGAAAGGAAGCTTTTCTTACCAGGCCCCTGAGACAGAGAGAGGTACAACTGTTCCATCTCCTCCTGGGACAGGTAAACTGGGAATGTGGTACAATCCAGCAGCAGGTGACAAGCTGCAGAAAAAGCTTCCTTGCAGTCACCTCTGAGGGGTCCCAACACCAGCTCCAGGTCCCACTCCTCCTCCTCCTCCTTCTCCTTTTTGTGACCAGAGCTGTGTTCAGAGAGGAGAGCAGTGGGATTCTTGCTCCTGAAGGGCGAGCCCCGGGCTGAGAACAGCTCTGAGAGCATTTGTTTGACCTGAGGCACAGTGATTTGTTTGGCATCCCAGGGACTCTTTTTCTTGTGGCCACTCTCAGGTAACCTGTAGCCATTCTCCTTCTTCTCCTTCCCACTCAGATTTATTGCTGCAATCCCTTCAGGACTCATTTCTTGGAGCTGCACCCCGAAAATGTATTTGCTGGAAAACTTGGCAACCAGCTCCTGGATGCAATACAGAGTTTTTTGGATGCTCCCTCCTTTTTTCCAGACATCATCCCTCTCCAGGGTCACCGTGGGCACCCCCAGGTGCTGGGACAGCTCTGGGGAAGAGGCACTCAGGCCAATGCCACTGTCCTCTGACTTGAGGGGAGGGAATGGAGCCTCCTCCTCCTCCTGCAGCACAGGTTTGGTCTCCAGGGTTATGTCCACATCTTCCTTTGGCACCGGGCTCTGCAACAGCAACAGGGATGTGGTTAACGTGGCGCCGCCAACAAGAGATTTAACTGGGAGAACGGCAGTGACAGAAAAAAGGAAAAATTCCTGTTGGTGATTTCCAGTTCCGGGATCACAGTTGTTTGTAAACAGCTCCATTCATTTCCCCTTGAAACCCAACAAATATCTGTACAAACCTCACACACTGACTCCCCAAACAGAGGGACGTGTTGCCTTTAAACCAGCTTTCCCCCAGAGCAGTGTTCCATCTGTTGCAGTATTTCTGCTCAAATGCAGGTGTTTGTTCTGCTGGAAGATTTTGGCAGGCTGTGCTCGTGGGGCTGCTTTAGCCCACTTATTCCTCATTCCTCAGCACGGTCCTTTGCACACCAACAATGCCCCATTGTGTCCCACTGAAATATTAATTGAAAGCCCTGCAGACCTAACCAGCTGTGGAGCCGGGCTGCATTTGGCAACTCTAGGTTTTAGTTACTGCATTCTGTTTCCAAAACCACTTAGATCCCATCCTTCTCAGGGGCAGACAAGACTAAACCCCTTCAGTGCCACAAATAATTCCAACAGGCCAGAACTGAACACCCAGTGAGAGGAACAAGGCAGCAGAGTGCTCTGGAAGGAGCCAAAGAAGAGAAGTTTCAAAAAAAAAAATCTTTATTTTAAAGATTAACAATAATCTTTGCTGTTAAAAATTTCATAGAATTATAGGTTTGGGTTGGAAGGCATTTTAGAAATGACCCAGTGCCATGGGCAGGGACACTTTCCACTGTCCCAGGCTGCTCCAAAACCTGTCCAACCTGGCCTTGGGCGCTGCCAGGGATCCAGGGGCAGCCACAGCTGCCCTGGGAATTCCATCCCAGCCCCTCCTCACCCTCACAGGGGAGAATTCCTTCCCAATATCCCATCTACCCCTACTCTTTCTCAGTTTAAAGCCATTCCCCTGTACCCTGTCCCTCCATCCCTTGGAAATTGTCTCTCTCCATTTTTCCCTTCAGCTGCAATCGTCATTGTGGCCAAAGGAGAATTTAACATTTCAAATTCTGTCCCAGAATCCTTTAAACCACGAGTTTTAAAGGGTTTTACCCATCCCTGAAGGGGTTGAAAAGCACCTACCCCGTTGCCACTCCCCGTCTCGATGTCCAGGTAGGAAGGGGGCATTTGCACCTTGCTGAGCACCTTAAAACAGGTTTTTAAGGCATGAGTGAGTTCTGGCAGTCCCAACACTTCCATGTTCTCCAGGAGAGACTGCACCATGTAACTGAGCATCTGGGGCAGGTACTGAGTCTGCACCTCTGAGTAGAGCTCCTGAAAGAAAGGAGGAATGTTTGAAGGAGTGATCCCACCTCCTGCGGGGATCAGTGGCGGAGAAACCCCAGCCTCACCAAAGGAATCACGTCCAGCAGGAACACCAGCAGCGTGCAGAGCTCTGAAATGGTAGGAGGAGTGCTCACGCTTTCCAGAGGATACCTCATCCCCGTGGATTTGTTTCTGGAGTGAAAGAAACATTCTGATGTAAGGTTTGGGTTTTTTTCTTTTTAAATGGGAACATTCTGGTTACGAGCAAAAAGCTGCATTAAAATCAGCACAAAATACTGAACAGCTCTGAGGCAAAGGGCTTCCAACACAGCAGGAGAAAATATTCTGTCAAAACAACCTCAACTCTGTGTGGTATGATGAAGAGCTGCTCATTTTCAGACTGCAGAATCTTCTTGCTCAGTCAGAAAATGATAAAAGGAGAGATATCATAGAATCAGAGGGTTGGAGGAGACCTTAAAGCCCATTTAATATCCTTATTTTTTCTTCTATCAAGACCTCTCCACCTCCCCTCCCAACCCTTGTTCCTTCTTCTGTTGATTTGAAAGGAATTTCTTTTGTTCCCAGGTTGAAATTTCCATCTGGTTGTTTACCTGGTTGCACTCCTGAATTATTTGTGGACACAACTTACAGATCTGGCTGGTTCTACCATGTGTGATGTCCCTTAAAAGCTGCAGTAAATATTATTATCCTGAACAGACAGCTCTGAGGTGGCATTTTTGAGAGCACAACATAAACACCTGAAACAATCTTCAAAGCACTTGGTCAGGTAATCCCAGAGGAAATCAGTGCTTAAGGATGTGATCAACAAATTCACTGTTTTGACAATTTCTGAAGCATTTTTGTTCTCTTTGATCGCACTGGAAGGGAAAGAAAAGGAAAAGAAAAGCACATGTCAGGGAGGATTCACATCACATGAGCTGATGGACTCTAAAATCTCTTTTCCCCTCTCTCTACAAGCTAAAAAACATTGATTTTTTTTTTAAATCAAAGAGTAAATCATTCTGGAATAGCTGGAGCATCTTTCAGATGATGGAAATCACAAGGCTGAGCTCTGTCAGCAGCCTGATGTCACTGTGGTTACTCAACACCCATCACATGCAGCAAACTTCCATTTTTTGTCTCTGCGAATCCAAGAGAAATTCACTGTGTGGGGGGAAAGGGGAAGCCAGAGAAAAAATTCATCCTCTGTCCAGAAAGTCACTTTGTTATAACCCAAAACTTCATTGAACTCCTTCATTTTAACTATTTAGCTCAAAAAAATGATCCTGTTTCAGCTCAGAGCTGGAAATCTGTCATACCTTGCCAGGATGTTGCCACTTTGATTGTAGCTGAGTTTGAGATCAGAACCCAAGGTGTCTTTGCAGTAGGAATAAAAAGCTCTAAGAACTTCCAGGAACAGATCCCCAACAACCTGTGGCCCTGCAAGGGAAGGGAAAAAAGAATCCAGGAGTTGTCTATAGAGGGGAAGAAATAATAATTTCAATGCCCTAAAGTTGGAATAATTAAAGAAAAAAAAAAAAGTAGTGTATAAAGCATTGCAATGAGTGCTTTTAAAAATGAAAATATAAAAGTTTAAGCGACTAAGAACAGCAGAAAATCTTGTTATGTTTGATTTGATACCTTCAATTGTTGCATTGTTAAATCCATTTCTACAGGGAGTGAAAGTCTTAATGGCTTAAGGCTCAAGGAGTCAAACTTTATGTGCTCACTGGAAAGATTAAACTGGATAATGCAGTTGAGCTAAACATCCCTGATTTAAAAGGGATTTATTATTCCTTCATTTGTACTTTGGATTAATGCAGATTGTCAGGCAGCCAAGCAACAGATCAAGTATTGGATCCACATCCACATCCATGTTTCTCGTGTATTTGCTAAATTAGATTAATCAATGCATTTATAATGGAAACAACCTCTGCGGCAGCATCACGCCCCACCCAAAATATCTTTAAGAATTTGTCAAGTCACTTTGGTTCAATTCTTCAGTGCAGAGAGGTGAATTTGCCCTTGAAATAAGGATGGGCAGAGCCTCATCCTCGTGGTGCTGCATGGACACAGCAGGACAGACACAGGAGAGGGGAGAGCAGAGAAACCCCAAGGAACAAACTGAGCTGAACATGGAGACAAGGGTGGAAGTGCTTCTTTTTAAATGCTCCTCAGATGCCAGTTCAGGGCACAGAATCCCAGAATTATCAGGGTGGGAAGAGCCCCTGAGGCTCCCCCAGTGCCCCCCCAGCAGCACCAGCATCAGCCCAAACCCTGTCCCCAAGGGCCACCTCCAGACTCCTCCTGAGCACTCCCACAGACAGGGACTCCAAACCTCCCTGGGCAGCTCATCCCAAGGCCTGACCACTCTGCCAGGGGAATTTCCTTTCCCAGTCTCCAACCTGAGCCTCCCCCAGTGCAATTTGAGGCCATTTCCTCTCCTCCTTTCCCTGCCCCTCCTGGCAGGGACTTGTGCAGAGCCACCAGGTCCCCCCTGAGCCTCCTTTTCTCCAGGCTCAGCCCCTTTCCAGCTCCCTCAGCCCCTCCTGGGCCTCCAGCCCCTTCCCCAGCTCCCTGCCCTGCCCTGGACACGCTCCAGCCCCTCCAGGGCTCTCCTGCAGGAGCCAGAACTGGCCACAGCCCTGGAGCACAGAGGGACAATCCCTGCCCTGCTCCTGCTGGACACACAATTCCTCATCCAGCCCAGGGGCCTCTTGCCCACCTGGGCACCCCTGGGCTCGTGTCCAGCCCCTGTTCCAGCACCCCCAGGGCCTTTTCCTGCTTGAGCAGCTCTCAGGACACTCTGTCCCCAGCCTGTAGGGTTGGGCTTGGCACAACTCCCAGCCTGGGTTGTGCTGACCCCACAGGAGGGCACAGATTTGCATTTCCCTCCCTGGGATCCATCCAGGCTCTGTGGCGCAGCCAGAGAGAACCTGGAGAGGGGATTTGTTCCAGAGCAGGGCCAAGGCAAGGAACAGCCTCCCACACAGCAGAGTCAGGACTGGGGTTGTGCAGGGTTTTGTAAAGTCCGACTCAGATTTGGGAAAACCACTTCACCTATTTCAGGTTTGTCCAGGAGGCTGATGAGGATCCGGAAGGGTTTGAGATAAGCCTGGTGCTTTTCCTCTGGGTCAGACTCCGGGAATTTCTGATGCAGAATCACAATCAAACTCTAAGAAAAGGAAAACATCACAATGTTATCCATCAGAGCAAATTTTTATCTTATTAAGAGCTGAAGTGTTTCTAAATTTGATTTTGTTTAGGGCTGGCTACAAATGAACTCCAGTTTTCCATCCAGGTAAACAAATCAATTCCATCTTCCCATCATCTCTACTCAAGGGCTGATCTTATCCAGAGAAACATTTTAAATAATTCAGGCAGTTCAGCCAAGATGCTTCCCTTTGGTTTCCTAAGATTCCATAAGCAATCCAATATTGGGATAAATACAGCACAGAGGCTTTGAGATAGATGGAAATGCAACCTCAGGGACAGAGACCAATAATTGGGAATAATTCAGGACACAGTTTGAGCTAAAATTTAAAGGATCATGAATTTATCTGGAATATATCTGTACAAAATGAACACCAACCTCAACCAGAAGATCTTTGGAGTATTTTCCGAAGAAATAAACAGCATGGTCTTCAGAAGTGGTGGAGTCTGGTGCAAAAGTGCCACCTTTAATATCAGAGCCTACAAGAAAACAGAGGCAGGAGGAGCTCAGAGAGCAGCACAGAGCACTGAGGGGTTTATATAGAATATTATATTTATATATTGAATGATATTGGTTTATATTTATATTATATTTCTACACTGAATTTTTAATTTTTGGCATTTCAACAGCCCACAGGTCCCAGTTTGAGGGCATCCAGATGTTCAGCAGAACACATAAACCAAAACCAAAGCCAAACACAGTGGGAATCACTATTTCTTCCAGAAAAATAAGGTTAAAATAGTCAACTTTTAGTTCTTTTAGTCCACTGAAACACTTCACAACAAGCTGTGGCTGGAACAAGAATTTATCAGATACCCTGGGATTCAGAGAGCGGTAAATTCACCTTTGAAGAGAAGACCTGTTGGCCAAATGTTTCATTGTATTAAGGCACCTAATAAACAGCAAATAAACACCACTTTAGCCTGATTCATTAACAGCTAAAGAAATGCATTTCAATGTTAAACACTGGTTTTGTTGGGTGTTTTTTTTTTTGCTCTCAAGTATCCAGAACATTGAAAATCCCTGGATTTTGCACAGTACCTAGCAGCCATGCATACAATCTCCTGTTGAGGGACATATCTCTCCTCAGCAGAGTCTGAGTGGCTGCTGACAGGATATAAACCAGATCAGCCCTTCTGAGCAGGATGGTGCTCTCCTTGCAGTCCTAGGGTGGAAAATACAGGTTTTTTCAGCTGTTGGTGAGCACTGAAAGAAGTCAAGCCGGTGATGGTTGGGTTTTTGAACTGGGAATATTCATGTTTTGGGGGAAAGGTAACAAAGCATCAACAGGAAAATGGTTTGCGTGCGAAAAATGTCAAGAAATGTGACACAACCTTCAAGGGATCTGAGCAAAGTGGGATCATGGAGTGACAGGATGGGATGGGAGGGATTTTAAAGATCCTATTCCAACATCTGCCATGGCAGGGACACCTCCCACTGTCCCAGGCTGCTCCCAGCCCCAGTGTCCAACCTGGCCTTGGGCACTGCCAGGGATCCAGGGGCAGCCACAGCTGCTCTGGGAATCCATCCCAGCCCCTCCTCACCCTCCCAGGGATGAATTTTTTTCTCCAATATCCCACCTAACCCTACAATCTTTCAGTTTGAAGCCATTCCCTGGCTCCTGTCCCTCCGTGCCTTGGCCATTGTCTCTCTCCATCTCTCCTGCAGCTCCTTCAGGCCCTGCAAGGCCACCCTGAGCTCAGCCCAAAGCTTCTCCTCTCCTTAAGACTTGAAAATCCTTCCTCCATCCTAAACACTGCCCATCCTACAGGGAGGTGAGGAAACAAGGGGAACAATTTTTGTTTTAATTAAGATTTTTCTCCCCCGGGCTTTACTAGAAATAACTTTACATGGACAATTCGAAATTCTAAAATCCGACTTGAATAAACTCCTTGTTTTTTCCACACGAGCTGCTCAGGCCTGAACACTTCAAGCACTTCCCAAATATCCCCCCAAAGCCCCTGTGAAATCATTTCTTCAGCCGTGGAAGCTGTAAAGACTCTGAGAAGCAGCGGAGTCTCCTCCACTCCTCAAATCGATGGGACACAAGAAACCCTAAAATTCACGGATTTTGAAGGTTCAAAATTCAGCCATTTGCCAAGAACAGAGGTGGGAGCTGGGCTGCTTGCACAGAACACACCTTCCATGGGGCAATCCCACAATAATTCCCTTACCAAAGCTGTATAAAATGGGAAAAAGAAGAGGATTGCTTCCAGAGTGTTCCTCTGCACAAGGACATTGGAATCCAGCACTGACACACACAGAGATTTTATCTGCAAAAGGAAAACACAAGATTTTATTTGATTTTACTATCAAATAATCACAGGAAGGAAAAGAAGAAAATTTGGCTACCTAAGAACAATATTTTGTTTAAATAAGAGGATAATTACAATTTTACTCCTGCACCCAAAGCGGGTCAAAACAAATTTTTGTGGATATTATTGTGAATATTGAGTTTGTAACAGGACAGAATGTTCCAGAGTTAGAAGGTGTAAAACCTCCCAAAATGCAGATACTACTCTAATTAGCCTCACATTTATTCCATCACTCAGCACAAATTACTCCCTACAGAAGATTTCCATGTTACTGGTAAAAAAAAAAAAAAAAGGCACAAGATTTCAGAAGAGCAAACACTTTGGGAACTGCACATTAAACACTGAAACCAGAAAAGCTGCTCTTCAAATTCAACGGATGAAGCCATTTCAGAGCACGGACCCTTGCAGTCTTCCCTTCTCAGAATATTTTTAATTAATTGCACGGCCTCCTAATTTAATCCAGGCTGGGATTATGGGCTGTCAAATGAACTTACTGTGAGTTTATAGTCAGTGCCCAGCATGAATTTCTGCTGCTTGCCCGAGAGTTCCCTGTTGATGTGGCTGACAACGAAGAGGGAAGCGGGGAGCCTGATGGAGGGGCTGCCCAGGACACTGCCCCACAGAGCTCCATAAAAAACCTCCTGGCCCATCAGCAGGGACAGCTTCACCAGCAGAGCATCTGTTCTGTACGCAGAGAGAGGAAAAAACCCCTTTTGTCAGCTGATTTTATACCCCAGAAATGGAATGCTAGAGAGCTGACGTCATTGATTTGATGTTTTGCAGCTTTGGGTTATCAATGTTGCCCTTTATCACAGAATCTCAGGATGGTTTGGGTTGGAAGGGACTTGAAAAATTATCTCATTCCACCCCTTGTCATGGGCAGGGAACGTTCCCCTATCCCAGGTGGGGATGGATGAATCTCTCTGTACAAAAATAATCAAACCCACTCAAGTCTTCGTCACTGAAACAAAGTCTCTGTTCACACACTGGAAAATTCTCCTGTAAATATTTAGCTCTGACCAAACAACTGCAGCACCTCTGATTGCAGAATGTTTATTGTCAGAGGGGTGAAATGCTCAACTGGAAGTCGTTTAAGCAGATGCTGAAGTCAGAAAGTCAATTTTATCAGTCTGGGAGCTGGAGGTTATCCTAAAATTTCCCACTTTCAAACCAGCAGGGTGAATTTTTAAGGCCTTGGATGAAGAAAAACAAGAGAGGTGAAGTCCCCTGGATCCCTGGCAGTGCCCAAGGCCAGGCTGGGCATTGGAGCAGCCTGGGACAGTGGGAGGTGGCCCTGCCCTGGCCCTGGATGAGCTTTGAGGTCCCTCCCAACCCAAACCATTCCGTGATTCCGTGAGTTAAAACAACAAATCGCACACAGGCCTCCCAGAAATTAATTCCAGACCATCCCACTGAAAATCCTGTGACTGGAGAACATTCCTGCTCGGGAATATTCTGGTGTTTTCCCATAAAGGAGGGATTAAAACCTCACGTGAGGAATGCAAGATTGAGAAAAGAGGAAAAATGCCCAGCTCAGAAGAGGAAACACCCTCCCAGAGTGATGTTCTTTTCCATTTCTTTATAAAAAATTCTTTCAAAGCAGTTTTCTTTTTCCATTTTCTGTGTGAGTGCACAAAGTCAGGGAAATCGGGAGCTGGAAATGGTGTCTGGGCTGAAGCACAACCTCAGCACTTGGTTCACTTTCAGGAACAGCAGGAGATGGATTAATTTTAGTCCTCAATATTGAAGGTTCTGTAAACACTCAGTGGAGAGCCTCTCATGAAAAAGAATTGAAAATGAACCTAACACATCTTCTGACAACATATTCTGAACACAGAATCATTGCAATGAATCAACAAAAGAAAAACTCCCTCATGTAAACCGGCATTTCACAAAAAAAAAAAAAATTAACATAAATATTTCCCAAGATGTATGAAATATATGTAGTTATGTAATAAATATATGTAATTTATGAAATACATTTTTCCTGTCAGATCCTGTTTGTTCAAGGCAAAGAGGAAAATGATGCCATCAAAAACGGGGAAAAAAAGTGTCAAACCAGAGGTCAGATCTTGGAAGGTCATCTGCAGCTCCCATTAACTCCCTGCTCCATATTTTGGTCATCTTATACAGAAATATTGAGAAGAATTCAGCTGCTCTCTCATGTTACAGAATTCAAATAGAATTTATCTCCAGAGCAGTGGCTTGGGGAGTCAGGTGAATTATTTAGGAGTCAGAGGAGCTTTGAGAAATTTTTTATTCTTTTCTCTCAGCATTTCTATTTTAACACCCCCTTTTCCTCCTCTCTTTTTTTAACCCTCATTTTCCTCTTCTCTTTTTTTAACCCTCCTTTTCTTCTTCTCTTTTTTTAACCTTCCTTTTCCTCCTCTTTTTTTATCCCTCCTTTTCCTCCTCTCTTTTTTTAACCCTCCTTTTCCTCCCCTCTTTTTTTAACCCTCCTTTTCCTCCTCTCTTTTTTTAACCCTCCTTTTCCTCCCCTCTTTTTTTAACCCTCCTTTTCCTCTTCTCCTCCTGGGATGAAAATAGAGGGCAAAGGGTTTTTCTACTTCAGCATCTTTCCAGGTCCCACCACTCATCCCCCTTTAGAAGTTCTTTTATCCATAGAAATCTGACAGAAATTTCTTGAGAATTCCCAAGAAAATCAAAATCCTGGACATTGCTTCAATGAATCAGGAATAATTCACATTACCTGTCATAAATTTCTGATCCTTCTTCCAAGCCAGGCAGCAGCCCAATTACAAAAGCCTGGAGACCAGGCAGGAGGGATTTTTGGAGAGGGAGAAAATATTTCTCATACAAGCCAAGGAGAACAGGTCTCACTGACATCGCTGCATTTGCCAGCAGAGGGAACAAACCAGAGCTTTGAATCCAAAAGAAAGACAAAATAAGAGTTAATTAAAGCAGATGGAGATGGTTATGCCTCAGAAAAAAAAAAAATTCGAATTACATGTATGAAAAGAAATCCTCAGTGAGTTGTTTCGTGCCTCAGAAAGAGAAAAATTCAAATTACCTGTACAAGAATAAATCCTTGGCAAGCCATTTTGTGCCAATGATTTTAAAGATTATTTCATAGGTTTCTAAAGCCTTTAAGTGCACCCCACTGGGCAGGGCTGGGTGCAAGCACTGGGATAATCTTTTACTGATGATCAATCTTCTGGGCAGCAGAGAATATTTCAGGTTACTCTGCAGAGCCTGGGGGAGAAAGGAGAGGAGAAGAAATAGTTATAATGTGAGACATAAAATATCTAACAGTTGTTTCTTAAAGGTTGAGGAGAATGTTGGGAAGAGTTTTAACTCCTAACTTCGTTTTGTTACAGCAGAACTCCGCAGCTGGGTTTTTATTTGGGATCAGCCATGGAAAATTTAGAAAATTTTGGAAATTTTAGACATTTTTAACAAAAAGTTTTTTTAAAAAAATTAAAAAAAATTCTTTTTAGAAGAGCCTGGTCTGAGGCTGCTTAGAGGAGGGAAAAGGAAGTGAAAGAACCAGACTGAGACAGGGGGTCCTTATCCCATCTCCAGGGGAAAAAGGGAAGCGACCAGAAGAGCATCTCAGCTTTTAGGGAATAAAGAAAGAATTCAAGATTTATCTTTCCTCATAAATTCTCGCCTTGTGTATGGAATCATGGCATGGGCTGGAAGGGACCTTAAAGATCCTTTTGTTCCCACACCCTCCCCTGTCCCAGGCTGCTCCAAGCCCTGTCCAACCTGGCCTTGGGCACTGCCAGGGATGAGGAGTCCTCAGTTTCCCTGGAAAACCTTTGCCAGGGCCTCCCCTCCCTCCCAGGAAATATTTTTTTCCCCAATATCTGCAACAAAACTAACAAACGTTCCAAGTAAAGCAGAGAAAGGGGACAAAGCCCTCTGCTGTGGAATTCTCTGCGGCTGCAGTCACTGAGATGAATAACTCACTGCATTCATGTACAGGTAAAAGGTGTTTAGGACAAGAGATAAATGAACTTCAGTAAAGTTTATAAAAGAGAAAGATAAGTAAACCTGGGCCAGGTTTTAGGAGAAACTGTGCCTCCCTTCTTGGGAAAGGTAACTCCTTTCCTTGAGCCACCAGAGCATTTCAGCAGGGAAATAAAGGAGTTTTCTCTTCAAGTCAGAGCCAATTAAAAAGAAAATTTCCAAGTCAAGAGCACTTCAGGTTTTGCACAATGTGCAAACACAAACTGATGTTCCAGAGCACAAGGACATTTGGGATATTTTCAGGCACATTCCTGTCTCTTCCCAAAATTAAATTGTGGTCTTATCCTAAGGAATTATTTTCAACTTCAGGTTCTTCTGTTTTGCTTGGAAAAGCAGCAGGAAGTGGAATAACCCTGGAATAAAGCTAAGCCAGGTCACTAAAGCCTGAGCACTCCTCAGCAGGAAGGGGAGGAGATAAAATCCACACCTCTGATAAGAGCAGCTGGCAGGAAATTTACTGGAGAGGGAAAAAAGGTTGGGAGTTTATAACAACAGCAAACAGAAATGTCAGCCCATCCTGGCAGACACACAGATGTCACCTGGAGCCACTTCACTGCCTTCCTTCCCTCCCTCAGCATTTATATATTTAATAAAAGATAAAATGTAAAA
>WBMY01009774.1:133450-147542 GCA_013397315.1 Donacobius atricapilla | reverse complement strand
CCGGGACAGCTCGGGGATGCACCGGGAGAGCTCCGGGAAGCAATGGGAAAGCTCCGGGATGCACCGGGAAGCTCCGGGATGCACCGGGACAGCTCGGGGATGCACCGGGAGAGCTCCGGGAAGCAATGGGAAAGCTCCGGGATGCACCGGGACAGCTCCAGGATGCATCAGGAGAGCTCCAGGATGCACCGGGAAGCCCCGGGATGCAGCGGGAGAGCCCCGGGATGCACCGGGAGAGCCCCGGGAAGCAGCGGAGCTTCTCCCGCCCCTCCGGGACCCGCCCTACAGGTAAAGGAGCTGCAGCGCTCCTGATCCGGCTGGATTTAAGGGGGAAAAAAAGCGTTTTCGGGCAATTTTTCTGGTTTTTAGGAGAGGTCGGATGGCGCATTTCTGGAGGGCTCGGGCTCGATGTAAGGAGCGTCTGTTTGCCCGGCAGAAGGTGACTGTGCTAAAAATCACAGGATTTTCAGTCCTGTGACAGCAAAGCCAAGGAACAAACAAACCAAACCAAATAAAAATACCCGTGGGAAGTAAAATGCAGGATTGTGCCCGACAACGATTCATATACTGTGGAAATACTCAGTTTCTCTTCTCCTTCCCTCCCATATTATTTAACCTCAGTTTCTATTCTCCTTCCCTCCCTTCTTCCATCCTTCCCCCCCTTTTTTTTTTTTCCCTCTTCCCCTTTTTAATTTTTGTTTTTTTTTTTTTTTTTTTTTTAATATGCAGGCAGAAAATCCTGGTTGTCCAAAGCAGCTGGGGGAAAAAAAAAAAAAAATCAAGGGAAATGCATTTATTCAGTTATTCAAGGTGAGGGAATTTGCTCAGATTTGGATGGATACTGTTTCAGCAACGACCCCTGATTATATTAAGTGACACATTAAATATTAAGTTACATTTCATTAGGTACAAAAAGTACATTAATATACGGTGTTCTTTTCTTGGGACCTCCTGCCTCTCCCCTTCCTAGCTGGATTTTAGGAATTTAACCTTTCTAAACTGCGTTGCCCCCAATTCAAGTTTCAATTTCCAAAGTTTAGAATTATTCTTGGCAATGCTGCTCAGAGCTCCTAAGCGTGTGCCTGACAGAGCAAAGAATTTGTATTTTGGGTGATTTCCTTTAGCACAACATTTATGTCCTAAAATACGGTGTATTTCTCAGGATGTTTTCCAATTAATTTCTCAAGGATGATCTTTAGGGTCCCTTCCAACCCAGATATTCTGGGATTCCGTGGTTCAGTGGTGCCATGAAAAGAGCAGTAAATCACCAGTGTAGGAGTGTTGGACAACAGCCCATGATTATTTTGTTATTATTTCATCCCTTTCTAACCCTTAAACCTCACATTCAACAAGGGCACCACAATCTGAGAGCAATGAAATTCCCTCACAACAGGCAAGAAAGTTGTTAGGATTTTCATTTTGTTAATTTTTTTTATTAGGGTTTTTTTTTTTTCTAAAGTCTTGTACTAGGGTTTAAAAGATGAGTGGAATTTGTAGCTTTTGGTTTTTAAAGGTGTTTATTTTATTTTTTATCTGAAGGCTTTACAGCAGATTTAGTGCATTAAAGAAATGCAGCTACAGGAATATGGGCAGAGAATCTAAGGTAATTTTTAAAGATTTTTAATTTAATTAATTCTTAAATCATACTATATTTATAGTTTTGTACTAATAACTACTACTTATTTTAGACACATAATTTTTCCATCAAAACTATTTTACCAATGTCTCTGTGCCACCGTCACAGCAGNNNTTTCCACATGCCCTGGACTCCAAGAAAAGGAAATAAAAAATTGCTACATTTGGGTTGTGTGGGCTCGATATTTCTGAGCCTGAATTTCAGCTTGCTAACCATTGCTGGCTCCTTTCCCAAGGGAAAGCTGCCAACAGTTTCTCTTTTCAAAACACCTCTCTCTGTTTCTCAAAGCGGGGTCAGTAAACAGTGTTCCCTTTGCCATCACTGGCCCCTGTCCTTCCTCCCGTCCATCCCACGGGGAGCTGTTTGGGATCCTCACTTCTGTGAGGAATGACTGTGACTCTCCAGCCGTCCCCTCCCACTTTAGTACCTCACCCTGACGCAGAGGAAGCCGGTTGAATAAAGAGCTTAATTTAAGGATTTGAAATGCACAGAAGTATCGCCGAATGGTTTGGGATGGGAGGGATCTTAAGGATCATGGAATTCCACCCTCCTCCCATGGGCAGGGACACCTTCCACTGTCCCAGGGTGCTGCAAGGCTGGCCTTGGACACTGCCAGGGATGGGGAATTTATAATCTCTCTGGACAACCTTTGCCACCCTCACACGAAGAATTTCTTCCCAATATCCAATCCCAACCCGCTCTCTTTCCAATCCAGGCCATTCCCCCCTTGTTCTGACCCCATGGAAAATCCCTCTCCAGCTCCCCTGTAGCCCCTTTGGGCACTGAAAAGCTGCTCTGAGGTCACCCCAGAGCTTTCTCTTCTCCAGGCTGGGCTCTACACAAAGTTTTACAGCCCAACAAAACTCTCCAGAGCGAGTTTAACGCCTTTCGTCAAACTTGCAAGCCTAGAATTTGGGCGAAGCTAAAACAAAACCCAAAACAACAAAGCAGATCCTGAACTCACCTTGAGCAGGAGCTTTCCAGATCCCAGAGGAGAGTTAACAACTAATTTTTATTTATCCCTGGATGTTTCCTGGCTGTGGTGAAGGTAGCCAGGACCCTTCCAGCGTGATTCTTCCACCACACAAAGGCCAAGGAGCGTTTGGAATGTGTGGAGATGCCAGGCAGGTGGACAGGCAGCTTCTGAAGCTCAGTGATTCAGGCAGCACTTGAGGGATGAGGAGTCAGGCAGGACTCTTAAAGCTCTGACTAAATCCAGGAGCCACCCCGTGTCCTGCTGAGATCCCAGTGACACCACTGGAAGGGCACACACAGACTGGTTTTTCTCTGGGGCACAGCAGGAGGGGTGAGTTACGGTGTAGCAGCCCTGAATTCCTGCCTGACATGTTTTGTTTTTGGAAATTCCTTTCCCGGGTGATTTTCTGTGAACAAGAGCAATGTTTTTTTCTAACTGTACCTGTGTTACTTCATTCCTTTCTCATAGGAGGGACTTCCTGATCTCCCTCTCGTTTGATCAGTGTGATTGAAGAGGTTTGCCTTTGTGTCACCAATCAAACTGGTCTGTGTAAAACAGTATAAAAAGAGAGATCATCCCAAAATAAAGTAGATTTCTAGCCTTCTGAAAAAGTGAGTCTGTGTCATTCTTTGTAAACTGCGACCAGATTTTGTAATTTTTTCCTCTCAAGCCAAGGCCTCTGAGGTTTTTTCTTCCCAGAGAATAGATTACCCTGAGGACTTTTGGCCTTCCCTTCAAGGAGCTCTGGGGCATGACTGATGAGGCAATTCCTCACAAAAACAATGCTCCTGCATGCTTAAAAAATGCCCAATTTATAACCAGCCCTTTGTTCTGCGCTGATAAACAATTAACAACCCCCCATAATATTTATTTCAATGCCTTCCACTCCAATCTTCCCAACCCAACCTGTTCTGGGGGAGGCCAATGCCAAAGCCAGCCAGCAGCGCCTCCCTGACTCCTGATTAACAATTAACAAGCCCATTATTGATTTGTCATTGCTTAACAACAGCTCTCTGGGCAATTGTTTTTAGTTCCTTCAGCCTCAGAAGAGGCAATTTTTCAACTCTGAGAGTTTGGAAGGCAATAAAGCAAATGCAGAGCTCTCCACATCACTGGCAGTTCTTATTGCTGCTATGTGGAGGGCATTCCTTTCAGATTTTATTACGGAAACTTCTGGCCGTGCAATAAAGGAACACTCCGCTGAGTCAGGTCTGTAGTTTATTTTCTCTGTATCCAGCGCAGACAGAACAAACCCCAGCCACAAACTCAGCTGCAGAAAATGAAAATATCTTTTCCAATCTTGTAAGTTTTTAGTACCAGAATGATTTAGTACCAGAATATAACTCAGTAATTATTTATTGATATATTAATAACACCTACACCAATGTTTGGCTATAGATGGTGGATCAGTGCTGTCTTTATTTTCACCTAATTCCATTTAGTTCTGATAGTAAGGAATGTCTATCCAACAGTGATTCTGGTCTTGGCTCTGCCCCCAGGCAGATCCAAATCGACCCCATCCTCTTTGGAAAACCCTCCAGAACAGCTCAGGATCCTGGAAAAACCTACTGTGATGAGGGATAAGGCACCTGCTTCCTCAGCCCAGCTCCGAGATCCACCCCAGGGGAGAGGGAAAAGGGCTGGCAGCGCTGGAATCAGGAGGGGGAGCAGGAAAAGGAGCTCAGGGCCCTTCCCTTCCCCACTCCCCGAGCTCACCAGGGCCTGACGGTTTTGTTACTGACAAACTGGCCGTGAGGAGCATCGGCACTGGGGGGCAAAAGGGCCAAATAAACGGGGGTCTCAGCGCCCTCATCGGGGGACTTGGTGGCTTTGGGACCCGCCATGTCTGTCCTCACCCAGCCGGGGCAGCAGGCGTTGAGCAGGATGTGCTCCCCCTTCCTCTGCTCATCCAGCACCCGGGCCTGGATCCTGGACAGCACGGTGACGCCAATTTTGGACACGCCGTAGGCGGTGTTTGGCCAGCCCTCTTGCTGATGGATGCTTCTCTTGGTGTCTTCCACGAATTTGGTCATGAGCTGCACCAGCTCCTCCTCGGTGATGGTGTCACTGCGGAATTTCTGCTGCAGCTCCTGGCTGCAGCCGCCCAGGGCCGAGCTGCTCACCATGCTGGAGACGTTCACCACCCGGCCTGCAAAGGGAATAAAACCTGAATATCTGCACACTTTCTAAGCTCACACTGAAGTGGGGTTGCTCCCCAGGTCTGGATTCATTCCTCAAGGGAAGCGCTGTAAAATATTTTAGGTGGGTTGTCTTGTAGAGCTCTTGGAAAATCAGATTAACTCAAGGTTCTTATTCCTAGTAAACACCATGAGAGGTAATTTAAAATTTCACCATCAGCAGCTCCACTCTTACTACAATGGAGATAATACCTGAAGATTCACAAATTTAAGGATTTATCTCCCAGCACTTCAGTAAGAGGAACTAGTCAGTTGAATCAGTAAATCCTCTCCAAAATTGTGTTCTGCTGTTTCCCCTCTTTCCTGCTACTTCACAGCCATTCTGGTAGTGAATTTGGGGATTTAATCTTAAAGGCCACAGAAATTAATCCTGTTAATGACTTTGTTAACAGCCATCCTTCACTGTAGTACAAGAGGATTAGACTGCAACTTTGGCACTGTTTCCTCTCTCCCCAAAATTCACTCGCTCTGGTTTTCCTTTCTTCCCCAGGAAATAAAAACCTGTTTTTCATCTGCTTGGCTTCTTTTTTTTTTCTTGAAAACCTCGATGTATTTAAATATTGGGAGAGCCTACCTTTCATTTATGGCAGCAAACACATCCCAGCACGACATCAAACTCTGAAACACTGGTGCAGTGCCTGAGACTGGACATGATTTCCCATTTAAAAAGGGCCAAAATTCAAACAAAACTCTTTCTCTGGTTTTTATGTTTCACTTACCGTAAGGCTTCATAAGAGGCAGCAATTCTGTGCAAACATT
Organism: Donacobius atricapilla; assembly: GCA_013397315.1. NCBI lineage: Eukaryota > Metazoa > Chordata > Aves > Passeriformes > Mimidae > Donacobius > Donacobius atricapilla. Next base: position 141,973 of record WBMY01009774.1, on the reverse strand, counting down.
CCTGGTTCCAAAAAAGTTTGTCTTCAGTGTAACCTCAGCTTGGACTGCAAATGGAGCGGTGTCATGAACTGGTCAGGAGAGGTAGGAAGGAAAGGGGGAAAAATAACAAAAATTAGAATTGTAACACTGTTTGAATAGAAGTTACCAAACCCCAGAAGCTTATCTTAGTTACTGCTTTTAATAAGTAGAAAACAGGCGTATGATCAATTAAAAAATATGAGAAAAGGGGGCAGAGGCAGGATTTGGTGCAGTCTGACCACACTAACACCAAAAATCCTCCACCAGGCCCAAAGCTGAGCAATTCTGGTGTCACCAATCACCCATTTTCCATGGGAGTTTATGGCTCTGCCTCTTGCCCCATGTTGCAAACCCCCACTTTTTGACCAGGGAATGCTCCTGTGCGCCCCATTAAAAACTTCACCCCTGAGGATCTGTGCTGACCCAAGTGAAAGGTGAGAATTGGAGCCGGGAGAAGAAGCTGAGGGGAGGAAACCACGGAACTGCTCTGGAAGGGGATGATTTCCTCACACACCAGTGGGGTGGGATTGCCGCAGGCTCAGCAGTAAATCCTGTGCTCTGCATCCCCCTGGGACGGGAACAAGAGTTGAAGTGCCAGCACTGCTGCTCTGCCAGATCACGAGCCAGGGTTACGGCAGGGGGAGAACTAAAATCCTACAGAACCCCAAACTCCTGCTTCCATAGCCTCCTTTCCTTGTGAGAGAGAACTTCCTCACACTCCTGTGTCCAACAGCATCTATTGTAACATCCTGAACTCCCCTGATTTAAGAAGAAATAACTCTTCCCAGAGAGGCTCACCCAGAAGACAGCCACAGCTCCACCACCCTTTGGTACAGGGAGTTTTTGCTGGGTTAAGGACTTTGCTGGACAAATGCAGCACAAAACCAAACTAACAAAACTTAAAGGCCAATTCAATCTTCGATGGACTGCAAGAGCACGTAATGCTACAACTAAGAAAGGAAAGCAGGAATTCTGGGATGGCTGCAAAGACTTGGTGAGGCAAAAAGCAGGCTTGGGTAGAAATAGCAATCTGGGAAGCAAGAATTAAAACTACGAGAGAAGCATCACAGCAAGTTCTTACCCAGATCTTACACCCTCTCTGCTTGATACTCACAGCGACAGTTCCAACATCCTAAACTGTGGCACCTCCTGCTGACTCACTTGTTGTCAGCTTGAGGAAAGTCAAGGCTAAACATCTGGAAATGATGTTTTAACTGCGGCTGGAATCTTTCCTGAGCACACCCTGAAGCTCAGACAATTCTGTTAAGAGCTGCCTCCCAACAAGCTGATCTTAAGCAGTTTTCCTATGAAGTAACAGGCAAAAGAGTGACTGAGCCTCAGAACATCATCACTGCACTCCCACTCCACGAGAAGTTCCCTGCTCTCCTTCAGTGTGGAGCCATTTCCCCACTGAGCTCAGCCCAAAACTTCTCCTGCCCAGGCTGAACAATGCCAGCTGTGCCAGCCTTTCCTGCCAGCAGAGCTGCTCCAGCCCTCTGCTCATCCTGCTGCCTCCTCTGGGCTCTCTCCAGCAGCTCCACGGCCTCCCTGGGCTGGGCCCCGGGGCTGGGGCAGCTCTGTCTCACCTGAAGGGGCACAGGGGCACAATCCCCTCCCTCAAACCACCAGCCAGACTTGTCATTTGCTCTGTCTGGAGCTAACATCATTCTGGGTTTCATACACACAACAAAAATGCATCTTTCTGCTCTGACTTTCCCAGCCTTTCTGCCCACTGGAAGGAGAAAGGGTTAGATTCTTGCTCAGCACAGCAGGATTGGTTTAGAGGTGACTGAACGGCCTGAGAAAGCCCAAGACAGCTAAACCCACCCAGGGAAAAAGGCGCTTCTTTATCAGCTGGAATCTCTGAGCAGATAATGCACAGAACCAAGCACGGGGGTGGAGAAGAGAGAACAAACAGCTCCCTGAGGCACAGGGCTGATATTCCCAATGGCGAAGGGCTCCCCTGGCCCTGCTGGAACTCCTGGGCACTGAACTTAACCCAACCCAGCTCACCTGCCCTGTGCGCCTCAACATTTCCATCTGGTGCAAACACAACCCTCCGGGCAAGCATGTTTACAGAGCCACGGAATTATTATGGCTGGAAAAGCCCTCCCAGCCCAGGCAGTCCCAGCAGTGCCCCATGCGCACCTTGTGCCCAGCCCAGAGCTCTGAGTGCCACCTGCAGGGATGGGCACTGCAAACCTCCCTCAGCTCCCTTCCAAAGCCTGACCATCCTTTCCAGGAAGAAACTCCTCCTGGTGTCCAACCCTCCCTGGCACGCTGTCCTCACATCGAGATGGGAAGTTGGCCCAAGCAAAAAACGCAGCGTGGCACCGGCACAGAAGAGCTGGATGCACCCAGTGCCCTCTCCAGAGCACGGGACCATCCCAGGAGAGCACTCCCTACCTTTGAAAGCGATGCCAGCGTTGTTCACCAGCACATTGAGCCCCCCGTACTTCTCCTTGAGGAAGTCCCGCAGCGCCCGGATGCTCTGCAGGTCATCGATGTCCAGCTGGTGGAAGAGCGGGTGCAGCCCTTCCTGCTGGAGCTGTGCCACGGCAGCCTGGCCACGGCCAGGGTCCCGCGATGTCAGGTACACATCCCCCGGGAACTGTTTGCACAGGGCCCTCACGATGGCCAAGCCAATCCCTTTGTTGGACCCGGTCACCACAGCCACTGGCACGCCGGACATTGTCTCCTCGGGACGCCGGCCAAGGTCACAGGAACTGCTGGCAGCAGAGGAAAGCTCACTCTTTATGTTTTTTCCAGAAATGGCTGTTTGGAAAGGAATTAGAATCATGGGGTGGTTTGGGTTGGAAGGGATCTTAAAAATCATCCCATTGCCATGGACACCTTCCACTACTCCAGGTTGCTCCAAGCCCTGTTCAATCTGGCCTTGAACACTTCCAGTAGTGTGGAGCTCACAGCCTCCCCGGGCAGGTGTTTTTTTTTTCCTTAAAATACTATTTAAAATTCCACCTCGGATTACGTGAAACTACATTCCTGTGCAAGCCGTGCAAATTCTCAAGGCAGCACGAGCTATTCACAGAGAAATCTGGTGTTAGGTCTTCTGAAGAAAAGCCAACCCGTGATGGGTAAAAAGAAGAAATGTCTCGACTAAAAAATGTCAGTGACTAATCTTTAGTACTCAATTAACTTCTTGTAGGAGTAAGCTTCTCTGAACTCACACCTCACAAAAAGGCTTTCCATCTTTTGAGAATACTCATGTGGTTCAGCTTAAGTTTTGCTGAAAACCTCAGGCTCAAAACCTGGGCAACTTGGTCTAGTACGAGGTATCGCTGTCCATGGCAAGGGTTGGAACGGGATCATCTTTAAGGTCCCAAACCATGAAAAAAAATAGGATGGAGCAGCTTTATCTTCCAGCGCCAGGCAGGAGGAGCAATTACAGCCTTTTCGGAGGAAAAAAAGCACACCACAGGCTGACACATCAGAAAACTGCTCCCTGCTCTTCTAACAGACACAGCGCGTTTAAAGAAGCTGCGTTTCCCCCATAAAAGCAAGTTTAAAACCCTGGGTTTGCTCCCTTTCGGCGTCATCACCATCTCTCTTCCCGAATTTACTTGTAACCCTAAGCAGTTGAAATATTAATCTTGAGAAATTAAGGATTTTAGGAGAGTTAAGATCATAGTCAAAGCATCGATATTCATATTTTAATCATGCACAGGCATCCAAGGAGAACCTCCAGAGCCACTTCCCAGGGCCAGGAGCTCCCTCCCCACCTCACCGCCAGTCTCCCCCTGCCCGTTCCTCCCCTTGTCCCCCTCACGGGGAGGGACCCGCGGGCCGCCATGACCCCCGAGGCCCTCATGGGGACGAAGGGTCCTTGGGGACACCCAGCACCCACCTCCAGCACCGCGGGCGCCTCTCCCTCGTCCCTCAGCCCCGCACGGCCAGGACGAGCCGCGTTCCGCCCGCAGCACAAACACGGGCAAAGCGCAGGGAGGGGAGATGGGGACGCCCCTAAGATGGCGGGGCTGCCCCGCCTCAGGGGCGGGAGAGCGGGCGGGCGGGGAGGCGCGGCGAGGGAATGGCGGTCTCTGTGTCCTTATAGCAGGTGGGTTTGGGACAGCGGGGAGCCATTCCAGCCCGGCAGGGACTCGGCATCGCAGCCTGGGCTCGCAGGGGAGTGCGGCCCCTCGGGAAGTTCCCGCTCCCGCAGCGCTGCCGGGGCCGCCTCTCTGCCTCCCTTGCCGGGGCTTTGTGGCCAGCAGGGAATGGCGGCGTGCTCAGCGCAGCGTTCGCAGCTCTGGCGGTGCGGTATGGGGTGGGATTTGGACTCGATGATCTCTGAGGTCTTTTAAACCCAGCGGAAAGGGATGGGATGGACGCCGGCGCCTGTGGGTGATCCCGGCTCCCTGGCAGGGAAAGCCGCGCTCTGAGCCTCAGTTCAGGGCGGTGTTGGCAAGAGGAAGGAGATCAGGGCAAGGTTCTTCCCCCCGAGGGTGCTGGCACTGCCCAGGCTCCCCAGGGAATGGGCACGGCCCCGAGGCTGCCAGAGCTGCAGGAGCCTTTGGGCAGCGCTGCCAGGGGTGCCAGGCTGGGATTGTTGGGGCTCTGGGCAGAACCTGGAATTGGATCATCCTTGTGGATCATTCCCTACTCAGGATATTCCATAAATCTATGAAAGATCATCCCATTTATTTTTATTTTTATTTTTTAATTCAGGTTGTCTAAAAAAGGCAAACCCTGTTGCTTAATATGAAGAAAAGCAGAGGTCGAACAAGTCGAAAGAGAAGAAGAAAACACTTGAAGAGTTTCATGGATGGAGGTATCATCATACCTGGAAGTTCAATAATAAAATGACCAATTGTTTCTCAAGGTGTCATTTTATTATTTATATTTTCAAAAGCCTTTGTGCTTGAAAAATTACATTCATAAATGTTTCCCTTTTTTGTATGCAAATATCTGAGTGTTGGTTTGCAGTCCCAAGCAGAGCACAGTGAATTTTCTGAGCTCTCTTTTCTGCCTAATGGCAAATATTACATTATTCTAAAATTCCTTGGATATGGTGAATGACTGACGCATTTCTAACATCTCCCAGTGCCCAGAGATCCAAAAATTTATTTTGGGTGTCTTTCTTGCTATCCTGTTATGCTTTAAAATGTCTAAAATAGTTTTTCTGACTATACAGTAAAATTTTTATATTTCCTTTACTGTCCAACAGAAGGCTCTTTAATAGCATTAATTTGTTTTTTATTTTTAGTTAACTGCAGTCACAAGCTGGAATACATTAAACTTATGAAGTGGCTAAAAGAGAGAGGATTTGAAGACAGTAATTTAAGGCCAGCAGAGTTCTGGGGTAATGCTTTATTTATTTATTGATGGTACAAAGCTGAATCTTCTACGAATTTTAAATTCCTGCTGTTATTTTGAATTATGCACCTGTCTGGCATCAGTAAAAAACCCTGATACGCTTCCAGGGATTCTTGGAATGACAATTTAACGTGAAAAAGTAGATATGGAGGCCTGAAAAAGCCAAAATTTCAAGCACTAATAATACAGTTTTTGGAATTTAACCTTGTTATGGCTTGTTTATCTTTTTATCCCCAAGCAAGTTCAGCAGAGAGCTGAGGTTTACTTAGTAATTCTTACAGTAAAGATTTATACTTATATATTTTTTTTCTCTTTACATAGGTTATATTTAAAACATTTTGTAATACTGTAGACAGAGCAGAAAGAGTAGAACGGATCAGAGAGAAATATTGTGACTAGAAATGCTAAAGTTTAGTTAAAACTCTGAAACCAAGAGCTGCAGCCGGTGATGAAATATGTGCTTGAGGAAAAAATGGAGAAAAAGAAGGTGAGTGATTGCTATAAGTGGGAGGAAAAAAAAAAGCTAAATTATTGCTAGAACTGGACAGCAAATGGTGCAGGATATGCAGGGAAAAGATCCCGAAAAATAAAGAGAATTGGAGAACAAAGAAATGAGATATACCTGGAACAGCCCATAATTGAATTTCTGTTTTGTAAGACGTAGTGTCTCTTCTTTGAGGGCTTTTCCTTGCTGACCTGATCACCGATTTTCCATATCTAGGTTTATTTATTCCTGCTCTTTTTCCTTCCTCAGAGACTGGAAGAGGATTGATGACAACAAAAGCTCTTCAGGTGAGTGAAGTTGTTTCAAATGCAGGAGCTCTTCGGGTTTTTCTGACATTTAATGATTTTTTGGCGACAAGCAAAGCTCAGAATTCCCTCGTGAATGTGAATTTCTGACTTTTATTAGACTGTTGCAGCCATAACTGAAACCACCAGTCCCCACAGTAATTAGATGAGTCCTCTACACTTGATTTTTCCTGTTCTTTGTGTGTAATTTTTTTTTCCTCCTCCCTCAAAGGCAGGAGATCTGATCATTTCCTTGCCCGAGAAGTGTTTGCTCACCACGGGCACTGTCCTCAGCAGCTGCTTGGGAGGACACATTGTGAAGTAAGTGACAAATGACGCTTTGATGGCCTTCAGCAGGGTTTTTTCAGCAGTAAGGAACCCTCTGAAGGCGTGGTGGAGCTTTCAGCTGAATATCCCGAGCGGTGCCAGCATTTCAGGGCTGTGGAATAGGTAGAGAAAAAGTTTTAATGCTGAGCATCCCCTTTTAGCTTGGCAAGAACTGGAGGGAGAGCACAGGCTGGAGCTGGAGCTGCCCCAGAGCCTGCTTGGCCCTAAATGTCAATTAGGAATGGTTTTTTTGGGAATTTGTGAGTCAGCTTCAGTAGGAGAAGGAAGATAAAACTGGGCTGCAAAGCCAGGGCTTTTTAGGAAATTTGGAACAAATTGGAAATTTGGAAGATTTGGAACAAAGCCCGGTGCTGAGCATTGAATGTTTTGTATTTTTTTAGCATTACTTTGGATACTCTGGATAATTTTTAATAATACTTTAGCATTATTAGGATACTTTGTATCCTAAAAAAAACCCAACCCAAGGGGTGACCCTGAAATTGTCATTACAAACCGGCTTTTATTGCCCTTTTGAAATCAACCAAAGGCCTTGGAGATGAGCTACAAAGAAGTTTCAAACAAAAGCTGTTCATAACTCCTACAGAGCTCTGAGAGAGGCAAAACACTGCTGTGTCCATTTCCCATCTCATCTCTGTGGGTCTGCCGTGTTAGTAATTTTTTAATTTTGATTTTAATTTTCATTTTAATTTTGATTTTAATTTTATTTTTAAAATTTTTATTTTCCAACAGATGGAAGCCCCCTGTGTCTCCTTTGCTGGCGCTGTGCACGTTTTTGATAGCAGAGAGACACGCTGGGGAGAAATCTCCATGGAAGCCCTACCTGGATGTTCTACCCAAGGCTTACACTTGCCCTGCTTGTTTGGAACCTGATGTGATAAATCTCCTCCCAAAACCCTTAAAAAAGAAGGCCCAGGAGCAAAAAATGATGATCCAAGAGCTTTTCAGCTCTTCCAAAGCTTTCTTCTCTTCCCTGCAGCCTTTATTTGCTGAGGACACAGGAACTATTTTTAATTACAGTGCTTTGGAGTGGGCTTGGTGCACTGTAAACACCAGGACAATCTACATGAAACATCCACGCAGGGAATGTTTTTCCCTGGAGCCAGATGTTTATGCACTGGCACCATATTTAGATTTGCTAAACCACAGCCCAAATGTTCAGGTAAGAAGCTCAAAAGAGATCAGTAAAATTTCTAGATTTTTAAGAGCACTCTGTCAGTGCCATCTGCATTTACGTGATGGATGAGGAGTGTGGGGAGGTCAGGGAGAGATCTCCCAGGGGGAAAATGTCTCAGATGCTCAGGAGCTGGAGTGCCAGGACACAGGGAATGGCTTCCCACTGCCAGAGGGCAGGGGTAGGTGGGATCTGGGAAAAAAAATCTGCCCTGGGAGGGTGAGGAGGGGCTGGGATGGAATTCCTAGGGTGGCTGTGGCTGCCCCTGGATCCCTGGCAGTGCCCAAGGCCAGGTTGGAGCAGCCTGGGACAGAGGGAGGTGTCCCTGCCATGGCAGGGGGTGGAAGGAGATGTTTAAGGTCCCTTCCTACCCAAACATTCAGTGATTCTGTAATTCAAATATTTCAGTTTGTGCAGCAAAGCCAAGGAACAGGGAAAGCCCATGGAGGCTGGGGGAGATTTGCCTTCAGAGCAGCTTTTGGGAAGAAACACTTGTGAACACCCCCCAATCTGCTCCTAAAAGCCAGACAAATTCCTTCTCCTGACACAAATTCCAAGTCCTGTGGTCCCTGTGTTACTGCACCTCTGGCTGAAGCCTCGGAACAGCCTGAGGGGAGTGCAGAGAGAATTCCCACCCTCTGTCAGGCTCTGGGTGCCAGCACTGAGCTGGGGCACCACAGCAGAGGCCAACTCTGCTTGGAACCACCTCTGTTTGCAGATCTGGGGTCTGATGGGATTTTCACCCCGCCAACCCCCTAATTCGGGGTTTTCTCCTTTCAAAGTCCTGTACCAGGGTTTGAAAGATGAGATAGAATGTGTGGCTTCGGTCTTCAAAGGTGTTTATTCTCTTTCTGATCTCAAGG
>WBMY01009774.1:82259-127587 GCA_013397315.1 Donacobius atricapilla | reverse complement strand
TTTTTTTTTTCATGGAAAGGGTTGTAAAAAATGGAACAGGATACCCAGGGAAGAGTCACCCATCCCTTGGGAGTGCTCAAAAACGTGGATGTGGCACTTGAGGGCTTGGTGGGATGCTGACCACGAGGTGAGTGTTGGACTTTGAGCTCAAAGTCTTTTCCAGCCTTAAGGATTCTGGGATTTTCTGGCTCTGAAGTGCCTCCTGAGGCTCCTTTGGATTTGGGAATGCTGTCCTGCAGGAAATTCTCACCAGTTTGCCTCCAGATCCTTCTGTGCCACTGACTGCCTCAGCCCCTGGCCCTGTGACTGTTTGACCTTCCTTTAATAAACCCCTTTTCATTCTCTAACACCATCTGCGTTTCTAATTTTATCATTTTATCACAAAGTGATGCCAGAGTTAAAGGAGGTAAGGATGGTTGGCTGGTTTATTTCTCTTTTTTTTTCCCCTGAGGATGGATATTTTAAGAGCAGCTCCTGTACAGTGTGTCTGACGAGGTGAATATGAGTTTGACAGAAGTCGATTTGCTTTTGCTGGGGGCTCCACGTTTATTCCAGGTGCTTTGGATACGAGCTGTGCTCCTGGAACTCCTACACACCCTGCAGGAAAGAGGGTCTGGAAGTGCAGGAAAGAAGGCACAGCACAGCAATTTATGTGCATATATAAAAATAAAACTTAAATTTAAGCTTAAACTTTTTTTGATTCAAACTAAACTTAGTGCAAGACAGGGGATCCTAAGCTGGGCTGAGAGCCTGAGGTGCCTGAGGGAGCAGCAGCCCTGGGAGTGCTCTCCATCTGTTTTACAGGGCACTAAATCAAGTTTTCAGACTGAAAATTCTCCCTCTCAGCCTCTCCTTTGAGCTGCAAACAGCATCTCCTCAGTGATGTGCTGTTAACATTTCACTCTGGCTCTCTGTTCCCTGAGAAAAGATTGAGCTGGGAGCTTACTGTGGGGAAAAAAAAAAAAAAAGCTTCATTTCCCTCTTGGTATAAATTCCCTTTCAGACTGAACCTGGAAATCTGAGCAAGAGTGGGAATAAACTCAGCTTCCGCCCAGGAGTGATACAAACCTGGTCCAGAGCAGGGCAGGGAGTTGGGTTCTCTTCCAGTTTGTGCAGGGCTACCCCAAAAATGACATTGAGGGTTGGAGCATGGCCAGAAAGGGGCAAAAAAAAAATGGGAAGGGGCTGGAAAAAAAGCCCTGGAGGGAGCAGCTGAACTGGGAAAGGGGCTGAGCCTGGAGAAAAGGAGGCTCAAGGGGGACCTCACTGCTCTGCACAAGTCCCTGCCAGGAGGGGCAGGGAAAGGAGGAGAGGAAACGGCCTCAAATTGCACCAGGGCAGGCTCAGGTTGGAGATTGGGAAAGGAAATTCCCCTGGCAGAGTGGTCAGGCCTTGGGCTGAGCTGCCCAGGGAGGTTTGGAGTCCCTGTCTGTGGGAGTGCTCAGGAGGAGCCTGGAGGTGGCCCTTGGGGACAGGGTTTGGGCTGATGCTGGTGCTGCTGGGGTGGCACTGGGGGATCCTGGAGGGCTCTTCCAGCCTTGGTGATTCTGGGATTCGAGGAGAGCTGAAGTGGGAATGCACTCAGTGCCTGCAGCAGACACTGGGTTTCTTTAGAAGAAGAGCCACAAGATTTCATGTGATGAGAGCACGAGGCAGAAGTAGCTCAATTTTTTATTTTTTAAAAAAGTGCTGATTTAGTGCAGTCACTGAAGTCACTGAAAAAATTATAAACATGAAACCTCCTGACAAAATCTTTGCCGTGTCAATTTATGTCAATAAAGCATGGACTTTCTTTGATCTTCTGCAGAAGGTGACTCCCAGTTGACAGTTTTCTTCTGTAATGTGTGGAGCTCCTCCATCACTGCCGAATGCCCTCAGGCCTGTCTAGTTGGGGACAAGATAAGGGAGTATCAACTTCATAGCCTGATAATTAAAGCTTTTAAATAAGCTATGAAAACATCGCCAAGATTCCACTCCCAGAGAAAGAGCTCTTAAAAATGATGTTGCCCAAAAAGTGCTGCACTTGGGCAGAATCTGAAATGTTTATTTGCACTCAGAGCATCTGTGACTCCTGTGATGGATTTAATGATTTCTGGGACATAGGGAAATAGCCTAACAAAATTTTATATGTTCCTTTAAACAGTAACAGCATCAGGTTTCTCCCTTAGATCCCTGCAAGTGTCCAAGGCCAGGTTGGATGGGATTTGGAGCAACCTGGGATGGTGGAAGTTGTCCCTGCCCATGGCAGAGCGTGGAATAATTTGTAATGTCCCTTCCAACCCAAACCATTCCAGAAATGGAAAGAAAAAAATTACATTTCCAGCTCGTTTCACTGTAGGTTCTAGTGGATATCTATAATGCCAGAATTCAGGTTTAGAAAGCACTGCATGAAGTGTATTCAGGGGAAAACCAAAGATAATTAATCCCAAATCAATCGTACAAAATGTAAAACCATTGCAATCTCTGTGCTGTCCACTAGATGATGCAGCTGTACTGCAGAGAAATAAGGAATTGCAGGCGATCCACGTCCAATTATAATCCTATTCACTGCATCACATTTTTAGCAATAAAAAGTAATGTCTTCAGTGTTACACCACGACTTCATCTAGATAAATAGATCAGATAGTAAAAAATATAATTTTCTTCCTTCTGCTTCCAAGTGACACTTGAAGTTTTGTAGCCTTTTATCTCCTCTGGGTTTTAGTGGATTTTAACTTTGTTGAAGCTGTTCCTCTCTCAGGTTTAATCATTCCCTTTGGGATTGTCACTCAAGGCAGAATTGGAATCATTGCACTGGATGATCCTGAAGATCCTTCCATCCTTGATGATTCTGTGATTCCATGAAATCCACTCTGACACTTTCATCTGTGGGATTGCAGTGGAGAAGCATCAGCTCCTGCATTTTATTCCTTCAGAATCAGGGGCTGGATGGATCTTTGGCACAGATCCCTCTCAATAATGTCCTTGGATGGAGCAGTTGGAAGCATTTCCTGTGACTGAGGTGATTTTGGAGAGGACAGACTCCGGGATGACTTAGTAGTGACCTTCCAGGACCTGAAGGAGCTCAAAGAAACATGGAGAGAGACAATTGCCAAGGGCTGGAGGGACAGGACCCAGGGAATGGCTTCCCAGTGCCAGAGGGCAGGGGGCTTGAATTTTCATGGGAACTTGCTGTCACTCAGAATTAAAGAGATCAATAATGATTCAGTGAGTTGTCCCCTGGGCCTGAGAGAGAAAATGACCCATGAAATAGGAAACAATGGGATTAAACGTTCACCTGCGGATGCTCCTGCGGCATCATTTGGGAAAACCAGAGGGGGTGATTGGCATGAAACCCTTGGTGGATGGAGGGGCTTTGGCAGCAGGATGAGCAGAGGGCTGGAGCAGCTCTGCTGGCAGGAAAGGCTGGCACAGCTGGCATTGTTCAGCCTGGGCAGGAGAAGCTTTGGGCTGAGCTCAGGGTGGCCTTGCAGGGCCTGAAGGAGCTGCAGGAGAGATGGAGAGAGACAATGGCCAAGGCACGGAGGGACAGGAGCCAGGGAATGGCTTCCAGTGCCAGAGGGCAGGGCTGGCTGGGATCTTGGGCAGGAATTGTTCCCTGTGAGGGTGTTGAGGCCCTGGCACAGGGTGCCCAGAGCAGCTGTGGCTGCCCCTGGATCCCTGGCAGTGCCCAAGGCCAGGTTGGACACTGGGGCTGGGAGCAGCCTGGGACAGGGGAAGGTGTCCCTGCCATGGCAGGGCTGGCACTGGGTGGGTTCTGAGGTCCCTTCCAGTCCAAACCATTCCATGATTCCATGGTGCTGGAGTTGGGCTGGAGGAATCATCAGCTGCATCCCTTGCAGACACATTCCAGAGGCTCTGGACGTGCTGCTTTAAAGCTCCCTCCTGCTGGGGCTGCTCTGGCAGGGCCCTGTGACCCCTGGCAGGCAGTGATGAGGGCACAAGGGACACTCTCAGCAGGAGGCTGGTGCCACTCCTGGCTGTGCCAGCCTGCTCGGGCTGGCAGCCAGGGCTTGTCCAGAAGAAGCCAGCAAGGAATTTTAGGGAATTTTCGTGTCCTTCCCACGAGATAAACTCTGGATGGACAGAGATGGAATTTCGGGGAATTTGGGTGTCCTTCCCATGAGCTGAGCTATGCTTGGACAGGGATGGACCTGACAGGGAATTTGTGTGTCCTTCCCACGAGATAAACTCTGGATGGACAGAGATGGAATTTCGGGGAATTTGGGTGTCCTTCCCATGAGCTGAGCTATGCTTGGACAGGGATGGAACTGACAGGGAATTTGTGTGTCCTTCCCACCAGATGATCATGGACAGAGATGGAATTTTGGGGAATTTGTGTGTCCTTCCCACGAGATGAGCTCTGCATGGACAGAGATGGATTTTTAAGGAATTTGGGTGTCTTTCCCACCAGATGATCATGGACAGAGATGGAATTTTAAGGAATTTGGGCATCCTTCCCATGAGACGAGCTCTGCATGGACAGAGATGCTTGGTGGGGGTGGTCTGGCCTGCAGAGGATGTTGGGGAGGGATCAGGAGGGAGCTTTTGGCATTTTTTTGGCAGCGCTGGAGCCTTTTTGTTGTACTGGTCCATCTGGGTGTGTCTCTGCTCTTTGCACAGATGGAGATGGACACGGATACCAGGTGGGAAACCTCTCATTTCCCATTTCAGGTTTCTGTTATATCAGTGTATTCCAGAATTTTGTGGGTTGGAAGGAACCTCAAAGACCATCCAGTTCCACTCCTGCCACGAGCAGGGACATCTTCCACTGGAAAAAGCAGTCAAGGAGTTGTGGAGAGCAAGAAAAAAAGGAAAGGAAAGGAAAGGAAAGGAAAGGAAGAGAAAGGAAAGAAAAGGAAAGGAAAGGAAAGGAAAGGAAAGGAAAGGAAAGGAAAGGAAAGGAAAGGAAAGGAAAAAAGAGAAGCAACGCTGAAAAAACAAATGGTTGAACATTCCTAATTTCTAAATAAAATATTTTTGTTAGAGAAAATGATCAGAGGATTGTGAAACAAAGAAACCCCCGACCCTTGCAAAATAAAATAGCATGAAAAATGTTCTTAATGCACCCACATTCTCTGGAGCTTCCCCCCTGCTTTCCCCACTGGTTCAAGATTTGGATCTAAGTCAATAACAAGATGCAACTGTTGAATGTCAGGGAGGAGGAAATGGGAGTGTTCCTTGGATAATTCACAAAGCAGCTGCTGCTGTTGGGTCGTGTTAGTCAGAAAAAGATGCTGCTCCCCTTGGGAGGAAGAGACAAATTTCTGCTAATTTGGTGTTCCAGGGGCAGCAGGGTTGAGATGCTGTGTGAGCCCAGCAGACAGCAAAGAGGACACGAGGACTGAGACAAACACTCCTGACAGTTCGGATATAAATGTGCAGCTAAATGGACCCAAATCCTCTGTCTAAAAGGAGAAAAGTCAGGAGAGAACTAACAACGAGTTATTTAAATCATTCCTTAAACACGGTTGGAGGGCCTGAGCTATTTTTACCTGTCTTGAAGCTCTCCGTGATTAATAAGTAATTTGAAAATATGGAAGATCCTGGTTATTAGTGCTTGCAGCTGATCCGTAAATCAAGTGCTGGTGGCAGAAAGCTCCAGCCTCTTTTGCCCTCTGCCCACTTCAGCGCTGGGGAGTCATTCCCTCCATTAACGCACTTAAATTTCTGAGGAATGATGTGGAACAGAGGTCCCAGCAACTCCCCCTTTGTTTATAGCCAGAAACTCTCTGGCTGCTTAAAAGAACACGAAAACCAGTTCCTTTCCTCTTGCTGTCAAACAAACTTCACCTCCCCGCTCGCATCCCGTGGGATTTGTCACCGGCAGGAAGCGCAAACCCAACCCCGCGAGTACAGAACCTCCAGCCACTCCAGAGGGGGGAAAAGAACCCTTTCATCATGTTCGGTTTTCTCCACTGCTTTATTTCACTTAAAACATCACTCACTACCAAATGGTCTTTGTCAGGAGTAATTGGCAAACGCTGGAGGCGCTTTTCAAGGCTGTCTGGATGGAAAATCTCAAAGCTGTTGTCTGCACTGAAAGAAAATATTGCATTTGATCTTTTTATGATTCCTGCAGACATGATGTATGTCTGCATTCCTCAGCCTGAGGAATTCTCACTGTTTGGGTTTCTCTGCCTTTCAGTGACAGGAAGTAGCACTTCACCCTCATTTTGCAGTATTGTCTGGGAATTAACCACAACATAACAGTAATGTACATTTTCTTTTTCTGCTTCACAGAGGTCGGTTTTTATAAGCCATTTATTGTGGTTTGCTTGTTGGCAAGTGGCAGATTGTCTCAGTGATAGCTGTGGCTATTGCATTTCAGCTGGGTTTGTACTTAAATGTGGATTTCTTCTGGTGGCTCCTTCCTAAGTGATGTCCTGCTCTGAGATTCCCATGCCATAAATCAGCTTTTCTCTATTGCAGTTGTACAAATGTGGCACTGCCCTGGTCGCCTCTGCCCTTGAGAGTTTTGGTCACCCTGAGAAAGGACAGAAAGAAGGTTACCTTAACCCCATGGATCTTGACTGCAGAGCTGGCATGGAGTTGTGGAATCATGGAATGGTTTGGGCTGGAAGGGACCTTAAAGATCAGCCAGTTCCATGGGCAGGGACACCTTCCCCTGTCCCAGGCTGCTCCCAGCCCCAGTGCCCAACCTGGCCTTGGGCACTGCCAGGGATCCAGGGGCAGCCACAGCTGCTCTGGGAATTCCATTCCAAGGCCTCAACACCCTCACAGGGAACAATTCCTGCCCGAGATCCCAGCCAGCCCTGCCCTCTGGCACGGGAAGCCATTCCCTGGCTCCTGTCCCTGCAGGCCTTGTCCCCAGTCCCTCTGCAGCTCTCCTGGAGCCCCTTCAGGCCCTGGCAGGGGCTCTGAGCTCTCCTGGAGCTTCTCCAGATTCTTGGGAATGGCACAGACTCAACAAGATGGGAAGAGCCCCTCAGGATCCCCCAGTGCCACCCCAGCAGCACCAGCACCAGCCCAAACCCTGTCCCCAAGGGCCACCTCCAGACTCCTCCTGAGCACTCCCACAGACAGGGACTCCAAACCTCCCTGGGCAGCTCAGCCCAAGGCCTGGCCACTCTGCCAGGGGAATTTCCTTTCCCAATCTCCAACCTGAGCCTGTCCTGACAATTTGAGGCCATTTCCTCTCCTCCTTTCCCTTGGGACACGGCAGGAGACACCAATCCCAATCTCAGTGGATCTGGCAGATTCAGACCCCTTGGAAAAGGGGATTTGTTAATTTTGCTGCCTATGCAATCACTCGGTGCAATAACACACTTAGTGCAGGATTCAACAATACGAGTATTTTTTTTATTTTTGTGGCTATTGAGTCACATCTGCCATGACTCTGTTGATTGTCACTTTTTCACAGTTCCCAAATTAATGCCACATCAGAGACTACTAAGCCAACAGCACAATTAGTGAACAAAACCATGTGAGACTGCGAGGAAAATTATAGACAAGCTCTGACAGCCTTCTGTCCCCAAAAGTTTTGTGGGGCCTGTTTAGAGATTGTCTTCCAGCAGTTACTGTTGTCTTCTTGTAAATCTTATTAAGAGTATTCAGGGAAGTGTTGCTTTACTTTTGTCACCAACCAGCAGAACATTAAATGCACAAAGAAGCCTTTGTTTTTCTCCCTTCTGCTGACACGAGGAGCTGAGGACTTGGTGGTGTGGGTGAGAAATGATCAGGTTTTTATTAAAAAAGTCTTTCCACCAGAAGGAGACAGTGGAATGCCAGACCTCCAAGGGTGTCACTTAATTCTAACTTTGTGCAGGGCTACATGATCAGAGGAAAGGCAAGGGAATCCCAGACATCCATGGAGATGCTGGAGCACCCAGCAGATCAGAGAATCCCAGGATCCCTGAGGTTGGAAAAAGTTTCCAAGGTCTCTGNCACAGATCCAGCCTGTCCAGATCCAGCCCAGATGCCCTGGCCATATTCCAGCCTTTTCTTCAGGAATGGATTTACCCCATTACAGATTTATTTTTCACCTGAGCCACTTGGAAGTTCACTGGCAAATTTAATTTGGGGATTTGTCTGCCTGCAGGGTACTGGTGTTACCTCGGCTTGTTGGATTGTGGTGGGTGAAAATGCTGGTTGAAGGTTCAGCAGGGGCCAAAAATGAATGAACAGAGCATTTTTTTTGTGCCCTTTATAATTCATAGATGTACATCCTTTTAGACAGGTATAATATAATATAATAAATATAATAAATAAAAAATAAATATTAAATATAATATAATACAATGTAATGTAATATAATACAATATAATATAATATAATATATAGCATATTGAAATTTAAGATGATATAACATATTAACAGAATAGAATAGAATTGAATAGAATAGAAATAATAGAATATATATAATAAAACACATGCTGCTTTGGGCACCACTTCTTGAACCCAGCAGAAGCAAAGAGCAGAGCAGCGAGTGAAGTGATTCCTGCAGAAATTAAAGATAGAATTTTCCTTGTGTTTGGGAAAATGGAGAAATGGGGTAGGACAGGGTCATGGTGGGCACCTATAAAATCCTGAATAGCACGGAGAAGGCAGATAGGGAAAGCTGAAATCTTCTTTCCCATAACACGAGCAGTGGGGGGTGCCTGATGGGATTATAAAGCCAAAAACAAAAGGGAAGGGCTTTTCCCAGCAGTGTGGAATTGGTTCATGGAGATTTATTGCCTCAAGATGTCCTGGAGGCCAAAAGATGAAATGGTTTCCAAAAGGGTCGAGGCAAGGACAGCGCCAAAGGTCTGGATGCAAACTGGAACAAGAGCATCGCTTTGTTCTCTGTTTTAGGCTTTTCCCTGGAGTCTCTGTCCTGGACAATGTCCTGGCTGGACGTTGGGATGGATCCTCTCCGTTCCCACACGGAATTGCCGTTTGTCTCTCTGTTCTGGGAAGCTCCCAGATGGTTCCCTCACCCCTGATGCTTTTGCTGCTCGCTATCTTTGATTTCTGTCCCCACTAAAGGTGTGGGATGTGTCTGGGAGCCGCAATTTGGGCACCGGGTGGGATTCCCACTTCCTGAGTGGAGAGGATCGTGGAATGGTTTGGGTTGGAAGGGAGATTGAAGATCATCTTGTTCCAACACCTTCCCCTATCCCAGGTTGCTCCAAGCCCCATCCAGCCTGGCCCGGGACACTTCCAGGGAGGGGACATCCAAAATTTCTCTGGGAATCCTGTGCCAGGGCCTCCCCAGCCTCACAGGGAATTTCCCTGTACAACTCCCCAGGTCTGCTCTAAGCTCTCTGACTCTGTGACTGAGGGCCACACTTTTATTATTTCTGCTCAACATTCCTATTATTTCAGTCTGAGGGACCCTTTCTTGGGCAAATCCTTTCTGAGTTTGCAAGTTTGACTTAGTCACGATGAGCTTTTAAGGGAAAAGCGCTGGCACTGTGTCCTACCCCCTCAACTGCACATAATTTGAAATCCTATAGGGTTTAAAAGAAAAACATGATCTGTTTAGCGGGTTTTAGTGGCATTTCAGGACCTTAAGATCCTGATCATCCATCTCAAAATCAAGTGGTGTTTTATTTCTCCCTTATAATCCTCCAGATGTGGCTCAGTGTGTGTCTTGCACAGATTTTTTTATTCTTTTTTTTTTTTTTTCTTAAGTGTAAAGGCTAAGGAATATTTGGGTTAAAATTCTTAGTGTGATGGCTTGGGTTTGGTGCTTCACCACTTATCTGAAGCCAAGAATATTTTTAAGAAGCTCTTGTAAGGCTTGCAGGAAATGTATGTGAGCTTTAAATGTCAGGTCTGGAGGGAGTTGAGAAATATTACAATTGTTTTAGGGTTTGGACTTGTGTGATTCATGACGTGAATGGGGGCTTGTGCCTTTTCCTGTCCTTCTCAGGATCTTTTTGCAATTTCTCTGAATAAAATTCTCCTCTTTGTTTAGTTCTGGCATTGTTTTAAGGCGAAACCAAATCATCAAATATGGGATTTTAACCAGGGTGGCAGAGAGGCAGCTAAACGGGGAATAGGATCAGAAAAAGCTGACTTTCCCCAGGTTTTTCATGAGGAATTCCCTGTGAGAATTGGAGCAAAGCCAGCACAGGATCCTCTGGCTGCTCTTACGGCTGTGGGGAGAGCAGTTCCCAAAATCAAGGCTGGGAGAGCCCTTCAGCATCATCCAGCTCCACCATCATCATCATCATCACCCCAAACCGTGTCCCCAGGGGCACATCCAGGCACCTCTGGAACACTCCCAGAGACGGTGGCTCCACCACCTCCCTGTGCAGCTCATTCCAGAGCTTTTTGGGGAGGGATAAAACCCCTTGGAGGAGGGATAAAAACCCCTTTTTGTGGCGCAGCAGCCGGGCGTGAATCACCCATTGCACAGCGCTGTTTGCCCTCATCAAATATCCGTGATGCAAGAGGGGTCACAGCAGATATTTCCTTATCTTTGGCTTTGTTTGAAGACCAAACCACAGCCGTGTTGGGATAAAACAGCTGAGGTTTGATAGCGCTGTGAACTCCTCGCCCAGCTCACCACGAAAACCTCAGCGCTGATACATTCCTGCAGAGGAATTAAAACCAAGTCCTCGGCTCGCACTGAGAGGTGTGAAGGAGCTGCAAATCCATGCTGGAAGATTTTCCCAGCATGGTCACGATCCCAAGGGGACGTATCCGCTTGGAAAAAAACAAAACAAAACAAAACAACAAACCCAGCTGGAGTTTTCGAAGGTTTGCCCAAAGAAAATCAACATTTCAAGTGCCTGATTGCCTTCGGCACCGCGGAGAGCCCAAAACAAAGGTGATATCATGGATAATTCTCCCAACACCGGTACAGAGCCAAAGAAATGTCTTAAAGACAGGAGTTCTACAGCTTTTTCCCTGTACGGATAACTTTTATTGCACTTCTGACTGATTTATAGAGAATTGTATCAAGGGAATAAGACAGGGGAAGCGTGTTGAGACTTTTCTGCAGAAATACCTGGGGAGGGCATCCTGCAGCACTGCTCTGGGTCCTTTCCCAGATACCTGGGACAGCCATGATCTCATGGATTTGCAGGAGATGATGCCTCAAGCCTCGCACTGCCGCATCCAGCCTGTAATATGTGATTTAGAATAAATTCGTGCTAAGGACTAAAACTACAGTTATCTTTTAATGGAAACTGAGTAACGGGAAAGAGTAAAATGCACCAGGTGATAAGAGGAAAGGTATTCGCTACCCGGGATGAATTCCTGTCTCAAAAGGGGGGTATTCCGGAGGATTATTTCATCTGGCGAAACCCCAGCAATATGCATTAACGATAAGATGAATATTTGTTATAAGTGAATCAGCTGATTTAATGGTTAAAAGAATTTATTAAACAATCAAAGTAAAATTGGAAAAAGCCACGAGCAAAACAGCGCCGAGTGGGGCAATCAATCGGTGCTGGGTGAACCGGGTTCGGATCACTCTGTACCTCAATAGTTCACAAAATACTGTCCTCACAGGGTCTTTTTTATACTATTTTCAGACTTTGTGGGATACTAGGGGGATCTTCCTGCTTCCTCTCGCTGATCTTGTCCCTTTTCACATATTAATGCACTTTCTTTCTTGTGGCCGCTCCTGACAAAGAGTTTCTCAGAATACCCCTATCGCTGGAATCTTGTCAGACAATAATCCTCTTGAATATCTTTTTCTGGCGACGAATATGCATATTGCTGGTGTTTTGCCAGATGAAATAATCCTCCGGAATACCCCCCTTTTGAGACAGGAATTCGTCCCTGGTAGGGAATACCTTTCCTCTTATCACCTGGTGCATTTTGCTCTTTCTCATTACTCAGTTTCCATTGAAAGATACTGTAGTTTTAGTCCTTAGCACGAATTTATTCTAAATCATATATTACAATATTCATCATCAGAAAAAGATATTCGAGAGGATTATCGTATCACAGGATTCCAGCAAGAACAATATTCTGGGAACACTCTTTGTCCAGAGCGGCCACAAGAAAGAATGTGCATTACTATGTGAAAAAAGAACAAGATCAGTGAGAGGAAGCAGGAAGACCCCCCTGGTATCCCACAGAGTCTGAAAATAGTATAAAAAAGACCCTGTGAGGACAGTATTTAATGAACTACAGGGGTATGGAGCGGTCCGAACCCAGTTCACCCAGCACTGATCGCCCAGCTCGGCGCTGTTTTGCTTGTGGCTTTTTCCAATTTTACTTTGATTGTTTAATAAATTCCTTTGATCATTAAATTGGCCCATTCATTTATAACAAGCCTGTGCAGGGCTCAAGCGTGCCGGCTGAGAAAGGATCATCCAGCCCAGGGAAGTGGTGGAATCGCCGTTCCTGGAGGGAATTAAAGCCGTGCAGATGTGGCACGTGGGGACGTGGGTTAGTGGTGGCCTGGCAGGGCTGGTTGGGCTCCGTGGTCTCGGAGGGTTTTTCCAATGAAATCATTCCATGACTCCACTGCATTTCCATGTTGCACACACCTGGAGCTCTGCGTGAATCCCAAACCAACCGCTTGTGTGTCTTTTGCTTTTCCAGGACATCTTCACTCCCTGAGAGGGTTTTAGTGTGAAGTGTGGAGGATTTGGGCACTCTGAATGTTCACCTGATACTGAGCACTGCAGGGTTGTGGATGAGGAATTGTGTGTCCAGCAGGAGCAGGGCAGGGATTGTCCCTCTGTGCTCCAGGGCTGTGGCCAGTTCTGGCTCCTGCAGGAGAGCCCTGGAGGGGCTGGAGCGTGTCCAGGGCAGGGCAGGGAGCTGGGGAAGGGGCTGGAGGCCCAGGAGGGGCTGAGGGAGCTGGAAAGGGGCTGAGCCTGGAGAAAAGGAGGCTCAGGGGGGACCTTGTGGCTCTGCACAAGTCCCTGCCAGGAGGGGCAGGGAAGGAGGAGAGGAAATGGCCTCAAACTGCACCAGGGCAGGCTCAGGTTGGAGACTGGGAAAGGAAATTCCCCTGGCAGAGTGGTCAGGCCTTGGGATGAGCTGCCCAGGGAGGTTTGGAGTCCCTGTCTGTGGGAGTGCTCAGGAGGAGTCTGGAGGTGGCCCTTGGGGACAGGGTTTGGGCTGATGCTGGTGCTGCTGGGGTGGCACTGCGGGATCCTGAGGGTTCCTTCCCACCCTGAGAACTCTGTAATTCTCTACTTTTAACATCCACCAGGGCTCTGTGGCCCTTTCCTGCAGGATCTGTCCCGTGCTGTGCTTTTCAGGCTGTCACTGGCAGCAGCTCTGACCTTGGGACTGTAAAACCTGATCTTCTTCATCCTGAGCTGAAAGAAAGAAAAACCCTGACCAACTTTTGAAGTAGCAGCAGCCGCTCCTGTGGCCCACCCAGTGTTTCAAGCCTGCAGAGCACCACGCTGAGCATGTGTCAGGATGAGGAAAAGCCACTCTGGCCAGAGCTCCTCTTCCTGTGCTGAGGTCTCCATCTGTTTCCACTCCTCCTGCAGGAATGTGCGCACCACGCCTCCTGAATATTTTGAAGATAACTGCAGGCTTCCACTCAGAAGAGCAAAAACCTCCTTGATGATGAGATCTTTGATGACACACGATGGTTTTCTGCAGTGGAGGATCACAGGTATCCTCTGCTTTCAGCTCTGCACATGGAGCAGCTGCACCCTGGCTGAGGAAGTGCTCCCTGGATGGCACATCCTCCTTCCCAGGGCAGCTGTGGAGAGCTGTTGTGAAAAATGAGGTTCACTTCCTTAGAAAAATGTGTAAGTTTAATAAAAAATAAAAAGAAATAGACAATTAGGAGACAGACTAAAGTAAAGACAGTTTCTTGGCTGAGGGTGACTGGCCCCTGCTAACAAAAAGCTTGTTCCTTAAAAGTATCAGCTTGTTGCATATTTATAAATTCACAGGCATGATTCAAACTGTCCTTTTTTTGGTAGGATTTTCTTTTGTTCAGTTTCAACTCCCCCCAATCATTTCATCTGGTAGATCCATCTGTGGGTGGCTCCCCTCTGTCTGATAGCACAGGTCCCATAAATTCTTCTCCCGAGGTTGTGGTCCTCTCCATTTGGATCAAGTACTTGGTAACAGAGGTTCAATATCTTTTGGTCAACAATCTTCATGCAGGAGTGCAGGATGACTCCCCCTACCTTCTGGTTTGGCCAGTTTAGATGTTACCAAAAAAAAAAAAACCAACCCAGTCCTTTACTATGTTATAATCATAAAAAATATACATTAATCACATTTCTAAACTCTATTAATAAAAGAAAATACAGTACAATCTTCCCACATTATACATACAGTATTCATCTTAATGTTTGTGAAAAACCAACTATATAACATGGATTTATAACACCGTGCATCCCAGAGCTGAGGGAAATGGCAGCAGGGGGATCAGGACCACACTTGCAGTCGTGGTGTTGAGCTGACAGCAAGAAACCCATGAAGAGATTGCAAAGGGGCAGCAAAATTTGTGTTTGGGCAGCAGGAGCTGACCTGGATCAGGGAGGTGGGTCTCTGGATCACCAGGATGAGGATTAATTTGTGTTTACAAGCGAAATTATCCTGGGAGAATCACACAGAATCCCAGAATTATCAGGGTGGGAAGGAACCCTCAGGATCCCCCAGTGCCACCCCAGCAGCACCAGCATCAGCCCAAACCCTGTCCCCAAGGGCCACCTCCAGACTCCTCCTGAGCACTCCCACAGACAGGGACTCCAAACCTCCCTGGGCAGCTCAGCCCAAGGCCTGACCACTCTGCCAGGGGAATTTTCTTTCTCATCTTGATTCTGAACCTTTAGAATAATATCTGTTACCTCTTAAATAAAGACCAGAAGCTCAAAGAGAACTTGAGCAGCACTGCAGCAGCTCCCACCTTAACCCCAGCACTTATTAACCCCACGATCTGCTCCAGCCAGTTTTTTATCCTGTTTTTTATTGCAGCAGGTACAGAGAATTGGGCTGAGCACGAGGGAGGGTGTGTTTGTTTTGAAAGTGCTCTGGTAAAATACCACGTTTAACATGACATTTAAAAAAAGGGTGCACTTCCCCTCTGAGGGAATAGAAACAAAATATGGATAGGAACTCCTGACAGGAGGGGACAGCCGGGGGGGTCAGGCTCTGCTGCCATGCCCCAAGGGAAAGGAGGAGAGGAAATGGCCTCGAATTACACCAGAACAGGCTCAGGTTGGAGATTGGGAAAGGAAATTCCCCTGGCAGAGTGGTCAGGCCTTGGGCTGAGCTGCCCAGGGAGGTTTGGAGTCCCTGTCTGTGGGAGTGCTCAGGAGGAGTCTGGAGGTGGCCCTTGGGGACAGGGTTTGGGCTGATGCTGGTGCTGCTGGGGTGGCACTGGGGGATCCTGGAGGGGCTCTTCCAGCCCCGATGATTCTGGAATCTCGAGGTGCTGGGATCCCCTGTTCCATAATTGCTGCTGTGGCTCTCAAACCACGGCATCCGACAGAGTTCAAAGGCAGGGAGTCTCCTTTCCACCCTCCCTTTCCTTTTCCCTGAGCTTCAGGCAGAGGGAGAAACCAGCCAGGTCCATTTTCATTCCCACAGCTGGGAAGGAGCTGCGGCAGCTGGGCCACAAAAGCTGGAGACACAAAAGATAGGCAGGGCTCCCAGCCCGCTTGGTAAACCCAGCACAGGTGGTGGGAAGCCAAACCTGAGCAAACATCCCCGCTCACTGCTGAGAACTTCATTGTAGGAACGTTTGCTGTAGGTGGTTCACACATCCCCTGGCGTTTGCTTGGCAAACAACCCTCTCTGGAACAAAAGGAAAAGGCTTCCCAGGAATGATCGTGCATTAATTAATCTCCTAGGTAGTGTTATCAGCTATCAATATTTCTGCCATTATGAACTTTTGCGCCTTTCTCGGTTTTAATCTCAGCATTGACACTGCTTCAGGGTTTAAAGGAGGTGGTTTTCTCGGCCTGCAGGTGTTTGGAGACTCCTCAGCAGCTTCCCTGTGTCCCAAAATTGCATTTTGCAAAGGAGCAAGTTTGGTTGGTCAGGCAGCAAACTGGGCATTGTCTGTTTAGCTCCCTGATTTTTCTCCGTGGATTTTGTGCAGTCTTAATATTTGTGCGTCTGTTTTCCTTTATAAAACTGGAAAACTCCATTCTGAGGACCGTAGAATTACCCACAGAAAAATAAATGTATTGTAGATGAATATTTCTTTCCATAAGTAGCTTTTATTCAAGAAAGGAATACAAATTTTGGAAGATCCCACCAGCATCACCCCAAAACCCTGTCCCCAAGGGTCACATCCAGACTCTTCCTGAACACTGCCACAGTGACTCCAAACCTCTCTGGGCAGCTCATCCCACGGCCTGACCCCTCTGCCAGGGAATTTTTTCTAATCTAATCTAAATTTTATCTAATCTAATGCTAACCCCTCTGAGCTGTGGCCTCTTTAGGAAAAAGAAGATGGTTTGAAATATGCCATTGTTTTTAGTAAAGGTGCAGCAGATGTTTCATAACATTTTAAAACCATAAATGTCTTTTACTACCCTTGGAGGTGCTGCATTTTTGGACCTGCCTGAGGTGACAAGGACCCCTGTAGGATCAAAACTCCAAGTCCCCCTTCACTCTTTCCTTCCTACACCAGAGGGAAGGTGCCACCCACGCTTTGGATGCCTCCTGCTCCGACTTGTGCCTCACAGTGATCCCAAAATCTGCAGGATCCCACAAAACAGTGCTCTGCCTTTCCAAGAACTTTGTTACTCATCTGCCAAACAGCCCCAGCTCCCTGCTCACAGAGGTGAAAAAGCCAGAAGGTTTTAAAAGGAGAAACAGAGCTTCCCTGGGGATAATTCTTTGCATAATTCCTTGGTCTGCCCAGGGAGGTGATGGAGTCTCCATCCCTGGACGTGTTTAAAAGAACCACTCAGTGCTGTGGTTTCGTTGATGAGGAGGGGTTAGGTCAGGTCATAGGTTGGACTTGATGATCTCAAAAGTCTTTTCCGAGCTATTTCACTCCGTGATTCTGTGAATCCCATCTCTGCTGGCTGAGGCGCTGCTGGAGCCAGAGTTTGGAGATGCCCTCACACCCTTTTTTAGATGGAGAAAAACAGACTTCCCAAAGTTTGGATGAGGAGAAGACGTTCCAAAATTTGGAAGATAGAGAAGAACAGCCTCTTCCCCAGAGCACTTGGGCCCTCAGGGCTCTGCTCCTCTCACTGATTAATATTTTAAGTTTTGAGCTTTCTCCTGAGGACGCATTCACAGGAGCAAAGCTGGAGCTCCAGGCACAGTAGATCTCATTTTGGAGGCAGCTTCCCGCTTTGCTCCAGGGCTTGGTGCTCTGGGATCAGCCCAAAGTGGTGGGAATGGCCTGTGACACCGGTGACACTGCTGGGGGCACTCCCAGTCCCGTGTCCTTGGTGTGCAGCACGAGTGGGGAGCACGAGTGCCTCAACACATCAGCCTGGAAGCAACAACAGCCCCAAGAACCAGAAAATCCACTGTCGCCCTGATTTTTTCAGCCTTCTCTTCTGTTTCACAGTTTCATGTTTTGGGTTCTTTCCCACGCTCTGGTCTGTAAACACTGGCAAATGTTTATTATAACTTCAAGTAGTTTACATTCCTGTTCTTAGAGATATGGACAGCTGATGGACAGTTGTCTTGACCAATGGGATGGGGAGAGGTATCAACCTTCTCCCCCAGTCCCTGGCCTTTTGTAGATATGATATATATTGAAATCAGACTTTCAAATAAAGTAGAGTTTTAGTTCATACCTTCTGATCAAAGTGTGAGTGCATGTTTGTGTGTGTGTGACGTGCTGCGTCAATCCACAGGGTTCCAGGAAGGTGTTGAACACCCCCGAGTTCCTTGGTGGAATAAAACCCTTTTCTTTGGAGGTCAGATATGGTGGATAGACTTGGCTGCCTCATCAGCTTTTCCAAGAAATGACATGTTAACAGTGATGAAGGGAATTTTGTGATGGAAATCATTATCTGACCTCACCGTTACATCTACAGATGACAAAAGACAAGAGAAAAGGAGGAGAGAAGAGAGAAAAGGAGGCTCAGGGGGGACCTTGTGGCTCTGCACAAGTCCCTGCCAGGAGGGGACAGCCGGGGGGGTCGGGCTCTGCTCCCAGGGAACAGGGACAGGAGGAGAGGGAACGGCCTCAGGCTGGGCCAGGGCAGGCTCAGCTTGGGCAGCAGCAGGAATTTCCCCCTGGAAAGGGCGCTCAGGCCTTGGCAGGGGCTGCCCAGGGAGGTTTGCAGTGCCCATCCCTGCAGGTGTCCCCTGGAGGTGGCACTCAGAGCTCTGGGCTGGGGACAAGGTGGGCACCGGGCACCGCTGGGACTGCCTGGGCTGGGAGGGATTTTCCAGCCTCAGTGAAAATGATTTCATGGATTCTGTGAATTTTGGGATTTTAAGAGAGATGGGACCACTGGAAGACGCCTTAAAATATGATTTATTGCTCTTCCTCTATAGTGTCATGAAGGGTGAGAACATCTTCACTGCATATGCCAGGAGTTCGTGGTCAGTGGTCACAAGACCACAGATTACCAGGGGTTTTGAAGGTTTATTAGCCAATAATCTACTGCCACACGTTGTTTTAACTTTCACACCAACAGCTAATTAAAATGTATCATAAGTCCTGCTACAATTTGATTTTTTTATGAAATCATATGGTGACACGCAATCCTACAGAACTACACCTTAAAACTTCTTATTACCTTTATAACTACTTCTGTATCTTAACTTTAAAACCTTAAACTCTCCACTACCTAGCTTAGTATGTTTCTGCTTGAACTACAAACCCACATT
This sequence comes from Donacobius atricapilla, assembly GCA_013397315.1. NCBI lineage: Eukaryota > Metazoa > Chordata > Aves > Passeriformes > Mimidae > Donacobius > Donacobius atricapilla. Next base: position 108,879 of record WBMY01009774.1, on the reverse strand, counting down.
CTTGCTCATGGTCTCTAAAGCTGGAAGCCTTTTCCAAGGCCTCAGGTTGAGCCCTGTATCCTCTGCTGTATTTGGGCCTGCATACACGAGGTTTTGAGCATTTTCTGTGCCTGCATTTCCCACACGTGAATTCCCTTTTCCTGATGCTTTAGCTCTTGCTGGCTGATCCCCTGTGTGGACAGGGCTGGGTTTGCCACAATCACCTCAAAGACATCTCAGCAAACACGGACCCCAAGCCAGGAATTTCTCCAGCATCAGTGAAAATGATTTCATGGATTCTGTGAATTTTGGGATTTTAAGAGAGATGGGACCACTGGAAGACGTCTTAAAATATGATTTATTGCTCTTCCTCTATAGTGTCATGAAGGGTGAGAACATCTTCACTGCATATGCCAGGAGTTCGTGGTCAGTGGTCACAAGACCACAGATTACCAGGGGTTTTGAAGGTTTATTAGCCAATAATCTACTGCCACACGTTGTTTTAACTTTCACACCAACAGCTAATTAAAATGTATCATAAGTCCTGCTACAATTTGATTTTTTTATGAAATCATATGGTGACACGCAATCCTACAGAACTACACCTTAAAACTTCTTATTACCTTTATAACTACTTCTGTATCTTAACTTTAAAACCTTAAACTCTCCACTACCTAGCTTAGTATGTTTCTGCTTGAACTACAAACCCACATTCTTGCTCATGGTCTCTAAAGCTGGAAGCCTTTTCCAAGGCCTCAGGTTGAGCCCTGTATCCTCTGCTGTATTTGGGCCTGCATACACGAGGTTTTGAGCATTTTCTGTGCCTGCATTTCCCACACGTGAATTCCCTTTTCCTGATGCTTTAGCTCTTGCTGGCTGATCCCCTGTGTGGACAGGGCTGGGTTTGCCACAATCACCTCAAAGACATCTCAGCAAACACGGACCCCAAGCCAGGAATTTCTCCAGCACTGGATCTCAGCCCTCAACCCTGCAGATCCTCCAAGTCCTTCCTCCCTGATCCCACCCCAAATCCACCTTCCTCCTGCCGAGGTGGAGTTTGTGCCCGGCATTGTTCCCTCTTTTTGCCCTATTTGCCCAGCTGGTGTCAGCTCCGAGCTCTGTTTGGATTGCTCCTGCAGCAAGATCCGCCTGAAAGGTTTGCATATTCCAAGAAACCACAATGATTAAGTAGACATGAAAGAAAGCATTATGATGAATAATCGGGGCATAATCAATGATCCCCTTTTTGCAATATAAATGATGACGCTTGTACTCCGCGGCTTTTAGGCAGAGCGTGGGTGTGACAGCTTGAAAAACAGTGTCGGGCCTGACATGAGACCTGTCAGCTCTTAAATGAGGTAATTAATGACCTGCTAAGCATGCAGATTTTAAATGTCAGGATTTTTTTTTTCTTTTTTTTTTTTTTCTTTGGGAATATCTCGGGAGTAAAAAAAAATTATTTGCAATTTATCACTCCGGGAGGAAAAACTCGGAGGAGCAAGAACGCACAAGCGTGATGAGAAATAACAGAGTTATGGCAAAAATGCTTTGTGCTTTTCATAGAAAAATAAAAATCAAACCTCCCTCTGAGATCCCTCTCACCCCACATCCTCTTCACATCACTTTAGAGGCTGACAACTTTATTTTTGTATACATGGACTCGCTGGATTTTAGGATCTCGTCCTCCAGGCCAGGACCAGCTGCTTAAAACTGAGGCTCAGAAGAAAATCAGGAATTAATTTATCCTGCCAGATGTCAGCTGCTACTCCTGCAATATCTGAATTTCTGTAACCCTTCTCCCAGGGCTTGTGTTATTAAAAAAAAGAGGACAGGTTTCAGTTTTAAAGGAAGTTTCTGAGGCATCAGTTTTCAGGTGTTTGCCAACTGAGACACTGAGCTGGGCCTTACTCCCCATTGCAGCTCTGAGATGTTTTTACCTTTTTATTTTTTGGATACAAGATGAAAAATGGATGAATTTGTTCTCCACAAAAGGCTTTTTTAGTATCTTCTTTTACTTTGTGGATTAAACCCAAACCATTCTGTGATTTTATGATTTTTATCAAGTTGTGTCTGAATTAGCAGCTAAAATTCTGATCTTGCACACCCCAAAAAAAGAAAGACAAAAAAATACACAACAATTGAACTGTGACAGCTCTTGGAAATCTGTAAATTTAGGCTTCTGATGGCTGAAATAAACGCATGGAATAATTCCAAATTAGGGTTAATGTGTCACTGGCTGAGTGTTCAAAGACTCCCTGCATTGTCTCCCTCAAACAACCCTGAGCTCGTGTTTTGGTACAGTAAATCTCACCTTTGAGATGGGTTTGGAGCCCGAATGTTGAAAACAAACAGGACACAGTAAAGGAACGCCTTAATCTCCCTAAGGACAGCCAGAACAGAGGGAGAAGCTCAAGAGATTAGAACTGAACAAAGGCTGGTCCCTAAGTGCTGTCTTAGGGTTGTGTTTACCCCGTGAATTCTCATGATGAAATCTCATTTTGATGCCTTAATAAACGACAGGAAAGGAAAAATGTCTGAGGTGGTGGTGTTTGGAGCACTGTGCCAAGAGTCCTGATCACTGAAAACAGACTTTAATCCTGGTTTAAAAATCAAAATGTTCAGTTTTGTTTACACGTCAGTCTCGTGTTGCTCATGCAACTAGTAATGGTGGCTTTGCCAGCTCATTATAATCAGATTTTCTTAAGGGTTGACACCCACTTCAAGGCTCCAGGGATATTTTCTCCTCGGGGAAGAAGAAAGGATGGGAATGTGCTTCTTTCATCTTTTCCCATAAGTTCTGTCTGGGAGGCAGAGCTGCCCTGATGGACCAGGACAGTGGGATTCCTCCAGCTCCAAGCTTTTATCACCAGCATGGAGTCAGTTTATTGGTTTGAGTCACAGAGCAGAAAAAAGCTCCAGCAGTAAAATAAACCACAAAAACTACGAAAGTAGAGGTGTCCCAGGAGAGATGCGATTGGATCAAAACACTTCAGGGGAGTTGGGCTGGCTGCTAATTGTGGAAATACAGGAATTTTCAGCTCTGCCAATCCATGATATTAATTCACTGTGAACTCCTGTCAGCTGCAGACACTTCCAAAGCTCCACTGAGGTGAATAAGAGCATTCCCACTTCCTGCTGCATCCAAACCTGGCATCCCAGCCCAGGGAGGCCGTGGAGCTGCTGGAGAGAGCCCAGAGGAGGCAGCAGGATGAGCAGAGGGCTGGAGCAGCTCTGCTGGCAGGAAAGGCTGGCACAGCTGGCATTGTTCAGCCTGGGCAGGAGAAGCTTTGGGCTGAGCTCAGGGTGGCCTTGCAGGGCCTGAAGGAGCTGCGGGAAAGATGGAGAGAGACAATGGCCAAGGGACAGAGGGACAGGACACAGGGAATGGCTTCCAGTGCCCGAGGGCAGGGCTGGCTGGGATCTTGGGCAGGAATTGTTCCCTGGGAGGGTGTTGAGGCCCTGGCACAGGGTGCCCAGAGCAGTTGTGGCTGCCCCTGGATCCCTGGCAGTGCCCAAGGCCATTAAAGAACCTTTGCCCTTTGTCCTGTCTCTCTCTCTGCCCCTATAACAATGCCCCCTCCCTGTTTTTACAACCCCTTAGAGGTTCTGGAAGGTTGCAGTGAGGACTCCCTGAAACTTCTCCTTCTTCCCCAGGTCCTTCCACGCTGAATTATTTGAGATTTCTTTCCCCTCCTCAGCAGCAATCCAGCAGATCACCATTAACAGCATAATTAGCTCTCAAATGTGGCAACATCACCAGACAAATCCTTATCCTATTCCAGACTAAAAGGACTCAGCACAGCCGAGGCTGTCTCATCCGAAAAGTGGCTGAACTTTGTGGGAAAATCAGTGATTTGGGGAGAGTGGGTTCCTCCTGCTTTTTTGGTGAGGAGAAAATCAAACAAAATATTTTTTACATTCCAGATTTTGTTAATGACACTTTGGGCTGTGACCACTGTGGTGGAGAAATGGGACATCGTGGACTGAGGCTCTGCTGAGCTCATTTAGAGCCCTAGCAGGCCCCAGGGACAGCACCAAGGGTGACTCCCAGACCACCTTCACCACCTAACTGAGCTCTGCCTATTTATTACAACACCTAAAGCAATGTTCTCTGGAAAATAATGCTCTGGAGCATCTCCCAAAAGTGGGTGAGAACATCCTGTTGTCCCCTTTTCAGCCTCCAGCACTTGGGAAGAAGTTTGAGCCCCTCCAGGTGTTTCCAGTTTGAAACAGAGGCTTGAATCAACGTCTGATGTCTCTGGATAAAGCAGGAGAAGCATCTTTGCAACAGATTCCAGGCTTTTCTGACAGTGCTGGCATTAAAAAAATTACCCTCTCAGCTTTTTCTCTGCGCCACCCTGCCACAGCTTCTGTTTGGTGCTTCCTTGCTGCTTTCTTTGTTGGCTTTTCTGATTTTCTCTGCTATAATTCCTAATAAAACAGCAGAAGGAAAGCCAGATTTGTTGATCAGTAGCCCAAGTTCTCTCTCTCTTTTTTTTTCCCCCCATATTGAAACCAAATGCTTTAAAACCAGATGGTTTCTCCTCAGGATTAGCTCTGTGTGGATGCTTTGATCAACAGTGGAGGCTTCATTTTTCATTCACCTGGTTCTCTAAAGGAGTTTAATTTCTTCCTTACACACCTCTGGTGAAACCTGGGCATTAACTCCACTTATCACAGATCTAATCTCTAACACCATTTGTTGGCTTGTCAGAGATTTCAACCAGAGAACATTTTCTCCTGCTCTTGTTGCCGTTCCTGAGGTACAAGTTGTCTGGGAGCCATTCCCTATCCAGGTTTCCTCCACACAGATCCTGATTCTGTTCAGGCAGAGATCCCAGGGCTGGGGTTGCGCTGCTGTCAAAGTCAGGATCACAAAATCATGGAAAAGTTTGGGTTGGAAAGGACAATAAAAACCATCCAGAGCCAGCCCTGCTATGGCACGGACACCTTCCACTGTCCCAGTGATGCTTTAAGTTTGAGCTTTCATATTTTCAGGCTCTGTGCTGCCCAGGGGTGCAGCTCTGAGCTCACACCCAGTGTCACTCAGCTCTGCACACAGCAGGGACACAAAACGAATCCTTTTCCAGATGGAGACCAAGGACAACTTTCAGGCCCAAAAGCACAGCCAAGGCTGGGCTAAAGAGAGAAAACAAGACGGAGGGGACCTCCTTATCTGAAGCTGTAATTGGACAATTAAACCCCAATATTCAAATGGACCAAAATTTATAAAAGTGTGAGACCTTGTAACCTACCAGCCATCCATTTTTTGTCCATTTTGTGACCACTTTGGGTCCACCTTGGGTGTAGCCCTGGCCAGGCTCATGCCCTGCCCCAGCTGTATCCTTAGAGGCCTTTTAACAAATATCTACTTTGTTCTCTAGCTCTGTCCAGTCCTTGTTCCAGGTCAGCCTTCCCAAGGCATTCCCAGGCTGCTCCCAGCCCCAGTGTCCAACCTGGCCTTGGGCACTGCCAGGGATCCAGGGGCAGCCACAGCTGCTCTGGGCACCCTGTGCCAGGGCCTCAACACCCTCACAGGGAACAATTCCTGCCCAAGATCCCAGCCAGCCCTGCCCTCGGGCACTGGGAAGCCATTCCCTGGCTCCTGTCCCTGCAGGCCTTGTCCCCAGTCCCTCTGCAGCTCTCCTGGAGCCCCTTCAGGCCCTGGCAGGGGCTCTGAGCTCTCCCTGTGTTGCTTTTTATCTTCTTCTAGCAGAGTCGGGATTAAATGCTCCAGACAGTATTTCATGTTCAGACTCAGATGTTTATTAATTCTTATCTACATTACAGTCTCACAAACTGTGAGTTCTACAGCACCTCAAGATAACAAACGAAAAAAAATGGCCTCTATCTCTCTCTCTCTACAAGGCCTTTCAAGGATAAAATGTCCAATTATAAGATGACGCCTAAATTATTTTCACTTTTAACCCAATAACCAACCACCCACGGCCTGCAATTGGATATTTCTACCCAATTACAAAACACCACCCAGAGCCATGGAAGAAGGTGAGAAAGAAGGACTGGCCTCCACCCTAAATCCTCCATCTTGCTTTATATATCTATTCCTGTATTCTAAACCCTTAAACTCTAAGTTTTGCACCCTGTGCTATCACACCCTTCTATTCAAACTGCACAGCCACAATCCCAGTGCTGTCACTCAATTTTGGAAGCTTCTCCAGGGGCTCAGGTGCAATGCAGTGTTTGCTTGGGGGTCAGTGCCTGCCAGCACAGAAAGGCTGGAATTCTCACTGCCCCGGGTTCTAACATCCCTGGAGCCCTCTCCTCTCCAGGTGAGCATTCCCAGCTCTCCCAGCCTGGCTCCAGAGCTCTCCAGCCCTGGGATCAATCCATGGCCTCCTCTGGAACTCTTCCCACAGCTGCACAACTTCCTTGCGCCCAGGACCCCAGAGCTGAATTTTCTGGGTAAGATATGCCCTCAGCACTGTGGTGGAAATCGCAGTCAGAGCCTGGTGCTGGAAACACCCAGCCTGTGGGGCTGATCCCAGTTCAGGCCACTCCTTGAAGAGCTGGGCTCCATGATCCTCCTGAGTCCCTTCCAATTCCTCATCATCCGAGATTCCATGCCTCAGTTTACCAAAATGATTCAGTTTTTCGTCTGCTGGAAGAAACAGCACCCCCAGTGTGGAAAAAAAACCCACAAAGAGGTTTCTGAGTCCTGAGGTTTACAGCAGAGTCTATTTTTTTCCTGTCTTTTAAGGCAGCAAAATCGTTGTCTAATCCTCACCTGAGGGCTAAAAGCCTTTCAGGAGAACAAACACGTGTAAAATCAAACAGGAGAGGGCTGTGCTGCAGGAAACTCCTCGGAGGGTGCTCTCAGATGAGCAAATGTGACAGAAGTGTGTTCAGCAATAACAATATCCTCAATCAAAGGCATCAGCTGTGCTCATGTGCGCCAAACCTGACTTCTGAAGGCTTTCAAAGAACCAAAATTGGCACATGTGGACACAAAACGGCGTTTGCAAGGACGGGGAGTGTGCTCACGTTGTCAGGAAAGCATCTGGCAGGGAAAATTTGAGAGGTTTCACCTTCCTGCCCTCAAAAATCACAATAATTAACTCATTTTTTCTTTTCTGGGTAGAGGATTATGCCTTTTTGTGGCATATATTATTTAAATAGAGGGATTAACAGGGAGGTTTATAATTATAGATTCGTAAATCTCAGATGCTTCTTTTACCTGAATTCGTAATTTTGTTTTTTCTCTGAGCCTACTTTTTTATAGTTCAACTACTCAGGAGAATCTTTCCACTCTCCCAAAACTGGAGTTTTTCCTGTTCAGGCAGACAGATCAGCCTTTGGATTTGAGTGATTTTCAGGCAAAATCATAACAGAAATGCCTCAAAACTGCTTTCCCATGTCTAGGAATTTCTAGAGACTGAGGGAACTTGGATCCCTAAAATGTCATTCATTTCAATAAATTCCTTTAAATAATCAGATGAATTTTCATGGGAACTTGCAGTCACCCGAAATTAAAGAGCTCAATAATGATTCAACGAGTTGTTCCATGGGTCTGGGAGGGAAAATGACCCATGAAATAGGAAACAATGGGATTAAACATTCACCTGCTGATGCTCCTGCGGCATCATTTGGGAAAACCAGGGTGGATGATTGGCATGAAACCCTTGGTGGATGGAGGGGCTTTGGCAGCAGGATGAGCAGAGGGCTGGAGCAGCTCTGCTGGCAGGAAAGGCTGGCACAGCTGGCATTGTTCAGCCTGGGCAGGAGAAGCTTTGGGCTGAGCTCAGGGTGGCCTTGCAGGGCCTGAAGGAGCTGCAGGAGAGATGGAGAGAGACAATGGCCAAGGCACAGAGGGACAGGAGCCAGGGAATGGCTTCAAACTGAAAAAATTCAGGTTTAGGTGGGATGTTGGGAAAAAATCCTTCCCTGTGAGGGTGTTGAGGCCCTGGCACAGGGTGCCCAGAGCAGCTGTGGCTGCCCCTGGATCCCTGGCAGTGCCCAAGGCCAGGTTGGACACTGGGGCTGGGAGCAGCCTGGGACAGGGGAAGGTGTCCCTACCCATGGCAGGGTTGGCACTGGATGAACCATAAGTTCCTTCCCAACCCAAATCCATATGATTTTATTATTCCCGGTCTGATCCCCTCTTTTTCCCCCTTGTGATTTTCATTCTGTTCCCTCAGGACTCACTCCCTGTGTCAAGGTTCCTTCTGGAAGACCCATCCTTGAAAGGTTTTCCTTGTCCAAGCCCTGCTGATTCAGAGGATCACAGAACCACTAAAGTTGGGAAAGACCCCTCAGATCATTGACCATGAAAAAACACTGCCAGTCCCACCACCAGAACCTCTCCCTGGAGTCCCAATCCACAAATTCCTGCAGAATTCCACCCTGAGCTCTGAGTTCTAGAGGTGGGGTGGGACCCAATAAGGACAACTCTGCTTCAAACTTCCATCCAAACGTGGTTGGGATGAATTTTCCCAAGATTTTCGGGTGTGGATCACATTCCAAATTAGCCCCCAGGGGTTTAGATCTGCAATTGCTGATGTCCACAGCCACAAATTGGCCACTTTGGTCTCTTTGCCTGTAATTTGTTTACCCAAGGAATTGTGCCTTTTGCCCCTGGGTCCCTGATAAAAATCATCTGGGAAGCAGCTGGAGCATGGAAGTGGTTAAAAAAAGCAGATGGAAATGTTCCTTCATTGGCTTTTTCCATGAAATAAAAGCAATATTTAAAAGTGAAAAAATAAGGAAAAAATAGTTCTGCTGAAGTAGAACTTCATCCACTCAGGCAGGGTAGACACCAATTGTTAAGTGTAATTATTAATTAAAAGAGCTCCATTCCTGGGTTTTAATGGGTTTTAGGTTAATTTCTGAACCCTTAAATAAAGACACAAGTAGTTCTCACTCTGCACCACAGAGATCTCAGTGGTTTTCCTCGTACTCAAAAGCAGGGTGTGAAATGCAGATTTTTTATTAATACAGCAAGATTTCCCAAGAATTTCCCATTCCTTTTTTGACCATTTTTGTGGTGTGGGATCTGGGAAACTTTTTTTTCAATTATTTTTTAATGTTTTCTTTAGGGAGAGAGATTTTCCATCTAATGATCTAATGGATTTTTGTAGGAACGGGTTAATTTTAAGTTGGAACAAAACCTTGATAAAACAAAGGAATAAAATCCAGTTTTTAAGTTTATCCTCAGACTAAAATGTGTGTACAGGAGCTAATTCCCAAATTTTCCCTGCCTTATCCTGCTGTGGTCACTAGATGTTGCTGCATGTCTGTGTTAGCAGTGTGTTCGAAGATTTTATAGGTGTAAGAAAGAACATTTCTTTCCATAACCCCACAAAGAGAGATTTCACCCAAATCATTAATTCCATGAATAAACTTGGCCCCACTTCCTCCATTTCAGGATAGACCTTTCCCTATTCTTTGACTTTATGGAGCAAAGCAGGTTTTTCTGTTGCTCCAAACTTATTTTTTATATTTTTAACACTTCAGCTATTTCGGAAAATCCCATTTTCCCTGTAAAAACCCAAGGATTTAGGCAAACAGCCACTGTCATTTAGGCACAACCTTGCCCTGGCTCTGTAGTGGGACCAAGAGAATTCTCCCCTTCCCCCCAGGCTCTTGGAGAGTCAATTTTTCCTCCTGGGATTCCTCCTCTGCGGCTTCCCAAGAAAACAGTGTTTAATATACCCAGGATGGGAACTGCTGGATGAAAGCAGATGAAAATAATTAATTATATTAAGTAATACAAATGTCAAACATATAGTCATATTTAAATATAAAATTATACATAAATATTATGTATTANGATGAGCAGTCTCTTTAATTCCTGATTGTTGCTGTTAAAAAAAAAGGAGGATTTTATAGGAATGCTGTGGGGTTTGGGAGGATTTAGGGATAATGGATGATGGCCACATAAAAACAAAAAAAAAATCATCTTTCATCTGACTGTTCCTTAGGGAAAGCAAAATGATGATCACCTTTCCCTGACCAGACACCTGTAGGGATAAAATTCAGTTATTCCCAGAAAGAACCCTTAAATCTCAGTCAAAGCTTGGTATCCCAGTCAATGTTTAAGCAAAGCTCAGCCTCCTGTTTGGTAAATCCCCTAATATTGAATTTACAGGTGACAAACAGTTTTTATTTAACTCCTGGACGTGCCTTTTTCTTGGAATATTTCCCAGAATCTCACTTTGTAGATGAGTGGCACGGCTTGGAGTCTGTGGAGGGTTTCAGTGGATAATAATTAATCAACAGCGCTGTGCAAAAGCGAATTTAATTTCGTCCCAAATGTTGAACTCTCAGCCTTAAATTTAATTTAAATATGGGGACGAAGACAAAAAAAAAAGAAATCAGGAAAATGTCAAACAATTTTAAAAAACTAGTCAGTGTGGAGTAAAGAATTTATGGAGGTAATTTTGGATTAACTACAGGAGCAAAGTTTGAATGCCCACATCCTTTTTCTTAAATGTTGTTGAATGCTTAGTGTCAAACCCAGAAATGCTTTACATCATGTGAATATTCACTGGGGGTGAAAATCCTCCTGAAAACCTTGGGTTGCCTCGAGGTTCAGGCTTTAATCTAAAGCAGCAGTTCAGCCTCCCTGGCTGTGGATTCATCCCATCCCAGGAGAGGTGAGTGGGATTGGGAGGGTGAATCCACCTGGGACCTGCCTGTCCTTACTGATTACAGAGGAATCCCAAATGGCTGCCTCATGTCCAGCTTCTGCAAGGCTGGAATTGAGGTTTTGCTCTTCTTTCCTGCACTAGAAATGTGTTTATTTAAATCACTCTGAAAAGCAAAAAGCTCTGAAACCACATTCTTTTATTTTTTTTTCTAAAATCTGCAATTTGCAGAAGTGCTGAAAACCAGGAAATGAGAAAATGCCAATATTATAGGGCTGATAATTACAGCATCCATAGGTAATCCCAGCATCCCAAACCCAGTATTCCTTCCCAACACTTGATAATTCCCATGCACCTTGCTCCTCTTTTCTAAAAGGATTGTAAATAAATCAGCTTTGCATCCCAGCTGGGAATCTCAGGCTTCCTCTTATCATTTAGTCTGACACCCTATTCAGCAAAAGATACCTTAAAAATACTTAATTATTTTCTCATTTTTTAATCTGGAGGCAACTGTTCCATTGCTGGGAGCAAGGAAAAACAACATGGGTGGGTATTGTGGGTACCTGCGGGTTTCTGCTCTTTATTTAAGAGGTAACAGGTGACCAGATAAATCCTCTAATTAGATTAGCGATTAAAAGTTATTTTTCCCTGCAAGGGTGGTCAGGCCTTGGGATGAGCTGCCCAGGGAGGTCTGGAGTCAGTGTCTGTGGGAGTGTTCCAGAGAAATCTGGATGTGGCCCTTGGGGACAGGGTTGGGGTGATGCTGGTGGGGCTGGAAGACCCTGAAGGACTTTTCCCGACCTTTCCTTCAAGAGTTTTCTTCTCAAAATTCTTGGCCATCCTGTTTTCCCTCGACTCTTCCCAGCACTGACCTTTGCAAAGTCTCTTCCTGCAGTGAGTGCTGTGCCCACGCTACCGACTCTACCCTTTTCCCTGGTTAGAAACCCAAAGAAGGGAAAGGCAAAAAAAAGAAAAAAACTCCAATTTCTAACTAAATTTTGCACGTAGCGAGGGAAGCCCACAGATTCAAACGTGTTAAGTCCTCACACAGTTAACAACATGTCACTTGCTGAGAGAATTTTCATAATTAATGAACTGGTTCAATTTGCTCTGCCGCTTGACTTTGATTAATACATTTTTGAGTGTTCCCACTGGGACTCTGTCCAGTTTGTTTAGTAAGCTCTTATGTCTATATCCAGTTCATGTGGATGGATCAAAGTGTTGGCACCAAATGCTGGCAACATTTCGGCTTCGGTGCAGCCATTCTGACTCCACTTAAAAAGGAGATAGCAATATATCTTAAATATAGTTCTTTGTGACTCATTTCTAGGGGAAATAAAAAAAAAAAAAAAGGGAGGAAAGAAATTTCACACTGCATTGTGTGGAAATGCTGTGATTTAAAAGTTCATCTCACGCAAGCTTGGCCAATTAAAGGGATATTTATCAAGGCAGACAGTAATTGTGCAGAGCCAAACTGGCAATTTGGTCAATATGAAGCATTGAGCTGCAAAACTTCCATAATTAACAAATTAGCGAACATTACCCTTCGTTACCCAGCTGCTGGGGGGGTGTTGCATGTTTCCCTCACTCCTGGCGCTCGGTCACCTCCTCAAATTCTCTGTACAGCTCAAGGGCGTGCACCAGGTTTAAAAAGAAGTCAAATTCTGGATACCTCTGGGCAGCCTCGTGGGAACTGGGAATGAGGAGCACTTCTGTTCAAACAGGATGGTCCAAGGAAGGAGAAGCAACTCACAGAATTACAGAATTCCTGAGGCTGGAAAATCCCTCCCAGCCCAGACAGTGCCAGCGGTGCCCAATGCCCACCTTGTCCCCAGCCCAGAGCTCTGAGTGCCACCTCCAGAGGACACCTGCAGGGATGGGCACTGCAAACCTCCCTGGGCAGCTCCTTCTGATGTTGCAGCCTTGGGAAGGCTGAGCTGGAACAGAGACTGGACAGAGCTAGAGAATAAAGTAGGGATTTATTAAAAGGCCTTTAAGGATACACCTTGGGCAGGACAGGGCCTGGCCAGGGCTACACCCAAGGTGGAACCAAAATGGGCACAAAATGGTCACAAAATGGGCACAAAATGGTCACAAAATGGTCACAAAATGGACAAACAGTCACAAGGTCTCACACTTTTATAAGTTTTAATCCATTTGCATATTGGGGTTTAATTGTGCAATTCCAGCTCCAGGTTATGCAGTCCCATCCTTCTTGTTTTCTCTCTCCAGCCCACCCTTGTCTGTGCTTTTGGGCCTGAACACTTGTCCCAGCTGTCCTTGGTGTGCAGCAGGAGAAGGATTTGTTTTGTGTCCCTGCTGTGTGCAGAGCTGAGTGACCCTGAGTGTGAGCTCAGAGCTGCACCCCTGGGCAGCACAGAGCCTGAAATACAGCAAAGATAAAACTTGAGGCATCACCAGCTCGTGGTTTTAGGGCAAAAATTGCAGGTGTGAAAGTTTATTTTTGGAAAAGCTGCAGGGTTCACTGGGACATAATCACTGCCTTTGGTTTTCATCTTCAACGAGGTTGCTGAATATTATTGACCTCCAAAATGTCATGGAGCAAATTCTGTTCTTGGTGTAGATGTCTAAAAGCTGGATTGGCATTAATGAGGATGGCAGGGAAAAGGGAGGAATTCAGTAGGAATTTCTTCATGGAAAAGGTTGTTAAACATCGGCAGGGGCTGCCCAGGGAGGTTTGCAGTGCCCATCCCTGCAGGTGTCCCCTGGAGGTGGCACTCAGAGCTCTGGGCTGGGGACAAGGTGGGCATCGGGCACTGCTGGGACTGCCTGGGCTGGGAAGTTTTTTCCAGCCTCAGGGATCCTGGGATTCTATTTTGCCATTCCAGTCAGGGCCATCCAAGCCTTATTTTGAGGCTGCCATGTAGTGCTGAGGTGCTTCTCTGGCTATTTCCTGGCTGGAATCTCGTCCCCAGAGAGCTGGAGGCACGAAGAGGATCGGCGCTGGTGTCAGAAACTCCCCTGAGAAATACAAAAAGGCTCCAAGAAGTTCCCAGCAAATGCTGTGCCCATATATAAATACATAAATTTACATCTCCACATCAAACCCTTGGCCCCCAGCTCCGCCCTTCCAAACCACCGCCCTTGGAGATGCAGATCTTATGCCAGTGAGGTTAAAATTAATTAAAGAAATCCCCTGAGCTCAATCTCTGCTTTCCCTGGGGTGACAAGGCCCGGGCAGTTAATCACCAGCAGCCCCAAGGTGTCACTCCCGCTGCCCTGGTTTTGTTCAGATGTTACAAGGCTGAATGACACTGGAGAATGGACAATGGGACACAAGCTGATGGAAACACAGGGAGCACTGGCAGATTTAAGTGCACATTGTTCAGCCACCAGCAAGCAGATCAGCCAGAAAAAAATGTGTGCTTTTGAACTTTTCCCATGGGGTTCCTACCCCCAGAGCACTCCAGTGGGGTTTGTGGCTGTTTGTTCTCCTATGGAGCCAGGCTGGGAGAGCTGGGGATGGTCAGGCTGGAGAAGAGAAGGCTCTGGGGAGACCTGAGAGCCCCTTCCAGGACCTAAGGAAGCTCATAAAAAGGAGGGAGGGGGACTTTTTATAGGGGCAGAGAGTGAGAGAGAGGGGGAATGGTTTTAAACGGCCTGAAGGCAGGGATGGATGGGATCTTGGGCAGGAATTGTTTCCTGGGAGGATGGGGAGGCCATGGAATAGAATTCCCAAAAAAGCTGTGGCTGCCCCTGGATCCCTGGCAGTGCCCAAGGCCAGGCTGGACACTGGGGCTGGGAGCAGCCTGGGACAGGGGAAGGTGTCCCTGTCCATCCTGGGGTGGGTTTTATCTTTGCTGTATCTCAGGCTCTGTGCTGCCCAGGGGTGCAGCTCTGAGCTCACACTCAGGGTCACTCAGCTCTGCACACAGCAGGGACACAAAACAAATCCTTCTCCTGCTGCACACCAAGGACAGCTGGGACAAGTGTTCAGGCCCAAAAGCACAGACAAGGGTGGGCTGGAGAGAGAAAACAAGAAGGATGGGACTGCATAACCTGGAGCTGGGATTGCACAATTAATCCCCAATATGCAAATGGACCAAAACTTATAAAAATGTGAGACCTTGTGACTGTTTGTCCATTTTGTGACCATTTTGGGTCTGCCTTGGGTGTGGCCCTGGCCAGGCTTTTGTCCTGCCCAAGGTGTATCCTTAAAGGCCTTTTAATAAATCCCTACTTTATTCTCTAGCTCTGTCCAGTCTCTGTTCCAGCTCAGCCTTCCGAAGGCACCATGAGGTCCCTCCCAACCCAAACCATTCTGGGATTCTACATTAACAAGCCTTTTTAGCCTGTGCTGAATTTTAAGTGTGGTGTATATGAGAAGTGAAACAGAGAGCAGAAGTCTTTTCTCTTTTACAGTTTATTTGATATCTTTTTTTGGCAGATGTTTTTCAGGGCTCTGTTTTACTCTTCGCACCCTTCAGCCACTTGGTTTCTCTTCTGCTGCGCTCAGCTTTCAGTAACAATGATAGAGGATGTGAAAAAGTGAAAAAAACCAAACCTGAGCAACGTATGGCATGGACCGGAGGACTCATAGTCAGGTGTGAGAGGCAAAAGAAGTTAAAAATCGGATTCTTTTTAACCTCACACAGGAGGGGGCAGTGAGGGGAGGTCGGGTCCCTATTCCCAAGGGAAAGGATGAGAGGAAACGGCCTCAAATTGCGCCAGGGGAGGCTCAGATTGGAGACTGTGGTTGTTGACACCAGGAAACATTCCCAACCCTCTTTTGTCCTTCTGGGAATTGAAACGCTTAGAGAAGCTTCGAGTTGGGAAAATGATTTGCCAAATTTTGCCTTTCAAAAATATCTGATGTTGGTTTCAGTGTTTTTGTCACCTTTTTTTTTTTAGGCTCTTCCTCCAGCAGAAAACACGAGGGGCCAGAGGAGATAAGGTTTTAAGAGTGGGTAAATTCCAAGATATTTAAGAGAAGAGGAAAATCGGCATCACTGAGTGGAAAAGCTGATGAAGTCTTGGAGAGGAAATTACTGAGGCTGTTTTCTCTTCTGGTACGAGGAGGGAGGGAGGAATGGGACACAAATGAAAGGAGCAGATGGAGGATTTGCAGCCACCACAAACATCCCAGGGCCGTGTGGGGGGAGCCTGGAGTGTCCCTGTCACTGCAGTGGTGACACAGGAATTCCCTGTGCTCAGAGAGACAAACGGGATGCTCGGGTACCACCTGCATCCCAACCCCCAGGTCACGGAATTCCAGAATTCCTGAGGTTGGAAGAGCTCTCCAAGGTCATGGAGTCCAGCTTGTGACTGATCCCCGCCTTGTCACCCAGCCCAGAGCCACGTCCAGTGTTCCTTGGACACCTCAAGGATGGGGACTCCGTGGATCAGACCTTTCTCACCCACTGGAAACAATTCCATGAGGAGGGAAAAAGGGGTTTTTCGCTGTCTAAGGCAAGAACAATTCAAATTCTTCTTTGTCCATCTCAGCTGCGAGGCCAACTAAGCAATTCAGATAATTATTCCCTTTTTTTTTTGTAATTAATTTAAGGATTCACATTGTGCCATTGCTCACACCATGACATCACCCTCATGGATTTCTCAACCCCCCCTCCCCAATGGATTGGGCAGTGTAAAAACAGGGAAAAGCCACTCCTTAGCAGCGCCCCCCTCCCCCAAAACCACAACTTCCAATTCCATTTAATCAAAATATCCAACCCCAGGGAAAGCAAAGCGTTAAGCTGGAAAAAGTTGGTTGCAGAAACGTGCAGGAAAAAAAAGAGCTTGATCAAGAGAGGCCCCGTCCCTGTCACCTGCTAATGAAACGCTGCCGTTGTCACCCCGTGCTTCCAAGAGAAAAGGAGGAGCTGTTTCCCTGCTCCTTCCAGCACACAAAGGTCACTGACACACAGAAAATGGCCTTTCATTAAGGAGACATTTGTATTATAAACATTATTCCCGGACCAGCAGGAAAGTCCCAAAAATGTGAGTCACCGGTGGGTGAATGGCTGTTTTGTGAGGCCTTTATAAATAAGGCATTGAGGGAATAAATAAAGTCACTCTGTATCAAAGAAGGGAAAATTTGCTGTGTACACATTGAGTTTTCATAAAGCAGTGCTATGATTTGGAAGTTCTTCTTGAAAAAAAGTGAAACTGTGGTGTTATCAGGAGATTTATTCTCTTTGAACAATGTCTGAACTGGCCGCAAGTCTAAGATGTTTATTTTTTACCCAGAATAAATCTGCCTCAAATCATCCTTTTTGCCCAATTTTTAACTTCACTATCCTTCCTCCTCATCTTTGTGATGATCATGATCCTGAAATGAGAATGGAAATTCAGCTGTATAAAGGAAATGTAGATGAATCTCAGGGTTTTAAACCTGAAATTGGGTTTGTTGCCTGGAAAGTCTCCTCTCCCCGGGCCCTCTAAATCCAGGGGAATGTTCTCCTTGTGGATACGGAAAAAAAGAGCTTTGGTGGCAACAGGATTTTTGATTTGAGCATGGGTAAGGATTTCTACCTCCCTCTGCAAAAATTGGCCAAGATTTCCTAATATTTCCTGGAGAGGAGGAGAATGCTTCTCCCACTGGGATCACAAGGAATTAGGAGTTCCATCCTGCTTCCATTTGAGATTGAGATCAGGATGAGAAGGAAGAAGCAGCAGTGTTGGGAATTAAAGCTCTTTGCCACTGTAAAATGTAGGAAGAAAATAAGAAAATTAAGTCATAAAATGCAGATTTAATGCATTTCAGCATTGTTCTGTATTTCTTTCTTTTCATTCATGCACCCCAGCAGAGCAGAACAATTGGTTTCTTTGGAAAATCTGAGCAATTTCCAATTTTCTTTGGAAAACAAGGAGAAGTTCCTGCAGGGAAACCAGGAGTAGATGTGCACATCAGATTCCTGTGCTGGGATTTTAAATGCCAGGAGTTTGCCAGGACAGCATCAGGAGGTTTGAGGGAAGCATCCCAAGAACAATCAGGATGTTCTGCTTTCTCTGTCTCCTCTTTCCTGTTTCATTAATTAATCTTTAATGAGAGCAGATGTTTTGCTTTTGTATCTAAAGCTTGTAAAATTCATTGCCTGGTGCAGAGACACAAACAGAGTTTTGCCTCTCGATTTCCCTGCTTTCCCTTCTTCCACCTTTCTGCTATTTAGGAACAAAACAAATGACACCAGGCCCACAAGTCGCTGCTAAAAGCTGTTTTCCCAACCCTGCTAATGGGAAAGCGTGCTCCGGGATGTGGGAACAACCCAAATAACAACAGAACAAGAATAGCCCCTTTTGCATGGATTTCATTTACTTGCTTTTTGCTTGATTGGGCAATTTGGGGCTGAGATTTCAGGCACAGCTTCAATCAGGCACCAGCAAAAATAAAACCTCCTATCCAGAGGGCAGGAGCAATTAAAGACAACTGTGGGAAATGTTGTTTGCTGGAGAACATTTCCTCTCTTTGTAAAGTCTGCTGGAGATGTGGAAGGGCTCCACGTGAAAGGAGTCATGAGCAGGACTCGGTGCTTTGGGGAATTATTCCCCAGTGTTTTTTCTCAGCTCAAAACCCTGCATTTCATCCCTTACCTTGCAATTTTCCCCCTCGAAAGAGTGGATGAATGTAGGATTTTAAGGAGTCACATTAATTTCAGAGTGGGCTCATGCTGTGCTATGAAGATTTTTGGTGGATGACAGTAAGTGAGATTTTAGAATGTGTCCAGAAATAAAGAAGCTGAATTTAATAGCAGAGTGGGGAAAAAAACATCAGTGGTGGCACCACAAAAGTGTAGAGAATATAGAATTAAAGAATCATGGAATTTAGGTTGGAAGGGGCCTTTAAGATCATCCAGTGCCACCCCTGCCACGGGCAGGGACACCTTCCATTATCCCAGCGTGCTCCAATCCCCTTCCAACCTAGCCTTGGACATGGCCAGGGATGGAATTCCTTGGGTAGCATTTTAGAAGATGTTCTCTTAAATTTAGTGATGTGAAAAAATAACATCAGAAGCTGAAAACACGGAGGGATTGATCATAATTAAATAAGCCATGATTAAACCCCTGTTAAGGCCCCAGGAAGACGCACAGTGTTTTCCTAGAAAAAGGCTAGCCTGGATAAACAACAAAAAAAATTAAATCATAGCAGCTCTTCTGCGGTTTTTTCCCCCCTCATTGCTCATGTGTGAGCTTTGCCATGATGAAAAGGAGAGGAGAGGAATCACTGCCACCTTTCCATGGATTGTGGTGGATCTTGGACACTTCCACTTGGATGCATGACAACACCACTACTGGGCCTGCACTGCCACTTTGGCCTTTTCCACAGCTTTAATTGTGACACTGGAGGAGGGACAACTATTTTATTGTATTTACTATTGTATTTATTATAATTTATTATGATTTATCATTTCATTTCATTGTTCCTCCGATTGTAAATTATCAGATCTGAAAGTGGAACACAATGGGGTACCAGCAAGAGCCAGGTAAGAGAAAATCAGGCCTTACAATGTGCTCATATGAGTAGCTGGGAAAAAAAAAAGTTAAAAAAGAGAATTTCAGGATGTGCAAATCATGGAAGCTTTATCGTAACCAACAGATCTTCAGGCTTTTCACCTTCTTTCAGGATGTTTGTGCGGCAGAAAAGCAGGTAGAGCAGCCCTCAGGACTTTGGGGCCTCTCTCTGAAATGTTCATCTTCTCCAGAGCTGTCTGACACCAGAGATATCAGAGGCTGCCAAGTGCGGAATGTGGATTATGGCAAATCCTGCGCTGTTCCCCTTGCTGGGGGTGTGATTGCTCCGTGCTCCTGTTCCTTTTACACACCAATACCCCGGAATTCAGCTGTCCTGGGAGTTCATCTGTGGCCCTGTGTCACCCTGATTTTTCAGCCTTCTGTTTGTGTCTCAAAGTTTCATAATTCTTAGGTTGTTTCTCACACAGGGGTGTTAAAAATAAAAATAATGTTTTCCTTAATTCAAGCTAGTTTACATTCTTTGTTTTAGAGATACAGACAGCTGATGGACAGTTGTCTTGAGCAATGGGATGGGGAGACATGTCAACCTTCTCCCCCAATCCCTGGCCTTTGTAGAAATACTATAAGAATGGAGTCAGATCTTTTAATAAAGTCAGTTCATGCCTTCTCACCAAAGTGAGTGCTTGTGTTTGTGTGTGTGGAACAACGACAGCCCTGGGTTAGGAAAATTCTGTTTTTACTCTAACTGCTGCACCCAGTTTAAAACCCTGTACAGCTCTGCCTCCATCCATGCCTCCAATCTGAATGAGGATCATGGACTCATGGAATGGTTTGGGTTGGAAGGGACCTCAAATCCCACCCAGTGCCCCCCCTGCCATGGCAGGGACACCTTCCCCTGTCCCAGGCTGCTCCCAGCCCCAGTGTCCAACCTGGCCTTGGGCACTGCCAGGGATCCAGGGGCAGCCACAGCTGCTCTGGGCACCCTGTGCCAGGGCCTCAACACCCTGCCAGGGAACAATTCCTGCCCAAGATCCCAGCCAGCCCTGCCCTTGGGCACTGGGAAGCCATTCCCGGGCTCCTGTGCCTGCAGCCCTTGGCAATTGTCTCTTCCCTTTCCTTCAGGTCCTGGAATGCCACAATGAGGTCTCTCCAAAACCTCTTTTCCAGGCTGATTTTTTTTTTTTTCTCCCGGAAGAAAGCGATCCTTCATTTTTTTCCCTCAGTGATTTTCTCCAAAGTGGCTGCCAAATGTTGGAGGATCAAGGCAGGGAGACCTTTGTATCCTGCGAAAACTCAGTGACGCGATCCGTGACATCTCAAGTATCACTTTCAGCCCTCAGTAACCTTTAAAAATGAAATCTGGCTGTTGGCTGAGATCAATGCTCTTCATCGCTTGCAAGGTGATTGACATGATTCCCTCTTGTTCCTGAAAATCCAAGGTTTCCAGCCCAGTTTGGGTCAGAACACATTGATTTTCCATTTTAGTATTCAATTCATGGTTAGCTCAGACACTGATGAAATGGCCTGTCCAGCAAACTAAAAGTACAACAGCATCAAATTCAAAGTGAGGCTGCCCAAGCTAAGAGAGAGAAATCCTTTACATCAGTGAAAAAAAATGGGAAAATATGGGATTTAATGTGAAAATACCAGCTTGGGTTGAAATAATTCATCCCAGGGAGGTTTGCAGTGCCCATCCCTCCAGGTGTCCCCTGGAGGTGGCACTCAGAGCTCTGGGCTGGGGACAAGGCATCAGGCACAGCTTGGACTCAATAACCTTGGAGATCTTTTCCAACCTCAATGATTTGGGGGATTCTGGGATTCTATTCCATGACCTGAATGGGCAAAAAATGCTAAAAAAATGACTTTTCCTTCTTAAAAGCTCAACTCCAAGTGTTCTGAGATGTTTGATTTTTTGTCCGAATCCTCAGATGTGTATCCCATTGACTTGGGGAAGATTTGGGAAAGATTTTCCTTGCTCAGCTTTTTTTCCTCTCTTCCCCAAAGGTTTTTGGTGCAAGGTGCTCCTTCTCCCTTCCTGGGCGGTGGTGCTGTGATGGTCAGTGAGGAAAAACTTCTCTGAAATTGAAATTATTCCTCTCACCCCCTTCCTGCGACCATTCCCTGCAGAGAGGACACTCATGGGTGATGTTCTTCCACTTCCATATAAAGAATCAGTCACATTTAGTTTTCCCCAATTAAAACCCCTCCCTTGGGTCAATAGGCTGAGCTGTTAATTTTAGTGATGAGAAGCAGGAATGTTGTGAAAATGAGGGAAGAGTTTTTCAGGCAGCAAACAGTGTTTTTTCTACATTAAATTTTATTTAGGTAAGAAATTTATCCACCCTATCAACCTAAAGCTTTTTGATGAATGGGATTGCAATGCAGTGAACAATGTGCTGGGAGCGGTAGATAAAGAAAATGTGGAGATCTGTGATAAGTGTTAAACCTAGAGCCTGTTTTGGGGAGAATTTCAAAGTGCCACGGAGCAGATGTGGTGATTTTTGCCAGCATTTCCGCTGCACTGAAGGAGTTCACATCCTTTTCCAAGGGCAATGCTGCTTTTCTGCTGCTGCTTTGTTGAAAAAGGCTCCTCGAACTTTGTTCCCTTGGTTAATGTTGCATTTGGAAAAGATAAAAATTGTTTTCCTGAGTGAAAGTGATGATTTAGGGATCACTGGCACTTCAGGTGTCAGGCCACTGGATTTATTCCCAGGTTTCCTGGGGGATCTCACAGAATCAGTGGGAATTACTTTGCCAAATCTCTTGATATTTTGAGGTCTTTTCCAACCTAAATGAGGCCTTTTCCAACCTAAATGACTCTGGGATATTAAATGCCCCGTGCTGGGGTATTAAATGCTGAATAAACATCTAAGAAGGATTAAAAAAGGATATAAAAAGGACAGTCCCTTCCCCATGGGACCTGAGGCAAGATCCAGAAGTAGAACAAAAGTCAGAGCAACAAAGATATTTATAAGCAGGAAAACGCCAGCTTCCCAAATCCATCCCCAAAATTAAGCCTCTTGGAGAATGAACCTTGTCCAGAGCTTTAAGACCCCTCAACAGAACTTAATTTTCTGCATAGTTCTGCTTCTTTAGAAGATATTTCACCTACCAACCCTCTCTTGCTGGATCTAGAGGGACAGGATGGCTCCGTACTAAAAGGTTTTTGTGGTAAATTGCCTGGAATCCTTCAGGTTTTGCAGTGTTTTGACTTTTCCTCCTCACNCCACTCTTTTCTTTTCTTTTCTTCCACTCATGGTGCAGCAGCTGTGTTCCTGTTTTGCATGAAAACACCCCAAATCTCTTTTTTTTTTTTTTTTTTTTTTTTTTTGTCTCTTATTTCTACTATTTCAGTTGAGTTTTCTGTGTTCGGGGCTCCTGCAGTGTGTTCTGTGCTACCCAAAGTGCAAGGAGGGCCGTGCCTCTCTATAAAACTCCTTCTTACGTAGATCTCGCAATCCCAGGAGATTCTGGAAAAAAATTCAGCTTCCATTCAAAGACAGAAATAATATTCAGGTTTGCAGCAATGCTTAGGAAAACATTAAATTAAAGGTTTTTGTCTCCCATAAACATTTCTTCACACAGCACATTAATATTACTCATCACTGACGTCCTGGCCTCTTATTTTATTGCCTGAGTAAAAGCTGAATATTTTTGCAACCTGGCTCATGCTCTACCAAGTGAGAGTTGCTTTCCCCCACTGAAATATCACTTTTAAAATACATTTTCCCACTGTTTTCTGTCAGGGAAAGGCTTTCCCCATGCCACCCGTGTGTGGAAGGGTGGATTGGGTTGAACTCAAAGGGTTTTTTCAGGGTTTTTCCCTCACTTGCCATGTGGGTTTGTCCTTGTTCCTCCTGAGCCTCCTGGATATTGAAGAAGGAAGGCTCAGGAGCAAAATATCCCATTTATTCCCCTTATTTATCCCACTTACACATCTTTGGAAGAAGGTTTGAGGGGATACATGAAGTCCCTCCATAGAACTGGCTTTCCCCTCATCCTTTGTCACCCACGTGGAGAGGCAGGAAATACTCAGGATTCATAATTCCCACTAACTGTCCTCTTCCAGATTGACAGATTAAAAAAAAATGCAAAAAAATAAGTCCTGAAACAGCAACGAATTCACCAAAGACAAGGGGGGAGATTTTTGATTTCAGCAAATCCAGGATTTTTGTCCAACACTGAACTGGAGGCTGATAAAAGCAGGAAATTGTGGCGGTGAAGCTGCAAGCCCCAGCTAAGCCATGCCTGAATTTTGAAGATGACGAACTATCCTTCAGTTTTTAATTTAAGAATATTAATTACCCTTCTCTTAGCAGGTTCCTTCTATGTCCTCACGCCACAGCTTTTAATTTCTTTGCTTTGGCAGGGCAAAAGCTGCTTAAAATTTATGAGAAGGGCTGTGGCAGATCTCTTGTTCCTGTCAGGCCCTGATGAAGGCAGAGCTTGGGTGTTGGAACCCCGGGCAGTGAGAATTCCAGCCTTTCTGTGCTGACAGCACTGACCCCCAAGCAAACACTGCATTGCACCTGAGCCCCTGGAGAAGCTTCCAAAATTGAGCGACAGCCCTGGGATTGTGGCTGTGCAGTTTGAATAGAAGGGTGTGATAGCACAGGGTGCAAAACTTAGAGTTGAAGGCTTTAGAATATTTATATAAAGCAAGATGGAAGTTTAAGGGCATAGGCTAAGTCCTTCTTTCTCACCTTCTTCATGGGTCTGGGTGGGTTTTGGTAACTGGGTGAAAAAATCCGCATTGCAGGCCATGGGTGGTTGGTTATTGGGTTAAAAGTAAAAATAATTAAGGTATCATTTCTTAATTGGACAGTTTGTTCTTAAAAGACCTTGGGAAGAGATAAAGACGGATAAAGATTTTTACTTTGTTAGCTAGACTCACAACTTGTGAGACCGTACTATAGATAAGAATTAATGAACGTCTGAGTCCGAACACGAACTGCATCTCCCGAGCATTTAATCCCAGCTCTAACAGAAGAAAAGAAGATAAAAAACCCCATACTTGGACACAACCTGCTTCCCACCATCACAGCAGATGTGAAGGCAAGGAGAGGTTTTGGTGGGGAGGGGTCCCAGAAATCCAGCTGAACATTCCACACTGTGCTTTTCCCCAGTTTTCCATGGCTCAGGGAAGCAGAGAGCTGGAAATGCCCACGAATATTTCCAAAGCGACCAGGACCAGGCCTTTGTGTCACCCCAGCAGAGCCTGGGGCGGCGTCAGATGTGACTCAGGGATGTTATTCCAGCAGCATAAAAAATCATGGATTTGTCAGCCAAGTCATTCCCAGCCTGAGTATATCAGTGCCAACAAGGACAAGGCATCACCTGATAGTTTATTTTCTTATGTTTCTCCTCAGGAGCGGGGCCTGGGCCAGCTCGTTTGGGAAATTTGCTTCTATTTCTTTGTCTATTGATAGGCTTCCTAAAAAAAAAAAAAATGGGAAGGCAGCATAATGTTGCTGGTGTGTACAACCAGAGGGTTGGGATTCAGTAGCTTGAACTCATGGATTTGTCAGCCAAGACATTCCCACCCTGAGTATATCAGTGCCAACAATGACAAGGCATCACTTGAGTGTTTATTTTCTTACATTTCTCCTCAGGAGCGTGGCACAGAACAGCTCGTTTGGCACATTTACTCCTATTTCTTTGTCTATTGATAGACTTCCCTAAAAAAAAAAAAAAAAAAGGGGAAATAGGGTAATTAATGTTGTTGTTGTGTATAAACAGAGGGCTGGGATTCTGTAGCTGGAGAGTTTTTTTTCCAAGTGTTCTTGCTGATTTTAGACCATCCCATGCTGTGTTTTCTCAGCCAGTTGGCTGCAAGGTACAACAAAACACATCCCACTACGCATGGCCCTTACTGCTTTCCCCGAAGTGTGAAGGGGAGGAGCTGGCAAATATTAATAAAAACCCAGGGAATGTTTGAATTCCCGCCTTTATTCCTCTCTGCCTGCCTGCACTTCCATTTGGGCTCACCAAAATTCACGTCAAACCAAGGGAGCTCACAGGGCGCTGCCACAGGCATCGCTTTGCTGCTGATTTGGGCTGGTGAGAGGATGCAGAATGTATTTTTTCCCCTTCATTTTTAAGGAAAAAGAAAAAACCATCAAGCTTATAACTCTATTGTGAGGAAAGGCTTGGAGAATTGGGATTCTCTGGAGAAGAGAAGCTTTGGGCTGAGCTCAGGGTGACCTTGCAGGGCCTGAAGGAGCTGCAGGAAAGATGGAGAGAGACAATGGCCAAGGCACGGAGGGACAGGAGCCAGGGAATGGCCTCAAACTGAAAGATTGTAGGGTTAGGTTGGTTATTGGGGAAAAAATTCATCCCTGGGAGGGTGAGGAGAGGCTGGGATGGATTTCCCAGAGCAGCTGTGACTGCCCCTGGATCCCTGGCAGTGCCCAAGGGCAGGTTGGACACTGGGGCTGGGAGCAGCCTGGGACAGGGGAAGGTGGAACTGGATGATCTTTAAGGTCCCTTCCAACCCAACCATTCCAGGATTTTTGATTCTATAGAAAAGCATCATTAACATACACACTGCCCTATTTTAAGCAAACAGCTGAACTTGAGTTCTGACACAGTTGCACCATTTTCAAGGTGGTTGTACAGGGAAGTGGACAAACAGCACTAAAGACCATCCATAAAAATCAGAAATATTTCCATCTTCCCATGTGGAGTTACCTTTGTGAAACACACGTGGTTCACCTGAGTCCAAACCAGAAATTAAAGATGAGAATCAGACCCGACTTTCTGAGTGTGCAATTTGTTTTTATGTGCACAGCAGGAAATATTTCTTAAAAATCCTGGGTATTTCCAAATATCTGACTTCTCAGAGGACTCAAAATGCAATCAAAGTATTTCCTTTCAAAGCTGCATCACTTTATGATTAGTCAAGAGGTTTTTGCAACATGAATTTCCTTTTCAGAGATGTTTTCTATTACATCTGTTTGCTTTTGTTTGTCTTGTTTTATTTTAGCAAGCCAATTAAATTCCTCTTTTATCAAGATGGAAAACTTGTGCTGCTTATTTTAAACAAAATACAGCTCATGGCATGCATGGCTGCTATAGCAAATGCTTAAATATTTCCTGTCTGGGCTAAAATAAATCAGGTTTTGACCTGCGCAATTATGATTATCCTTTCCAGGATGTCCTTTTGTTCCCTTTCCTTCAAATAGGAAGGATTCCTACTGTGTGACAGATTTTATTAGCCTAAAAGATCCCTGGCACATCTGCATGCTCAATTTGGATTATTTTGTGATTTAAGGTCCTTGTCATTATCCCTCATCCTTTGCATTTCACTGGACGTCTGTGTGCTGGCACAATTTCTCCAATGCATTTTAAATATAGATCTGGAAATAAAAATTAATGCCCCAGCTGCACAACGCAGAAATGTTCTGAAGTTTGTGGAATGGCTTTGTCCAGATTGAAGGGCAGGGATCTATTTCTGTAGAACCAGAGAATTATGGAATCACGGAATGGTTTGGGTTGGGAAGGATCTTAAAGATCATCCCTGGGACAATTTCCACCATCCCAGGCTGCTCCCAGCCCCAGTGTCCAGCCTGGCCTTGGGCACTGCCAGGGATCCAGGGGCAGCC
>WBMY01009774.1:50100-72503 GCA_013397315.1 Donacobius atricapilla | reverse complement strand
TTTTTTTTTTTTTTTCCTCACTCCTTGCTTTGCTCTTCTTTCCATCCTGCCCAGGTCCTGAGCAGAAGTGGGGATGTGTGATTAGGAATAAAAAAAGTCCAGCTTTTTTTTGCCCTGCAGCACAACCCACTATTGAGAAGATTGGGAGAGGAAAAAATGCCCAGAACTCAGCTTCAGTTTTTCTTTTCACCACACATTAAAGGAGTTTCATTGAGCCTTTTCTCTGGTGTGGGATATAGAACAATTAGGGGATAATATGGTTGCAAAGTGGTTCCCAAAAATTTTCTCCACTGAGGTGGAGGATTTGAGGCACAATCTCCCTTTTCTGTGCTCCTCCCAGTGCTGGGGACACTTGGTAGGGAATGGAGAGGGAATAAAACCTCCAGCTTTTAGTCTTGGAGCACAACCCCCCGTTGAGAAGATGGGGAGGGGAAGATATTCCCAAAACTCATCTTCAACTCTTCATTTAATTCCACATTCAAGGAGTTTTATCAAGTCTGTTCTGTGGTGTGGGATATAGAACAATTAGGGGATAATATGGTTGCAAAGTGGTTCCCAAAAATTTTCTCCACTGAGGTGGAGGATTTGAGGCACAATCTCCCTTTTCTGTGCTCCTCCCAGTGCTGGGGACACTTCACAGGGATTGGGGCACCTCCTGAGGGTGCCTTGGAGAAGGAGAGAGAAGGTGGAGGGGGGAAAGGCACGGGCAGGACAATTCTTTCTCCTGGACAGGGTGAGAAGTCCTGGAGCGGTCAGGAGAACAAAGGGTGTGTAGTGGTTTTATCTTCTTTTAGCCAGAGTTGGGATTAAATGCACGAGACAGTATTTCGTGTTTGGACTCAGATGTTTATTAATTCTTATCTACATTACAGTCTCACAAACCATGAGTTCTACAGCACTTCTAGCTAACAAAATAACAAAAATGGCCTCTGTCTCTCTCTCTACAAGGCTTTTCAAAACTGTCCAATTATAAGATGACACCTAAATTATTTTTACTTTTAACCCAATAACCAAACACCCACGGTCCACAATTGGATTTTTCTATCCAATTACAAATTACCACCCAAATCCATGAAGAAGAAGGTGAAAAAGAAGGACTGGCCTCAGCCCTAAATCCTCCATCTTGCTTTATATGACTATTACTACATTCTAAACCCTTCAACTCTAAGTTTTGCACCCTGTGCTATCACACCCTTCTATTCAAACTGCACAGCCACAATCCCAGTGCTGTCACTCAATTTTGGAAGCTTCTCCAGGGGCTCAGGTGCAATGCAGTGTTTGCTTGGGGGTCAGTGCTGTCAGCACAGAAAGGCTGGAATTCTCACTGCCCGGGGTTCCAACAAGGATGCAAATCCCAGATCCTCAGGTCTTGCTCTGGTGTACAATGGGCTGGAGGAAAGGAGGGGTTCCAGCATTTCCTCGTGCCTTGTGCCAGCAGCAGCTCTGGGGAAGAGCTGAAATTCCTGATTTGGTGTTTCCTGGAGAGGAGATGGAGGAAAGTCTTGGGCTGATTTGGGTTGTGTTCCTGCCCCACCACATGGAAGCCCTTTGCCCATGGATCAGGTCATGAAAATGGCACCTGGACACCAAGAGGCTTCTCCCTGGCATTTTCCAAGACCCAAAGGAATATCCCTGAATATTTCTGAATATTCCTGAATATCTGTCCTCATTACAGATATAAATCCTCATTACAGGCATAAATATCTCAGTATTACACTGTCTACCAAGGAAGAAGCTTATCTTTAGGTATAATCCACATTTCCCGCAGATCCATCCTCAATCCCATTGTTTCCTCCGTAATGCACAGCTCGGGATAAAGTTCCTAAGGGCTGCTCCTCAGGATTTCCTCTTTGAAAGAATCTTTTCTGAAAGATGAGACACATGGTCTCATATCTTCGATTTTTTCCCTCTGAAAAAATCTGAGTCACGCTTGGGGGAGCAGCAGGACAAATGATAAGGAAAAAAAATGAAATATCTGATAAATGTGAGTTCCCTGTCACAGCTTTTTACATAATCATGTTTTTATACCAGAAAAATACCAAAACCACAACATTAAGAATTACTTGATACCCATTTTCTTTTTCTTTGTTGCTGTATTAAAAATCAAAAGGACATTTTCAGGTTTGCAAACATTTTAATCATGGAAGGACTTGGAAATTCTGAGACCTCAGGAATTCTTCAATTAATCGCTTGTGAAAGTAACATTACACCTTACCCTGTCTGTCCCCAGTTCTTTTCCAGTCAGCTTCAGCTAAATCCTCCCCAGGAATTCCTGCTGAGGAAGGGTAATAGCACAGAAGTTTTTTCCTTGCCTTTTCCCATTTCAAGGAACAACTCAGCAGTGTTCTGAGCTGACCAGCCACACTCTGAGAGTCACATTCTTGTCAGAGGCCAGGCTCAGCCTGAGGATTGTCCAGGAATTTGCAGCTTTTTAAACTCAGAGTTGGTCCCTGATGTCAGAGCTGAAAGTGAAATTCTAGGAAATCAGGCCCGGCTGAATATATCAAACCTACAAAACACGATGGAAAAATCAAATCTTTGCTGCGAGCTGCTAAAAGCTGCGATGCCAAATGCAGAAAGGAATCAGCCCTGCATAAAACACCTTCAAGGTGCTTCAAGGTTTTCTACAACATTGACAGAATTTTATGAACCCACGGAAAATCGTATCCTCTCTCCTCATCCAGGAGATGTGGATCTGCCTGGAGTGAGTTTTCTCCCCCTCTGGCTGACTCCTGGATGCCCTCAGGGCTGGAATGGGCATTCCCATGCCAAGCCATCAGCGTGTCCCAGTGCTCCCAGACAAACCAGCTGGGCAGGACTCCGTGGAGCCCAATAAAACAGTGAAGATTCCTCCTCCAAAGACATGGAGTGACTCCAAGGAGCCTCCTTTCCTCATCCTCCGGCTTCTCCCTGCCAAAGAGCATCTTCCTGACTGCTTTAATCTGCGAGATCCATCTTACTTTAACCCTATTGAAAAGGACTGATGTTTTGGGGTTGTGCTGGGCTATATTAAAATCCATATTTCAAACAATAAATGCTTTCCATTTATCCAGCCTAGTCTCTTTTCTATGGAGCCAAACTTTCAGGCAGTTAGCTCAACCTTTCAGGAATATGAAGCACCTTTTTCATCCTGTGCCAACACCGTAATGCCTCCAATAATTTATGTTTAATTTTTAATACAGTTATCTATCATGAGTAATTATGTGGGCTGCTCACAATATTCCATTTTCTGTTATGTGGGTTTTTTTCTGAAGATTGTGGACTGGAAGGAAAAAAAAAAAAAAAAGAGCCCCAGTGCTGCTGCTTTTCTGCTGAATTTCCTCTGGAAAAAAAAAAAATATTGAGGCAGCTTGAAGGTTCTGTGTGACAGATCCTAAGAGATGCTTGAGATCTGCTGATATTTGAGTGAGAAATGGTGGTGATTTATACCCAGAAAAAGCTCTGAGCTGCGTTCTTCACATCCATGGGGACATTTTGGTGGGGTTTATTTACACCCAGAAAAAGCTCTGAGCAGGACTCTTCAAATCTGTGGGGATATTTTGGTGGGGTTCTTGTGCAGGGTTCAGATTCTGGGGACAAAATGTAATGTAGAGTCCCCCAGGCTGTTTCACACTGCAGTGGGAGCAGCTGGATTTGTTAATCCATATTTGGCAATAAATATTGCTGCAATTCCCAGCTCTATCTGAGGCACCGGAAGCTGAAATCCTCGGGGCCATATAAAGTTTTCTGTCCAAATCCACGCTTGGAGACGTCTGTGTTCTCTCTCTCAGGCTCGGGAGCTCTCTGGATAAGCACTGCTCTTCTGGGAGGGGGAAAGAAAAAAATCTGGTTCTTTCCTTTTTTTTCCTGGCCAGACCACAGCTTGTCCTGACGTGCTCCTGCTCTGGGAATTGGGGCTGGGATGCGGATGGGGCTGTGAACACAGATCTACACCAAGGAGGCCACTGGATACTTGTCAGGGCCAATTCCACTCTCCCTGCTAGTCGGAGGAGCCTTGAAATGAGAGCAATCCTCAGAAATGGGGTGGGTGATGCATTAAATTCCCACCAAAAAAAAAATTAAAATAAATTTCTCCTCACAGCAGACGTGCCCAAATTTCTGGTTCTTCCACAAATCCCCCAGCGCTGTTTATTTTGCCATTTACACCAATTATTCCTCCTGGGAAGACACAGGTGAAACCAAATCTGGTCTAATGAACCCAACTTCATTCCAGAACTTCCACAGACAGTCAGGAAGATCTTCAGGCAAACGTTTCCTGCTTGTGGTTGCTTTAGGCCTGATCCTCAGAGAAGGCCTGGACCACACCTTCCAGAAACTAGGAAGGTAAAATTAACACTTGGAAAGTAAAATTACCAGTTGGAAGGTAAAGTTAACACTTGAAAACGCTGCACTTTGTGGGTTCCAGACAGGTGTTGGTGTGTTCTCAGGTGAGGGCAGAAGATTTTCTCCCAAGGTCCCGGTTTGGAAAAGACAGGTGTCTGTCAGGGAAAGCTGGAGCCTCCCCTGGAACACAGAATGTAAATCCTCTCCCTCTGAATTATTATCATTTTGAAATTAAGGGCTTTCATGCAAAGATATGGTAATAGGAATAACAGTTCTTTACTCGGAAAATTTTTTAAAAATGCAGTAGTACAAAAAAAAGCAAACAAACAAACAAAAAGAAAACCCTGACAGAGCCAGAACACAGCCTGACGCCCTGTTGCTCAGGGTGTTGGCAGCAGCCCAGTCAAGCCCTCCTGCAGTGCCAGAAGTGGCTCTGTTGGAGCAATGATCCTGTAGGAGGGTGAAGTTTCCCTCTGAAGGCCCAGCGCTGCTGAGGTGGGTCCGGTTTTCCTCTGGCAATCCAGTGCAGACAGGCTGTGCTGGGGTTCTGGAGCTCAGGTTTTATCCAGGTGGGAATGCTGGGCTCCTCCCCCTGGGCGGAGCCTCTCCCCATGGATGATGGAATGTTCTCAGCCATGCAGTGAGCCTGGATGGCCCCTGAGCAGCAGAGATCCCCTGGAGGGAGGGTGGGTCCTGGAAGGGAAAAAGAACTCTGCTAAACCCCGCTGGTTTTAACAGCTGGCCCATGAACAGAAGATTCCCCCTGGAGTTCTGAGGGATGGGTCATGGAAGAGATAAAGAAAACACCTCCCCAACCAGTTCCAACAGATGGCAATAGAATACACACTTTTGGTTACATCTTGCATTTCAGCCCAGGACACCCAAGCTGTGGCACTTTGGTTACACTTAGGGCTGTCATTCCCTACTTCAACACACACAACCCAGAATTTAGGTTGGAAATACCCCTGACATCAAATCCACCTACTTTGGGTTATGGCATTGCTCCTTGGTCTTTGTCAGACCTCAAAGGCACCTCGAACATCACCAATTTATTTTTTCCCAAATTCTTTGGCCTGGTGGAAGCTTTTCCCTGCCTTTATAAATGCTGTATCACAGGAACTCTGCAAACTGCTCTGCTCTAACAGGGCTGCAGCCTTGCCCTGGTCAAACTCTGAGGTAAAACTTCCCTCAACTTCAGCATCAGAATATTCCCCCTCAGCAAACAAACCAGTTTATTTTGGTAGCAGTTCAAGATTTACTCATCATATCAATGTTTCACCACACAGTGAGGTAGCCTTGAATAATAGAAGGTAAATCTGAGGCTACAATTCAATCAAGGCCCTCTGTTGATGTCTTAAGCTGAGACTCAAACAGCTTAAGTAGTTTATGACCAGCAGCAGAACTGCCTTGATTGAATTACTGCTCAGGCATTCAATTGCATAAATGTATTGTTATTTATAAGGTGTGCCAAAGCCTGGCTTTAAAGTTGACTGTGGCAGGCCGGGACTAATTGAGAAAAAGCAGCCTGGCATTACAGTGCCCCTTAAGCCAGGAAGATGAATGATGTGCACTCTGCTCTGTGCTTATGGAAAAATAATTCCTGTAGTGCTGTAGGGAATTCAATCCTTCAGGCTTGTGAGAGCAAAGGAGGTTGTTGGAAACAGTGTCTGGCCCCTGGACCAGAGTGTGGGGCCTGAGCAATTCCCAGTGTTTTTAGGGACCTCTCTGAAGGTTGGATGCAAAATTTAAAAACTGTTTGATCTAAAAGGGAAGAGAGGAAACGGGGTGAAAATGGGGACAGTTGGCAAGATTGCTGTCACCGCCACTTGAGAACGATACTGGGGCAAAGGAGGACACAAGAAAAACATGGACACATGGAGAGGTTGGAAAAGGTCCAGGGGTGGGATGGGATGAGCTTTATGATCCTTTCCAACCCAAATCACTTTGGGATTCTCCAGAGGGGTTTTCCAGAGGTCTCTGCTGTTCTTAGCACCTCTTTTTCAGGGAGGACATGGAGCCACGAGCACCAATTCCCATAAAGTCCCTTTCACTGACAGCTCTGCTCTCTTTCATCCTTCAGGGGCTGCAGGATATTTTTTATTTTTATTTATTTATTTATTTTCTTCTGGAGCACTGGATGTCTCTCCCACCATCTTTCCAGGGGAGAGCCCAGGAATTCAAATTTCCCTTTTGCTGCTGCTCAGCCTGGCAGCATCAGGGGCTGTCCTGGCAGATTGGAGCTGACAGCTGGAAACTGCTCCCATAGATTTCCTATTGCTCCTTTTAACCAGCCTGGATTAAGTTGCACCAAAAGGGCTGACAGCTTTCAAATCCCTGCCATTATATCACATTAAGGGCTGCAAAAATCTGCCTGCTTCCACAAGTTTCAAAGTCAATTGATATTTAAGCCCAGGAGACATTCTAGAGCCCAGGGTAGAACCAGCACACGTATGTGTGTGTTCCTTCTGCATCCAGGCCCAGCTGAACTTCCCAAGGATTGCTCCAAACCAGCATTCCTGGAAGTTTTATGCACAAGGGAAATGCTTTTAATATAGGAAAGATAACTCCAAACAAGAATTTTTCCCTCAGGAAGACTTCTGGAAGGACATGGCACTGGCATATCTTATTTTGGATTCACTAATTACAAGAATTACCTGTGTGTGGATAAACAATCCCATGGAAGGAATAAGAAGTGAGGATTAATCCCCGCATGTCAGGTAGATTAAAAAAAATCAGTCCTGGGTCTAATTTTAACACAACTTCTAAAAGATTTTCCCTCTCACATATTTCTATCCCCTCAGCAAAAAATATTGAGCCCAAAAAATAGTATTTCATAATTAACTGAGCACAGAAATGCTCATGCCAATGTGCTGGTCACAAAATAAGGCCAGGTTGGACACTGGGGCTTGGAGCAGCCTGGGACAGTGGAAGGTGTCCCTGCCCATGGCAGGGCATTGGAACTCAATTTAATTCCCTTCCAAATCCAAACTTGCTGTGATTCCATGATTCTCTCGCTCTCCTGTTTGTTATAAATCCAACACTGTCACTTTACAGGGAATATCAGCAGAAAATAATTGCCTGTTGTGTCTCTAAGCCCCTCCCTCCAGATCCAGGTGGATATAAGTAACTTCTATCAAGGACTGTAGATATTCCTCCCTCACACACAAACTTGTGGACATGAGTTAAACTTCGCATGTGAGGGAGAGTTTATCAGCAATCAGAAACCTCTTAATTAACATTCAAGAGAACAAAAATATTTAAATTATCTTATTCTTCTTCTCTTCCTTCATCACTACAGGAGAAAGAAAATTATTCATATCATCACCAAGTTTTTAAGTCCCTTATATCACTAAACTCCCCCCACATGTAAAACAGTTCATTCTGGGATTGTGTGTTTTATGGTTTCTTGGGTCTCTGGACTTTAGACCAGTCTGCTCCAAATCCTGGGAAGTGCTTTGAGACAGCCTGAGGTCACTCCAGCCACTGGAGCAGTGCTAGCCTGACCTTGGCACCACTTGAAAGGCCAGCAAAGACTGGGAGAGTCACTTCCCCAATTTCCACACTCTGTGTCCTGATGGAGCAGAAGAAAACAATTCCCTGAGCTGGCTGTGTCCTCAGAGCGCTGGAGAAGTGACAGCATGGCTGAGCCACACAGACACACACATTAGGGACAGATCTCTGCTGGATTTGTGCTTTCAACTCAGAAATATAATTTTCAGCCAATACACACCAGGTTGCCTGTTTATTTATCTTTAAAAATACTGGATTTGAGTAGGAATTAAATGGGATTTGACCAAGTGCAGAGATTTCATAGAATCATGGAATGGTTTGGGTTAAATCCTATCCAGTGCCACCCCTGCCATGGCAGGGACACCTTCCCCTGTCCCAGGCTGCTCCCAGCCCCAGTGTCCAACCTGGCCTTGGGCACTGCCAGGGATCCAGGGGCAGCCACAGCTGCTCTGGGCACCCTGTGCCAGGGCCTCAACACCCTCACAGGGAAGGATTTTTTTCCCAACATCCCACCTAAAGTTGTCATTTTTCAGTTTGAAGCCATTCCCTGGCTCCTGTCCCTGCATCCCTTGGCCATTGCCTCTCTCCATCTCTCCTGCAGCTCCTTCAGGCCCTGCAAGGCCACCCTGAGCTCAGCCCAAAGCTTCTTGAGGCTGAAAATTTCATGGATTTTTCATGAATCCTTCACGGCTTTCATTTATTATCACAATCAAATATGTCTGATTCAAGTCTAATTCTGAAATCTGAGTGTCTGGGTGTGGCCTGTAAGGTCACTGTGGGTTCTTTGATCTGATGCCACGTTCAGGACTGACGTGGATTTTATTGGGTGTGATAATTTTCACTGTGTGGTTCAGTACCAGGAACAATGAAAAATCAGCTTGGCTGATTTTAATACCATTAAAAAAGATGAATGGGGGGTCAGCTGTGGCTTTGCTCAAGGTTGTTAACATGGGAATGTCTCAAAAGCAGTTTGGGAGGTTTTTTGGGAAACCATTTGTGACTCAGAGACTTGCACTGGCTCCCCCTCACCCATGAAAACCATCTCTCTCTCCAGGCTAAAATCCCAGAGATTCCAGAGCATTTCCATTCCAAAGGCCAGAATTCCTTGGCACGCTCTCTTTAGTGCCCCACAAGTCCCTTGAAACCCCAGTGTTTGATTTTCTGCACCAAGCCATGTAATCAAATCCCCTGTTTTTATCACCACAAGGATTTAATCCTCAAGTTTCCAGGGAGGGAAGAGTTCCATGCATGTTCCAGCTCTTCAGTAAATTCATGATGATCCAGCGGGTTTTACGCAAGTGAAACAAAGATACTGAAGGAAAAGTGAGGAGCAAAACTTCCAGGCTCTAAACAAAGTTGGAGGAGGATCATTAAATCAATGCTGGTTTTAATTTTATTTTTCTTACCAAAGGGAAAAAAAAAAGGGTCATGAATTCTTATCAAGCTTCCTTAAAGGACAGCTTGGCATTGGCTCTGACTTCTTAAAATTAAAATTATATTGATTTTCCATTTTATTAAATAGATGTGCCTCCCCGAGCTCACTTTAGGGAAAGAAAAATGTTTTCAGTGCAATTTTCTCTTCAGCAATTGCCTGGATTTTGCCTGTGGAATGCTCATCTCCATCCAAATTAAGGGACAAAGGGATTACCGAGGACAGTCCTAATTGCAAGGCATTGGTGGCACAGGACAAGTTTCACCCTCTCAGACAAGTAAAAAAGCAAATTCTCTTGGTGCTTTGGTTTAAAGCTGTCCATGAATGTTTGCATTTCTTGGGAAAGAAACTGGAAGTTGTAGAAAAGTGGGATTTGAACACTGTTGAATACTTTGGGATCGAAACTGGCAATTCCTAAATGGGCAAAGCTGGGGATTATCCCATCCTTTAGAGCTTGGTGGGATCTTTGTAGCTTTGGACGATGGAAAAGACCATTCCTAACAAAAAGTGTCTTTTCACCTCAGGGATAAAGGGGCATTTTGGAAGGGAAAACATCAACCTTGGTTGTCTTTGACCCTTCAGATGGAGGGCAAGAAGAAGCTGAGGAGGCAGATCCCAGAGTCTGGTGGGAGATCCCTGATTTCCCTCCTTGGTCTTGGGCCCAGTTTCCCTGGAAGAGTAAGGAGAGCTCCAGACAGGTCAGTTTTTCATGGGAAAAATCCTTCCCTGTGAGGGTGTTGAGGCCCTGGCACAGGGTGCCCAGAGCAGCTGTGGCTGCCCCTGGATCCCTGGCAGTGCCCAAGGCCAGGCTGGGCACTGGGGCTGGGAGCAGCCTGGCACAGGGGAAGGTGTCCCTGCCATGGCAGGGGTGGCTCTGGGTGGGCTCTGAGGTCCCTTCCAACCCAAACCATTCCACGATCCTACAGGATAAGAAGGTTCCAAAGGAGCTCTCAGTGCTTCCTGTACTATGTGTGATTGAAAAGGGATAATTTGGGAAGTATTGTTTGCATAAAGGATTTCAGGACACAATTTAAGCCCCTGAGAGACGCCAAAACTCCCTTAATTTTTTGGAAAGCCAGTTAAGACTCCATCACATAATTTACAAAACACAAGCACTCAAGAGCTGGGAAATGAATAATTTAAGAGCTCATTAATCTCACACTCCCCACACCATGAACACAATTATCCATTCGAGCAGCTCTGGAGAAGTGAACATTTCATCACCACACAAGGCCCATCCTTCTGATCCCAGCTTCAAAATATTCCATCAGGCACCACCCAACCAAAAATATGGAATAAAGCTGTCCTGAAATCCAACAGCCACACAGGCAGGGCCACATGGAGGCCGAATTTCAGCCAAATTTCTCAACCTTGCATTCCATGTTTTCCTTCTTTTATTCCACTCTGGAATGTCAGGGGAAGTGTTTTTCTGCTGGGTACTAATTTTTGAATCCAAACTGTGGTTTTTCTGTGCTGGCTGTGGTGGAATTGGGAGATAAGGGAAGGTCAGGAAGTGCTGCTGAAATCTCCTGTCAGATGGATTTGAGATGGATTTTTGGTAGGAGCGAAATAATCCCACAAAATCTAATTTTAATGACATTTTGGGAGGGAAATATAGTTCTGGGTTTGGAGGGAATAATCATGCCTTTCCACATCCATTTTTCTGCAGTGGAATTACACGAGGAAACACTTCCCCTCTAGCATTCCTAAAGGAAATTCCAGGGAACTGAGCATTCCTTACCTGACAGTATTTCCATAAAAACACCTTCTCTTACATGATTTTATTTAGAAGCGGGAAAAAATAGCTTTTCATAAAAACCCTCAGGAATATCCTTCCCAGGATACTCCAAATTACACTCAATTTTCTGGGGTTATTTCTTTTGTGGACCGGTCACAGAAAGCTTTTAAAAACACATCTGGGATTACCTGATTCCAGGGAATTGTGACATTCCTGGATATGTATTTTTTCCACCTGGGTTCTTGGTTCACAAAGAGATTTCAGGTGTCCAAGACTAGTGCTCTTCTCCATTGTTAAATGAAGATTTTTTTTTCTGTTTTATTTATTTTCCCTTTTATAATATTCCCTCTCTTCCCAGAATTTCTGCCCTAGACCCTACAACGTGAAACACAAACTCCTGCTCTTCACCAATCAATTTACATCCCAAATTATGGCACTTCCAAGACTTTGTCACTCCCTTTCTCTTTCCCTTTCCAGAAATTCTTTTTTTTTAAATTTTATTTTGTAATTTTTTATTTCCTCCAGCTGTTTTTCTTTCCAACTGACATTCCACCTCTTGGAAAGGCCAGATGTTCCTCTTGTCTTCTCAATTTTTTTTCCCTGATTTCTAAAACTTTTACCAGGGAGATCTGCTAATGCTCTACAGTTGTTGGTCCTTGACTATTTCAAGGAATTTGATGAAAGCCAAGTATCAAAAAATCTTGGAATTTTCCAGATTTGTGCTTGTTTTCAGTTTAACAGATCTATTTGTAAAAAAAAAAAAAAATCTATTGACTCTCCCTTCTCCCCAGTATTCCTGAAACCCTTCTCTCTCCACTGCTATCCAAGATCCCTCATGGATTGGGAAGAACAAGGGGTGCAGAGTGTTGATGGGATTTTTTCACCTCGATATTCCAGGGTTTAAAAGATGAGATGGAACCTGTGGCTCGCTATGCAAAGGTGTTTATTCTATTTCTGATTCCAAGGCCTCACAGCAGTCTCAGTGCCCTGAAGGAAAAGCAGCTACAGGAACACGGACAGAGGGTCCAAGGTCGTTTTTAAAGATTTCTAATCCAATTAACTCTTAAAGCGTGCTATATTTACATTTTTGTACCAATAACTGCTGCCTGTTCTAGACACGCAATTTCTACATCAAATCCATTCTACCAATGTCTCTGTGCCACCGTCACAGCAGGAGATGGAGCAGGAGAAGAAGAGACACCACCCAAAATTCTCTATTTTGTTCTGATCTACTTCCATACTAAAAACTTAAAACTACAAATTTTCACCCTGTGTCAAACTAAACTACTATTTATTTCAAATCTTCATTGTTTTCAATTCATCTGTGAGCGTTGGAAGTTTTTCCCATGGACTGAGGTCAAAGGCAAGGCTTTCCTGGGGTCCCAGCCAGGGTCTGGGAGCCCCCAGGGCAGTTCCAGGGGTTTTCCACATGCCCTGGACCCCAACAGAGTGTTCCTCTTTTGTGAAAGGAGGAGTGGCTGCAGGCTGGAGGGACATGTCATGGAATTAGAAAATTCCATAATGGTTTGGGTTGGGAGGGATTTTAAAGATAACAGGCACACCTTCCCCTGTCCCAGGCTGCTCCCAGCCCCAGTGTCCAGCCTGGCCTTGGGCACTGCCAGGGATCCAGGGGCAGCCACAGCTGCTCTGGGCACCCTGTGCCAGGGCCTCAACACCCTCACAGGGAGGAATTCCTGCCCAAGATCCCAGCCAGCCCTGCCCTCTGGCACTGGAAGCCATTCCCTGGCTCCTGTCCCTCCGTGCCTTGGCCATTGTCTCTCTCCATCTCTCCTGCAGCTCCTTCAGGCCCTGCAAGGCCACCCTGAGCTCAGCCCAAAGCTTCTCCTGCCCAGGCTGAACAATGCCAGCTGTGCCAGCCTTTCCTGCCAGCAGAGCTGCTCCAGCCCTCTGCTCATCCTGCTGCCTCCTCTGGGCTCTCTCCAGCAGCTCCACGGCCTCCCTGGGCTGGAATCCAGCTCTGCAGGTGGGCTCTCACCTGAGCAAAGGGGCACAGGGGGGATTTTCCTCCCCATCCCTACCAGTTTCAGCAGGACCAGAATTCCTGTGTGACTCCAAGCCAAGTCCTTGCCTTGCAAAGCCCACCTGATGCTCCTCTGAGAGCCCAGATGGTGCAAGGCCCTGGAACGTTCCTGCTCCAAGGCCGTCAGCAATTCCTGGAGCTCAGGTGACTCATTAATATCATCCCTGACAAGTCAGATTGAAATGCACGCTGAAAAACCGCTTTTTCCTGTCGGAGCTCATTAGGTTTTATGCACAAAACAAAATCATTATTCAGAGATCTGGAACTCCTTTCCTAAAGCGGGGCATCTATTGAATATCCCCAATGCAATTCTTCCTCCTAATATGGTAATTCGTTATCTGGATTTAATTATCTGCGAGGTGAAAGGTTGCTGGGCACTGTTGTTCTGCAGGAGCCCAATGGAAATTTTTAAGTACTTTCACTCTGTCTTTACAGATCAATCTTCCTGCTAATGACAACCAATACTTTCAGCTATGATTACAGAGCAGCTCCATCTTTTCATGAGCCGAGACTCTTTGGAATCATAAGTATTGATCTTTTTAATAGAAGTCAAGAAAAATGAAATTACCGGGGCTTCTTTTTGCAAAACTATGATAAATGGCAACTGGGAAAGTTACAGAAGAGTTTTTTCTTCTTCTCCTTTATTTTTTTTTTCTCTTTGCTGTGGATTATTTTAATCTCGAAAAACGATGCGCTTTTTAATAATGTTTGTCTTTCCATTATGCACATTTGCAGCAAAGCCAGAACTTATTTTTGTATGACTTTATATAACCACATTTAAGCAAAGCCATGCCAGAATTGCCTTGCTGGTATATTTAGGTAACCATCAAACAGACTCTGAGCTAAAGGAGAAAGCTGATTTTAGATGCCAAGTGGTTGTATTTTCTTGGCATCTCTGAGTTTAATCCAATTTTTGAGCAGTGTTTTGAGCTGTCTACAATCAAATATTCATTTGTTTCTTGCAGAGAGCTCGCCCTTCATTGCTTGTAATGTTGTGACAAGTGACTTCACCTCTCTGCATTTTCTCTCTTCCCAGAAATCGCGTCCTGGCTTTCACATCTCCCGTTTTCCATGGGAATTTATGGCTCTGCCTCTTGCCCCGTGTTGTAGACCTCTAGTATTTGACCAGGGAATGCTCCTGTGGGACCCAGCTCCTGGGCACCCCATTAAAAACGTCATTTTCCAGCTTGAATCCTCATTCTCGAGCCAACAAAATGGAAGGAAAAACCAGACTGGATCCCAATTGTAGCTATTCCTCTTGGGTAAATTCCTTCTTGAAAGGAGTGGGAGAATAAATCTTACAGACAGGGGAAAAGATGTGGATAAATCACATGGTGGGAGGTATAAACTACTGGGTCTTACTGGTGTTAATGGGAACTGGGGGATGTCCTGCAGATATTTTAAATCAGAGCCGCAGGAAAACTCAATGTAAGGGACGGTTCCACATTTTCTTATTGCCTGATTGATCCTCAGCGTTGTAAATCCTTGGCCTTTCCAGGCTGATTTCCACCAGGCAATTTCCTTTTTTCCTAATCACACCCCCCATAATTTTTTAACTTCCCCTTCATTTTTCATCGTGGGAAGCCTCCAGCTCCCAGCGATTTGCGTTTATTGCTGTCCTTGGAACTCTCCATATTTTTCTGTCACATTAATTCCTGAACATTTTGTTAACCTCCGTCTTTTGCTGCTTTTAGGTGCCTGGATTTAACACTTCCTGTGCTTATTAGCACCTTCATCCCTAAAGCTGCACCGACAAAACAACTTGATTTTTTGAAAAAATAAACTAAAACAAATATATTGCAAAGCAGTTTTACATGCCACTCCCCAATGTGGTTAATTTGCGTCTTCATTAAATCATAAACAGAGAGATTTCCTTGGTGAAATCAGACACAATTCTGTAAAAACCACCAAGAAACACAATAAAATTGGCCGTTTCACCTGAGCACGAATGATTTCAAGACATACTGAGATATCCTTCACTATTTTTAATGAGAACACTTAAAACAACAAGATCTGGGATTTTTTTAAGTCGTGATACACGAAAATTCTGTTTAATTCACAGAGTTCCTAAACTGTGGTTGCGTGGGAGGGTTCACCCAGCTCCGTCTCTTTTGTTTCGTTTGGTTTTTCCTTGTTTTTTAACTTCCTGCTGCTGGCCACTGTCGGAAGGAGGTTCCTGGGATGGACACAGAGTGAATCCCATGGATTCCTGGTCCAATTGCTCTGCTTAAAATCATGGAATCATGGAATGGTTTGGGTTGGGAGGGACCTTCAAATTCATCTCGTGTCACCCTCTGCCATGGGCAGGGAAATTTCCACGCCCCCAGGCTGCTCCAAACCCCGTCCAACCTGGATATCCTTTTCTCTGAATACCCCATTCACAGTAATTATCATAATTAAAATGTTGATAAAAGTCTCAAAGGCTCATTGATTACATTTTATCTTGTCTCATTTTCATGGACTAAACCTTTTAAAGGTAATTTTGTTATATTCCATATGGACAGGGCTCT
Source organism: Donacobius atricapilla (assembly GCA_013397315.1). Lineage (NCBI taxonomy): Eukaryota > Metazoa > Chordata > Aves > Passeriformes > Mimidae > Donacobius > Donacobius atricapilla. The sequence goes on along the minus strand of WBMY01009774.1, from coordinate 56,949 downwards.
GTGCTCCAGACGGACCAAACCAGGGGATAAAATAATTTTGGGACATTCTGTGCTCAGATGCTGAAAATCCAGGTATAAATAGGAAGCCAGAGTTAAAAACATGGCAAATATTTAATGATTTCTTCTTATTTTCAATAGTACAGAATGGTTCAGCATGGCTTAAATATCAGTTGGAAAAGCTCAAATGTTCCTTTTCTTCTCTGAGTTCCTTTTACAGAATTTTGTTGATTTTACTGACTGGTTTTTATGATTTAATGAAGATTCCGCATTGGGAAAGAGAGTGCAAAACTGCACTGCAATATATTTATATTATTTCTATTTCTATTTCTATTTCTATTTCTATTTCTATTTCTATTTCTATTTCTATTTATATTTATATTTATATTTATATTTATTTATCTGGCAAAGCCAAGTTCTTATGCCGGTCCAGCTGAAGCCATGAAAAACCTTTTATTTGGGAAAACATTTGAATGTCTTGTTTTAAACACTAGAAATTAATATGGCCAGCTGGGATTGAGGACATCAAGTTGCCATCTCAAAGATTATTTGTGAAAACCGATTTTGGGATTATTTTTGCAGCAGATAACAGGTAATATTTAAAACACAGGCAGAATTATTGGTCTTCCATTTTTTATAGGCGTTTTCAGCTCCTATTTTTAAATTTAAACCCAATTTTTTTTAGAAAGCATAAGAAGGTGCATGGACTAAAATTTATTTAACACGGAATAAATAACCCAACCACTCAGTTTAGTGCATCTAACATTTCTTGAGATAATAAAAAGATATTTAGGAGTAGATTTTTAAGCAAAAAGTCCAAGTACTCCTGTGTTATTCCCTTGAGGATTATCCTCATTTCCTTGAATAATCCAAATAAGATGTGTCTGGGTACCCGCATCACTTCTATGCCAAAAAAATTCCTTTAAATTTTTGAATTCTTTTCCTCTTTAATGTAAAATTTATGGGATGGGGCTGAAAGAATGATTTGTCATAAAAAACTGTAGTTTATATGTGGAACATTTGCAGAATAAAGCAGTTTTGTTTCATTCTTCAGGGTGGTTGAGTTTTGCCTCCAGGCAAGATGAAAATTTTGAGTATTGATGTAGGAAAAACACTAAAACTAAATAGAGTGAAAAAATGTAAAGACCCATTTCAGCATTTTTTTCTCATTTATAATTTTTTAAGGCAATCTTTTAATTGTTAGTATATATTCATTACGCTCATACTAGTAGAAACAAATAAAATAATATAAATATTTATACTTTTGAATATTTATAAAGACTTACATTATGGAATCTGACAGATAATTACAAAAGTCCAGAAATTCCCAGCAGTTTTTGCTAAAACATCAGCATTTCCTTGCAATTATCTTGTAGTGGGATCAAAGATCCATGGTTATTTGTCTTTGGATTCACAGATTAAAACAGTTTATCCATTTATTTACCCATTTTTCTCTTTATAGGTAGTGCTGCTTGGTAAATACTGTGATTTTTAATAGTTACCTAACTTTTATAAGGTTTTTTTTCCTAACTTTGGAAACAAAGATTGCTTTGGAGAAGGAGATTGAAAATTCTGAGTAATTTATGAATTAGGAAAGGGAAGGGAGGGAAAGAATAGAAATAAATCATCTGGCCAAAAAAAATCATGGAATGGCTTATGATGTTCAGCACTAGGATTTGGATATCTTGGAAAAATCTGGGATATTCTGAGAAGGCAATGGAACAGTTAAATCCATGCTGAGTATTCCCAGAAGAATGAGTCAAACCCCACTTATTTAAAATGGGAAAATATTTGGACTGACAAACGATTTTTTCCATTCAACTCTTTTTTTTTTTTTAAATGGAAAACTTTTGTTGTGATGAAACAATTTTTTTTTTTAATGAAAAGTCCTTAATGGAAATGGAAATCAGCTGTTTGCTTTTCATTTTTTCCCTTTTTCCTGGAAAATCTTGGCTTTTTATTGGAAGAAGAATTACAAAGCAAGCAAGAAAATACCATTTCGCACAAGAGTGCTCCATCTTTGTGTATCTAAGTATTGGAGCTCAGAAGGGAGCTGGAATATCTCTGGTGAAAGTTCCAGCTCCATTTCCATGGGAATAAAGGAAAATATCCTTTTTGACTACTGTAGGAAGAGAAGTGGGAGCTGGGATCTTGATTTTGCTGTGGAAACGAGGATCAGGAGCCCGGGAGAGAAGGGAAATTCCTGGCTGGGAAGGAATTCTGACAGCTGGCAACAGAAATTGTTTTTCCTCTGGAATTTGATAGCTGTTAATTCGTCTTCTCCTTGGCTCTCCCCGATGAGCACAGCTCTTCTCCCCGATAAGGAATTCATATTGTTAAACTCCGCGTGAACTCCGAAAAGACGGAGGCCCAAAGCGCTTCCCAGCAGATACGGACAGCGAAATGTCAGGGGAAATTGAATCACGGGGCTTAATGAAATCAGCTGGGGTTTGGAACCCGGCTCCGGGTGCCCGGGGAGGAGCCATCACTCTTCGGAAACGAAGTCAGGGATGAAATGCAGCGCAGGGCTAATTGGGAGGGGATCGATTTAATTGGGATTCCGCGTGGGAGTCGCCCCGGAGGAACGGCCGCTTACGGCGGTGTTGATTCAAAACTGGGCTCTGCCTTCCTTCCTTTGAGGGACTGAAAATCCGGGGGGAAAAATCACGGAATAGGGCGGCCTTGGTGGGAAGTTGGTGGCACCCTTCCTTTTGTGATTTTCACTTCAACACTCCCCTAATTAGGAGTTTTCTGTCTCTCAGAGTTCTGTGCTAGGGTTGAAAGATGAGATGGAACTTGCAGCTCGGTCTTTAAAGACGTTTATTCTATTTTTTGTTTCCAGGTCTTACAGGAGTGTCAGCGCGCTAGAGGAAAAGCAGCTACAGGAACGTGGATGCAGGGTGCAAGGTCGTTTAAAAGATTTCTAATCCAATTAACTCTAAAAATGTACTATATGTATGGTTTTGTGCTAATTACTATTACTTATTCTAAACACGCAATTTCTACCTTAATTTCATTTTATCAGTGTCTCTGTGCCACCGTCACAGCAGGAGATGGAGTAGACGAAGAAGAAGAAGAAGAAGAAGAAGAAGAAGAAGGAGAAGAAGAAGAAGAAGAAGGAGAAGATGAGACAACGCCTAAAATTCTCCATTTTGCTCTGATCTACTTCCATGCTAAAAGCCCCAAACTACAAATTTTCACCCTGTGACAAGCTAAACTAACTCTATTTTAAATCTTTGTTATTTTTTAACTCATCTATAAGTGTTGGAAGTTTTCCCCATGTACTAAAGTCAAAGGCAATGCTTTCCTGGTGTCCCAGCCAGGGTCTCAGACCCCCCAGGGCAGCCTGAGGGGTTTTCCACGTGCCCTGGAATCCGACACCCTCCCTTCTGTGAGTTCTGGTGGGGGTTTGGGATGAATTCCCTGATCTGAAATGGAAGGAAATGCATTGGAATTGATCGGAACTGGATGAAGTGGATCGAGATTGATTGGAATGGAAGGAAATGGATTGAAATAGATTGGGGTTGAGTGAAATTAATGGAAATGAAATAAAATTGATTGGAATTGAAAGAAATTAGCTGAAACTGATTGAAATAGAATGGTGATTTGAAATGGACACTGCCTACCATGAAAGACTCCATCTACACGACTGAGCCCCCATTTTTTATGGAGAAATGGTTATTAATCTGCCATTAATAAATTAATACTATATTAATATGTTGATAATATCTACTAATACTAATAACATGAAATTTTGTGCCCTTTTATCTATCAGTCTGCAACAGTTCCATAAGACCCAAGCCTTTACTCACTCCCCACAAAGGAGAAAAGGACAGAGAAGTGGCAGAAATTCCAACCTCCACAGGCACATCCAGGTGAGCCCAGCCCACAGGTCCAAGAGGGGGATTTGAAGTGAGGAAAGAAGGAAAAAGGGAAGTGCACATCACCCAGCTGGAGCAGGAAAACTGGGAATTGCCACTGGATACTCCACAAGTCACAGGTGTTCAGTTCTGCAGATTGAAATGCTGGGAATGAGCAGAATAAACAGAAAACTTGGAAACACAGGAGAAATTGGTTGTGTAGGGAATTAGCAAAAAGGGAGATCAGAGCAGGCACAAAATGCAGCCTGAGCTGGAGACCATCTGCTTCCCAAATCCAGAGGTTCTGTTGCAATTTAGGGAGGTGTTCCTGAAATGTGTCCAACATTTCTCAGCATGGAAAGCAACAGGTGAATGTTGGGCTGCTTCTCCCCCCGTTAATTAGAGTAAGGATTAACAAAATCTGGGCAACACCACGGATCAGATATTAAAAAAAAAAACCCCAAAAATCACTGAAGGAGTGGTCAGGCATTGGAATAAATTGCCCAGGGAGGTGGTGGAGTCACTCTGGAAGAGCTCAAGAGGCGTCTGGATGTGGCACTTGGGATATGATTTAGGGGTGATGGTGGGGCTGTGGTGATGCTGGGACAGGATGATCCTGAAGGGCTTTTCCAACGTTTTTGATTCGGGGAAAACATTTTTGGATATGCAAATGGACCATGTCCAGGTCCCTGACGTGGCTCAGTGCCAAACTTCATCTGCTCAGTGCCAAAACACCCACTTGGCTTCTCCCTTGTCCTGGACTGGGGTGAACCAGCAAATTACATCTTCTTCTACTCCTCTTCTCTTTTCCACCAGGCACTTTGGCAGATTTTACTGTTTTCCAGCCACATGTTGATGAAGCAGGAGGCAAATATCAGCCAAGTGTCTGAAAAATGGGATCTGAATGAAATCTCCTTTCCTGCAACATCTCCCGGTGTCTGTTGACCATAAAATTTAATCAGGCGATCAAGAAGAGATGGCAAACTTTACATTTGACATGATCTCTCTTTGTATTTTCCTTCTAACTATTTCCAGGTGCCTCTTTGAAAAAAGAAAAGGGTTTTTCATCTGCTCCTTGGCCTGGACATTCCGTAGGATTCTTCAACAATGCTGAGACAGCTTTAGCCAAAATCTTAGTGACAATGCTGGTGAGAAGCTAGAACTGGTTTTAGGGGAGCTAGAACTAGTTTTGGGGTACTTAGAACTGGTTTTATTCATGTTTATGAGAATGAAATCCAAGGAAATCAGAGAGCCGGATTTCAAAATCCCTTTACTTCGTGTTATTCCTGAATGCCACACATTTTCCACTGCTCACTTTTCCTCCGGTGAGGATTTCCTCACAGAATATCCAAATAATAACAATTTTTGCTTGGACTACACAAGAATAGGCTACCACTGGCAGCTGCTTTAGACTTCAGTCCCCTGTAGGGTCATAACATCTGTTCTGCATTTAGAGAATTCCTACTAATATATTAAAAAAGAGGGATTTATTATGTGAGTGCTGACTGGTGGAGATTTTTCCACGTGCTGAAATTGGTCAGGAGGTTATCCTGAAAAAGCTAAATATAGCTATTTCTATATTTCCACCTATAGCAGCTGCTATTTTGGTCCCTCACCCCAAATCAAGCTGCACAGCAGACAATGGAAATATTCCCTTTGTTTGCAGGATTGGGCTTCAAGGATTATTGGAGTCCTTGGGCAAGGAAATCCTCTCCTGGGAGAGTTTTTAGAACGGGAATGTGAGTGGGTAGAAAAGGTCTGAAGGAAATGCATGCAAGGCTTAAAATCAGATTTTTATTATTACTTTTTTTTTTTTTTTTTGGGAGAATGGGCCAACTTAAAGAAAATATTTAGAAAATTTACTAAGGCCCAGGCTGGACCCTCTGGTCAGACCTAAACTGGGTGTGTTGGAGCTGCCTGATAAATCAAATAACTTGTTATTCCTGAGGGTAGGAGCAGAAATTCCTTCTACAGCACTGAAAGGATGTAGAGTGAGGTGGGGTTGGCCTCTTGTATCATGTCCCGAGTCAAAGGATGAGAGGAAATGACCCCAGAAAGCACCAGGGGAGGCTCAATTCTAAATATTAGAATTTTCTTTCCTTGGAAGAGTGGTCAGGCCTTGGGCTGAGCTGCCCAGGGAGGTTTGGAGTCCCTGTCTGTGGGAGTGCTCAGGAGGAGTCTGGAGGTGGCCCTTGGGGACAGGGTTTGGAGTGGGATTGGATGGTCCTGAAAGGCTTTTCCCACCTTGACGACTCTGTGATTTTCTTTGGGGATTAACTGTGATTCAGCTGAATGAGGAGCAAGAAACTCAACTCCCACTGCCNCACTGAGGCTGCTGTGAGGCCTTGAGATCAGAAATAGAATAAACACCTTTGGAGCCCGAGCCACAGGTTCCATCTCATCTTTTAAACCCTGGTACGGGACTCTAAGAGACAGAAAACCCCTAACTGGGGGAATGTCGAGGTGAAAATGCCATTAGAGGCTGGGGCTGGATTCTGGATATTTTATGGAGCATCCTCTTCCCACTAGGTCATCAAGAAAATCTGGCCTCTTTTTGGCTTCTAAGAAACGTCAGTGGGTAGGAAAAATAACTTCCCCTTTGTGCTCCTTTTGGAACCCTCAGCGCTGGAAACGCACCCTGCGTGCGCCTCCCGTGCTCTGAGCTTTCCTTGCCTCGTGGGTGGGTGGTGATGGCATTTCCCCACAGGAAAACACAAACTCCACAACCTTTTCCCTCTTCCCTGGTCGTGTCGTCAGCGCCGTGGGACGTCAGGTGGTTGGAAGTCAGCAGATCCTCCCCCTGCCCGGGCTCCTCTCACTCCCCGCTGATCCCAGACTCCCGAGTGTCCCTCTTTGTGTGGCCCTTCTGACAACGGGAATGTTTTCCATGAGTGCCTAAGGAAATCCTCGGTCAGGACAAACAGCTCCCCCACTCCTTGCCCGCTGCCAGGAAGCTCTAAATAGAGTCTCTGTGTTGGGCTGAATTTCCCCC
>WBMY01009774.1:22066-50095 GCA_013397315.1 Donacobius atricapilla | reverse complement strand
CCCCCCCCCCCTCATTTTTATTGCTCCACGCTGGAGTTCAGTCCTGAAGTCTAAGCCAGAAAATCAAAGCCGTGCTGGAACTGTTGAAAGGCCACAGACCTTGCTCAAAGTTCAGGTATTTCAGATTCCTGGGAACATGTGTTACCATTTACATGGCACAATTATTTTTTTTGGGACAGAGCAGCTCTGCTGAGACCTTCCTCCGAGAAGTCCGACTTTTCCTGGTGACAAATCCCCTGGAAAGGACTTTCCACACTTTGTGCCCCCCAGACCTTGATCAGCTCCACCCCTGCTCACCAGTGCAGGGCCAGTCCTGCTGTCGTCATGAATCATGGAATCATGGAATGGTTGGGCTTGGAAGGGACCCTAAGGATCATCAGGTTCCAGCCCCGCTGCCATGGGCAGGGAACCTCCCAGCCTTGTGTTTGCAGGAGAAAAGGTGAAGGGCCAAGCAAAGCAGCAATTTTATTCTTAAAAGGCCAAACCAAACCAAAACCCCTCTGTGGTTTTTCCAGCCTGGGTCATGAATTCCAAATGCTGATATAATTGGAGAGACTGAAATCATGGAATCATGGAATGGTTGGGGTTGGGAGGGACCTTAAAAATCATCTTGTTCCCTCTCCCAGCCATGGCAGGGACACCTTCCCCTGTCCCAGGCTGCTCCCAGCCCCAGTGTCCAACCTGGCCTTGGGCACTGCCAGGGATCCAGGGGCAGCCACAGCTGCTCTGGGAATTCCATCCCAGCCTCTCCCCACCTTTCCAGGGAGGAATTCCTTCCCAAGATCCCGTCCAGCCCTGCCCTCTGGCAGTGGGAGGGTGATCATCTCAGCTATCCTGGAATATGTGTTTTCCAGTTTGGTTTTTTGGGTTTTTTTTTAGGCAGTTTTCTCTTAAAATTCAGTATTTATCAACAGGTTGGGAAAAACAAGAAATGTGTAGAAAAAGCCTTTTCCTTTTAAACTGCAAACTGTTCCCTCAAATAGGAATTTCTACGTTCAATTAATTGTGGATGACGACTCAGAATGGGTAATTTTGATCAGTCCAGGGATAGTTTTCCTGGACAACTTCAGTGAACAACGCTTGTGGTAAAAATATTCTGGTGCTCACAACGATGGCACACGGGAAGATAATGTTTAAAAATATAATGCAGGTTGAAAATCCAGAGTTGTGCATCACCTCTGGTGGTGCTGAGGGTGAAGATTGCCCCACTGTGGCTACAAGAAGACAAAAGGACCTGGAAAACAGCAAAAGAAATCTGGGAATGAGAATGAAAAGAGGAGACAAGATGGGGCTAAGACACAGAAAGGGTCTGAGAGACAGAAAGGGGCAAAAGCCTTTGATGGTGGTTAAGGGGCTGTGGGAGGAGGAACAGGGAAAATGGTTACATGGACTGGAATGATGGGAATGAAATGGAAATGGGAGCAGCTGTGGAAAAAGGAGGGTAATAAGAGCAAGGAGGAGAAAGGACAAAACCCTGAAGAAGAGGAAACTGGATCACAACAGCTCTGGAAAATACACTTGGGGAACCAGTTTGTCAGGATCCCTCGTTTTTTTATTCCAGAGTTAATTAACAGATGTTGCCTCGTGTTGCACGATGCCCAGATGGATTTGGTTTCCTCCATCCCATTCCTGGCATGAAATGTTTAATCCATGGTGGGAGAAAAATCTGCTGTGCTGCCAGCAGAGGCCAGGAAGGAGAACCTGGAGAGGGCTGGGAATGCTGCCTGCTCACCTGGGATCTCTGTTAATACCAGAACCAGGATTTATTTGAATTTCTTCCTTTGGATTTTGATCTCTGGAGTTCTTTTCCAACAAAGAGCTGGTCCTGGTGGTGTAGATCATCCCAACACAGTATTGTTTGCAGATGTCCTGGTTTTTCAGGGACATTTTAAGTCCAATATCATGGTGGAAGACCTCTCATGCTTTTCCTAAATTCATCCCCGAGTTGACTTCAGGTGGAAATCCCTGATTGCTTACAAAGAGGATTGGGGGCAGCACTTAAAAACCAACTAAAAACAATTTAAAAAAAAAAGAGAGATCTAAGTATGCCTTAAGCCCTGTGGTTTTTATTTTGCCCAACCACACTGAAAATGAAAGGGATACGTGAGGACCAAAATTAGTGGGGAAAAAGGATTGAACTAAAGAAGTGTCTGACAGGAGATGCCTAAAAAATCTCATGTTTTGGAACTTCCAGTGAATTCTCAAAGGCTCAGTGCAGGTTTTTCGGTCAGGGTAGGTAATTATCTCCCCAAACACTCATCAAGTTGCATGATAATGGCACTGCCTCCTGGGGAAAAATCCAGGTGAACCTTTTCTTGGGAAGGGGCATAAAAAGCTTCCGACATCCTTGGTTTCAGGGACAGCAACAAATGCTGGTCTTGTGGAAACATTTCATTTTAATTCCACAAGATCCTCTTAGGTAAACACTGCAACACATTGAATCCATTTTTCAAACCAACTTGTGAAAAACCAGAAAATCCCCCAGCCTCTGATAGGCAGCAGCATTAATTGCCAGGAGCACAAAGAGGCATTTAAACATCGGAGCGTTTTGGCAAAAAACACAAATGGCTTCTTTTCCTTCCCTTGCCCTTGAAAATAGCTCTGCTCAACTCCGGGCTTCCTATGATGGAGGGTTCACCATTAATCACCTTTATGACATCTCATATGTGGAGCAATCCGTGGGCCTAATCAGGCACTTTCCTGAGGAAATTGGCCAAATCCCGGCGCTTTGAGGCGGGGGATGAATCACAACAACTTTGCTATTCAGACAAATCCCTTTTCAAGTGCCCTTAGAGCTGTTTGGTTTGGTTTGGACTTTTTTTTTTTTTTTTTCTCGTATACAGTGAAGACAGCCCCACAGGAAACAATAATAGTTTAATCTCTGGAAAAATTTCCTTCCTGCACTGCAGCAGCTTTTCAGACAGGTACTCCAAGCCAAGGAAAATTAACAACAACCCATGCCAAGAGCTGCTGTTGTTGCCTTTTACTCAGTCCCTTCCTTTCCCTGGGAGTGACAGCCAGGAAAGACTCATCCCCTCACCTAACCTCTCTGATCTACGTTTTTCCAGGCATTAATTACAATTCCCAGCCTGGAGAACTGATCATCATGGAGAAGGGAAGACAGAGGAGCCTGCAAACACCTCCTGCGGTACCCTCACCATGGACAGCCCCAGTGATCCACATCTCTGCCCACAAACTGTGTTTGGAATCCCCCAAAATCCCTAGGAAGGATTTGCAGGATTGTAAGTCACAAGTTGTCTGCTGCAGGATTATTTCCTCTGGAGTTTTCCTTCCTTTGACTTGAAGTTCTTCCTTGCTTAACATGGAGTGTGGAGGAAGAAATAGAGTTTGTTTCATTGGTGTGAGTCAGGCCTCAGCACCATCATGTGGAGTTTTGGTTTTGCTTGAAATTTTGTTTGGTTTGGGTTTTTCTCTGTCCAAGACAGGCTTGGTTTTGGATTTCTGCCCCAGTGGCACAACAGGAGAACACCAGCCCTGAGGCAGAGAAGGAAATGAGGAATTGCTCCTAGCCCAAACCTCCTGTTTCCCCTTTTCCTTTCCTGCTTCCCCTGCCTGTTAACTTAAGCTCGGGAACACTCTTGGAACCAGATTCCGATGTTTCCACCTCTGCAGTGCTGTGAAGGAGCTGTGAGGTAAAATGATTGATACAGAGCCCTGTGCACGCACCAGACCCAGGGAGTGGATCCAGCAGTGCAGGGGTAAGGGAAGGAAAGGAGGGCCAGGGGGAATTTTTCTGTGAATGGGTGACATTTCTCTCCCTGTGCCCTGCTCAGGTGAGAGCCCACCTGCAGAGCTGCCCCAGCCCCGGGGCCCAGCCCAGGGAGGCCGTGGAGCTGCTGGAGAGAGCCCAGAGGAGGCAGCAGGATGAGCAGAGGGCTGGAGCAGCTCTGCTGGCAGGAAAGGCTGGCACAGCTGGCATTGTTCAGCCTGGGCAGGAGAAGCTTTGGGCTGAGCTCAGGGTGGCCTTGCAGGGCCTGAAGGAGCTGCAGGAGAGATGGAGAGAGACAATGGCCAAGGCACAGAGGGACAGGAGCCAGGGAATGGCTTCAAACTGAAAAAGTACAGGTTTAGGTGGGATGTTGGGAAAAAAATCCTTCCCTGTGAGGGTGTTGAGGCCCTGGCACAGGGTGCCCAGAGCAGCTGTGGCTGCCCCTGGATCCCTGGCAGTGCCCAAGGCCAGGTTGGACACTGGGGCTGGGAGCAGCCTGGGACAGGGGAAGGTGTCCCTGCAATTTTCCCCATAATTCATGCAGTTGCAGATCCATTATGTTGTGGAGACACTCAGTGAAAAACTGGACCCAGCACATGAGATGTTTCCCATCACAATTTTTAACACTTCCCGTCAATAGAACCAAGTGTTATAAAAGTCTACTTGTTTATCTTGAGCTGCGCTCTCTTCTCCTTATAAAACATCAGCTGGATTTTCCAAAACAACTAGAGAAGAGTAAATATGTATTGGCCAAGTCCTAAAGGAAAGCATTTCCAAGGATACTGCTTTTTCTTCCCAGAATGAGAAGGTCCTGCTGAGCAGCGGCCGGATCCAGCGCCCACAGAAGGCAGTGGAAGAGCTCCCACTGATGACAGTGGATGTTGGATGAATTCCCACCTCATCCTCGTGTTTAAGTGATGAAAATTGAGTTGCTGGGTTCTGGTGAGTACTAGGAAAGCCTGGTGTTATATAAGTAACTTACAATAGGTTGTTACAACCATTAAAAGAAGCTGATTATTTTTATTAAAAGCATATGTTGCTGGTTCCTTTTAAGCTATTCCCAAACTCTACACATCTCTTCCTTCACTTTGCTCTTTGGCATGTCTGTTTTCCAAAGAAAACCCAAACAAGGACATGATTTCCTGTTGCTTGGGGAGGAGAGGCTGGAGATTTATTCTTTACATGGGAAAATGGTTGCTGAACACATGCGACAGCACATGGCCTTGTTCAGACATCCCATCAAATTAAAAGCAGATCCCAGCTCCAATATTCCAGATGAAGGGGCTGGGAGAGGCACTCACATGGAATCGTGCTGTATTTGGGCAGGCAGAGACCAAAGCACTGCACCTCATTCAGGGATTGAAAGGTGAATTTGTCTTACCTGAGCAGCAAGGAATAATTAGAGGGAATTATCTGATGTTCCCCGAAGGTGAACCTCCCAATGATGACGGAACAGGTTCTTCTCTTCCAGGAAAGGCACCATGGATATTCCAGGATGGACTTCCCAGATGGCATTGAAATAACAACCTGGTGTTCACTAAATGACATTTTCTGTCTCTTTTTTGTTCATCACACCCTGATTGGGTTTGGGCCCACCTGAGGGACAATTCCTGATGATCCCCGGTGGCAAATCCCAAATTCCCTGTATGTCTGGATATGCCAAAAGCTGTGGAAATTCCCAGTTAATTGCAACCAAGTGAACAGGCCACACCTTTGCCCTCAGTCTATGCTCTTCTTTTGGAAACCAGTTAATTTTGCAAGCTATACATTGATTTTCCAGATATATTATGGAACAGAAAACTTAAAAATAGAATTCACCTCTGCTGTTAACAAGTTTTGACCTTTGCTCACATTTGTTGGGGAAAGTAGCTCATAGTACCAATTAACATGAATTATTAACTCCTCCATTAATAATTAATTTATTAGAGGGCTAAAGGCATCAGTCTTTGCCAGCTAACACTATCGAGAGAAAATGAAGCAAACAACACAACCCTAATTAGAACAGCCTAATGAGGATGTCTGGAAGATCTGATGGGATTCAGTCACTCTAAATGCTCTTTATTTCCTCTCTGAAACCACACTGGGTGCAAAGAATCAGGCAGTTAACTCCAGTTCCTGTCGTGCAGGGTTTCTTCCTCCTTTCCGAGAGGAGGGAGCCCACTCAGGAGAGCTCAATTTAGGGATGATTAAGGACTGATGAAGGATGCCACTGCCTAAACAACAGGAATGCTGTCTCTCCCAGTAATGAACAATTCTGGGGCTGTCTGAATCCTTAATGGCTTCAACGGGCTGCAGGAAAACTTCCACATCTCGGAATTGTGTGGGATTTCACAGGATCCTTCCTTTGTCATCTGAGTTTGGCCTTTGTCTGCAAAGCCTGGGGTGGTGCCTGAGGTCTCTGTCCATGTTTTGGGCAGGATGCAGCAACAGTGAAATCCAGGGTGGTCTAACAGGGAGCATCACACCCTGGAAAACTGTTGAGTTGTTCCCCTGCTGGCCCATCCCAATCTCAGGGGATTTTTCCATGTTTCACGTTAGTGGCTGTTGGAACCCCGGGCAGTGAGAATTCCAGCCTTTCTGTGCTGACAGCACTGACCCCCAAGCAAACACTGCATTGCACCTGAGCCCCTGGAGAAGCTTCCAAAATTGAGTGACAGCACTGGGATTGTGGCTGTGCAGTTTGAATAGAAGGGTGTGATAGCACAGGGTGCAAAACTTTGAGTTGAAGGGTTTAGAATACAGGAATAGATACATAAAGCAAGATGGAGGTTTTAGGGTGGAGGCCAGTCCTTCTTTTTCACCTTCTTCTTCGTGGGTCTGGGTGGTAATTTGTAACTGGGTAGAAAAATCCACATTGCAGATCACGCAATGGTTATTGGGCTAAAAGTAAAAATAATGTGGGTATCATCTCATAATTGGATAGTTCGTTCTTAAAAGATCTGGTAAAGAGATAGACACACAGCCATTTTTCACCTTGTTAGCTAGAACTCACAGCTTGTGAGACTGTAATGTAGGTAAGAATTAATAAACATCTGAGTCCGAACACGAACTGCATCTCCCGAGCATTTAATCCCAGCTCTAACAGAAAAGAAGATAAAAAAGCCACAAGTGGCCACATCTTCCTCCTCCTCCTGCTCCTGCTAGGACACAGAGAAACTCCCCAGAGATTCTTTGCTGCAGCTCAACCTTGAAAGAAAAGAGTAAATACATCTTGGCCATGTCCAATATATATTTATTGCTGGTTCACACTTTCCCTTTTTGTGGCGAATCTGTTCACTAATAAAATTTTTCCCCTTTTCCTGAATTATATCCTGAAGTTGTCTCAAATCTTCCCTTGTTCCCAGGCTGTTAGTCCCTGATCATGCTGACAAGGTTTCTTTGGATAAATCCCAACCCAAGCTCATCTTTCCCCCTTACTCCTCCCATGCTCCTTCAGACATTCCAGCTTTTCTGGGGCAAATGTTTTATGCTCCTCCTCCTGCCTCACAATGTCAATTTTTTCTTCAGAAATAATGGCATAATTAAAAGAATTACAGCAAACACAACTTTTAGCATCTCCTCAAGCCTGCCTTTCTTTGTTTTGTTTGAAAAATTTAAAAAACCCTGGACTGTGCAATAATTCTTCACTTTCTTCTGGTCTTTGGCCCACAGACACATCCCAAAGGTTTGCTGAGCAGATAAGTATTAGAATGACTTAGACTTAGATGAACATTAAATTAATCAGACAACACTCTGGGGGGAAATTGCCACTAATTTCAGATTTTTCATCTCCCAGAAATCAATTATTATTATGTTTATTGATATTGGACTTGTCACTACTCTCAGTCCTTTTGCTGTGGTGACAGAGCCTAAGAGGAGAGAGAGGAGGGGAAAAACAGAGTAAATAATTTAGAACTTCTTCCCAAAGCATCAGAACTTCGAAACCATTTGTGTGTGAGTGAGAAGACAAAAATAGTGGGAAATTTTGGAGGATTTTATACATGGTCACATCTTTTTTTATGTAAAAAGTTTACCCAGCTCTGCTCAGAAGTTGTGTGGGATCAAGAGCTGACTCAAAGGTGTTTGTGACGTGTTCTGCGATTTGTAATCACAGAATTCCTGAATTATTGAGGCTGGAAAATCCCTCTCAGCCCAGGCAGTGCCAGCGGTGCCCGATGCCCACCTTGTCCCCAGCCCAGAGCTCTGAGTGCCACCTCCAGGGGACACCTGCAGGGATGGGCACTGCAAACCTCCCTGGGCAGCCTTTTCCAATCTTTGGTCCACCCTGACCCCCCTTTTCCATGAAGGTTCCATGGTTTGTGGGATGTGTTGCATGCAGGGAGTCAGGAAAACATCTCAGAGTGTCCCTCTTTTGGATCAAACAACATTTTTCACTCTAAATTGGTTGGACTTGTTGAGAACTCTTCAAAACCATCCGAATTTGGCCTTTTGAGATCAGGATTGATGAAATTTGTGTCAGTAGGATTCAGGACAAACAAAGAGGAGCTGGTGTTATCATATTGCAGTCACAACTTGTCATTAAATCAGGCTTCCTGCCTCACAAACATTAGAATTTCAGAAGAAAATGGGCTTTAATCAGAAAATATAGAAAATATTTCTCTGATTATGGAATGATAACAAACATTACTACAGCGGCCACTGGATGCTCCTATAAATCTTGTTAATGAAATCCCAATATTGGAATCCTCCAATCAGAACACAGGAGTTAATGGGTAACCTTTCCCTAGGACTCAAGGTAATTCCAGCCTGCTCCAAGTGAAGATCCACGTCTATTACATTTAGAAATTGTCATTCAATTAACTTTTTTTTTTTTGGTTTGGTTTAACAACATTAAGTGGCTGCCCCGGTGGCACTTGAGGCAGAAGTCCAAGTCTTTGTTTTCCATAAAATGTTTACTTTAGAGCATTCCCTGGCTGTGGGACTCAGGTGGAAGAAGGGATTTTGAGCTCATTAATTACAAGTCAAGTTCCTTGTGAGCTGGGCAGATTAAAGAAACCAGAGAATCATGGAATTATGTCACATCCTGAGTTGGAAGGGACCCAAAAGGATAATCCAAATCCAACTGCACAGACCCCTCAAAAATCCCAGACTGGGCATCCCTGGGAGTGGTGTCCAAATGCTCCTGGAGTTCTGGCAGCCTTGGAGCCGTGCCCGTTCCCCGGGGAGCTCCTCCCTGAAATGGCTGAGCCTAAAATTCAGGGGTGGGATTATTTATGGCAGCTTCCACCCTGTACAGTTCATAATTCAGCAGGATTGAGCAAGGAGGAACCACATTTCCTTCCCTTCCAGGTTTCTCTTGAAGCCTTCCCTTAGGAATAATGCCCATCCTGACTGAAAACCTTTCCAGCTCTCCTGACAGAACCTCAGAGTTTTGTCTTGTAAAATGGGGGTAAAGTAAAACTGAAAAATTTTTACCCAAGGAATTGTCTGTGGACTTTGTCTACATTGAAAGAATCCACAGAAAAAACTGCGTTATAAATTTAAAACAATTTTTTTTTTTTGCGATTTATAAACAGGATAAATTGCCAAGAACAACCTCCCCTCCCACAAATATAAAAAAACTTCCGAAGTTCCTCACAAAGTGCCTACACTCAACTCTTTATCTCTGCACTGGCCCCAAAGCATTCAATAGACTATCCCCAGGTGAAATGAGTGTCCTGAAAAATTCAGTAGGAAAAACAGACTGGAAAGCAGAAGTATTGGAAGCTGATGTAGCTGAACGTGGATCAATGAATGAAAAATCCTGGGGAGAACAGGATTTCTGTCCAGCCTTTCCATTTGGGAGAGTCCTGTGGCAGGAATACACATTAATTAATAAAAAAATAAATGAAACGGTTCATCCTTGATGCTGGCAAGACAGAACTTTTAAAAAGAAATGATTTACTGGACAGAAAAGGTGTCTTTTCATTGGAGCTTTGGATCTCTGCCACGGAATAGGAACACCAAACATTGTGCAGGCCATGACAGGGAAAGGGACACATTTTATCCCCTATTGTAACAACAAAATGGAATAGCTGAAATCCCAGAGATGAAAAATGTTTTTTTTTTTTCAGTCATCAGAACATTACAGTTTGTTGTCATGGATGTCTCCAAGATCAGGAAGAGATGCTGGTAGAAAAATCCAATTTAATTTTATTTTTTTTTCCTAAATTAAGGACTCAGCAGAGAAGAAACCTTTTGGAGGAACAGGAAAGGGAAGAATGTTTGGGCACAGCATGATGTTGTGCCAGCCACACACGAGAAAAATCAACCTTTTAATTTCCGTTTTCTTAGCACAAACTCCACGTAAAGAGTACTCCAAGAGCAGCCACCACCTGATGACAAGGTCTGAGCTTCTAAAAAATCCCCAAGAAATAATAAATTAAGGACTCGTAAAAGGATAATGAGATGTGGCCCTAATATTTCTGAGAGATTTTAGCATGCTAGCAGCTGCTAACCTTTCCCAAGGGAAAAATATCTCGAGAAAGCAGCTTCTCAAACCAATCTTTGAAAACAACTCTTCGTTTTCTCAAAACAATTTTCTCTATGTAATGTTTACCTTCCTAGTTCTGTTTCTCTAGTTTAACCTATAGAATTTTAAAAAGTATTGTTTCTATTCACCAGTCATGTTAAGTCTCTATCAAAACACCTTATAAAAAGTAGCAAAAAAATTAAACAATAAAACCTTCTAATCTTCCACCTTCTAAAAAAGTATTTGGAGTCATTCATTTTTTCCATGTCCTACAACAATCAGAAGCGTGAGAAGATGTTTTAATTAAGAAAGCCCCTTAAGAGCGGATGAAGTAATTCCAGGGGTAAATTTCCCTCCATTTTTGGTGAGAAGACAAACTTCTGAACATTTGGGGAAACACTGAAGTGAAGGAACTTTCCTGGCATTTTCCTTCTCCCGGAAGAGCCCACATGTACTTTACAGGCACCATTTTTGGGAGAGCTCTCCCAGTGTCACAGTAGGACAGGAAATAGATTGACTCCACAGAGTTGTCAGAAGAGAAAGAAGCTTTATTCACAATCCCAACAGTTTCTTTTAGAACACGCTGTGTAAAAAGGTCTATTATTGGTCCATGGCACTGACACTGCTCTGCATTGGGTCAGGAATAGGAAACAACCCCTGGGACAGTTGTTCTGGCAAAGGGAACACTGTTTGCTGAGCCTGTGCTGAGAAACGGAGAGAGATGTTTGGAAAAGAGAAACTGTTGGCAGCTTTCCCTTGGGAAAGGAGCCAGCAATGGTCAGCGAGCTGAAATTCAGGCTCAGAAATATCGAGCCCACACTCCCAGGGCTTGGAAAACTTGGAAGGGAGGTGATGTAGCCTCAGGAAATTCCTCCCCCTGTCCCGGCAGAGGCAGCGGAGTGCCCGGGATCCTTCAGCACCCGGCTCCTGGTGGACAGTTCCCACCGGGATGGACACGAGGCACCCCGCGCTGGCGGCCAGGGACCGGCTCTGCTCTCTGACCCAGTCTGGCCAAAGGTCATGGAAAAAGGTGGCAGGGGCCTGCAGGGTGTAATTTGGTCTGATCTGCTTTTGTGGGTGGAATTCGGGAGGAGAAATTAGGGGGGAATTAAGGAGAAAAATAAAGGAGAGAGCACAAGTCCGAAACTGGATTGAGAGCTGAGAGGAACAAGCAGAGGGGGGGAGGTACAGGGAAGGGTGGGCAAGAACTGGGATTCACCGGGACACAAGTTAGGAATGTCACATGGACAGGAGAGGGAGATGATTGAGCAGCTAGGAGGAAATAGGAATATTTTCATAGAATCATGGAATGGTTTGTGTTGGAAGGGATCCTGAAGCGCATCTCATTTCCAGCCCCATCATGGGCAGGAATACAGAATCAGAGAATCAGAGAATCACAGAATCACTGGGTTGGCAGAGAGCTCCAAACCATGGAGTCCAACCCAGCCCCAACACCTCAACTGAACCACGGCACCCAGTGCCACGTCCAGTCTTTCTTTAAACACATCCAGGGATGGGGACTCCACCACCTCCCTGGGCAGACAATTCCAGTACTTCATCACCCCATCTGTAAAAAACTTTTTCCTAATATCCAACCCATATTTCCCTTGGCACAGCTTAGGACTGTGTCCTCTCCTTCTGTCAGTGCTGCCTGGAGAAAGAGCCCAACCCCAGCTGAGCACAGCCACCTTCCAGGGAGTTGTGGGGAGTGATGAGGTCACCTCTGAGTCTCCTTTTTATCCAGACAACTCCCACTGTCCCAGGCTGCTCCAAGCCCCAGTGTCCAACCTGACCTCAGGGATCCAGGGGCAGCCACAGCTGCTCTGGGAATTCTATTCCAGGGCCTCCTCACCCTCCCAGGGAACAACTGCTGCCCAATATCCCATCCATCCCCATCCTCTGGCAGTTTAAAACCGAGGTAAAACCTGGAATCACCTTCACAAAGAATCCCCACAACAAACTCACCCTCTGCACCCTGCCAGGCCTGGACTGTGCCTTCCTCAACCCACCCCAGGTCTCATCCCAATCCACATGGGGCTGGGATGCCGACGGAGCAGAGGCTGGCTCTGTGTCAGGGATGCAGTCACACAACTCCCTGTCCCCTCCCGGCTCTGAAATCTTTATTGGATTTTCATCCATCATTTTGAGGGATCCCTTCGGCGCGGCGGAGGTGCTGTTTAGAAGTGAGCGGATTCAGTCAAAGTGGCACAAATTCACAAAATTTCCTGTTAAAGCCTCCAGCTGTGCTCTCAGGGTCCCTCTGGCTCAGGCAGCACTGAGGAGCTCTCCCAGAATACCAGAAAGAAGAAGAAAAATGGAAAAGCCCATGGGCCTGATGTCCTGACCATGGGGTGTAAAAATCACTGCGCCACACCAGTGGGATTTCACACCCTGTTCCTGCTGCAAGAACATGACTGTCGCAGAAGAATCCCATCTCCAATCTAAGTTATCACCCTGGAACAGCCAGAACAACCCCCAGGAATTCCCTTCGGCAAGCAACAGCTGCTTGTTTTGCCACCGTGGGGTTGCTGTTGTCACCCACTTGGATACATGGAAATATTTAATGGGATTCCAAAGGATTATTGGAAGATCTGCCCTAAAATGTGTAGTGAACAGCCAAGCTTTCAATGATTTTTATCTTTCTGAGAGGAAGGAGAGACACTGGAAGGGAGTAAAGGTTCTTGGAGCTCTTCACTTTGGAGGAAGAATCAAAAAAAGTTAAATTCCGCAGGTGGAAACTGCTGCTGTGTCAGAGTGGGGCCAAGGTGATGAGGAAAGGACATTTCTAGTGGCACTGAAAAGCAGGAGAAAGCATTCTTCGATTACATTCGACCATTTCTGATTTAACTGTGCTTCTTGTTGGTTTGATTTGGCTTTGTGTCTGCTTTTTATCAGTTCCCCCTTTTTTTTTGATTTACAAAATAGAGCTAAGGAGAAGCAGTTTTAGAGTAAAAAGTCTCTAAAGAGTCAGTCCCTGTGCTTTATTTTTGGCTTTTCCTCTTTTGGAAACACAGGTGGCATAGGGAAGGGTTAAGAGAATTCCTTTATTTCCATCAGAGTTGATTATAAATGGAAATAAAGCTGTAAAAATGGAAATAAAACTGTTGGTTCAGGCTGAAAACACAAATTAAAGGTGAAGCCGCTGAAAACACAAATTAAAGGTGAAGCCACTGAAAAATAAATGGTTTTCCATGTCCAGTTCTGAAATAAAAAGACTGTTGCTAGCAAAAAAAAAAAAAAAAAAAAAAAAGTTTATGTATTTTTATTCCAATAAATGACTTTACCTCGACAGCATCCTTTTAATTCCAGAAATCATTATTGAAATTCCAAAGTGCTTTAAGGAGCTGTAAGCACTGCTTTTCATCATAAGTTTTCAGCTCTATAATAAGTTTGTTTTGCAGGGCACAAAGCCCTGCTTGACACCTGAACTGTGGCCGGTGTTTGAATTTCCAGTGCCCTGGACCCTGGCCAGAGGCTGCTGCTGTCACGGGGTCGTTCCCCCGAGCCAGAAAAGCCATTTACACAAAGTCATTTGCAGCTATTTTGTGAAACTTCCTCAGATTTTCCCTCTAATGACCATTTGCAGCTTTGTTGTTTTTTTGTTTTTTTTTCCCAAGGCATTTTATCTCTTTTCCTCTCCCTTTCAAAGAGACTTTCGTATTATTTTGGGGCCAGCAAACGAACGTGGAATCTTTGTTTGGAAAGCCTGCAGGTGATTGTTTGCTCTCCCTGCTCCAGAGAGCTCCTAATTTAGGCTTTATTCACACATTGATCCTCTTCCTCAGTGTCATAAATTTTAATGCAGTTTAACATAGTGAGCTGTCACCAGTTTGATTTGCCAGGTCGAAGAGTTCAACCTCCTTTAATCACTGTGTCCAGAGCTCCCCGTAACATTCCAAGAGCTCCTTTTCCTCCCATGGAGCCACGATTTCTGCCTTGGTGCTGTCTTGGCTGAACCTGTCACAAGTTTCTCGTCAGGGCTTTAAGGAGCCAATCTGGGGCTCCCTAAATAAATTAAATTCAGCCAATTTATCCTGAATTTGGCGCTGCACTGACTCTGAAGCCATTCCATTATTTCCAATGGAAAAAGGGATGACATCCTGCAGGACCTGCTGTTAAATATTCCGTTGTGTCCACGATTTTGTGGGTTTTTCCTTCTTCCCAGAAATCTCCTTTATGCAGCTCTGCCAATTCCCTGGGTTTTTGCCTCAAAGCCTCTGAAACAAAGAGAATTTCTGTACAAGCAGGAAAAAAAAAGCAAAAAAACACTGAATATGTCCATGCTGCCACACAGGGATTTTCCAGGGAATCTGAAATGGAGTTGCTTGGCCACTAATAAAAACCCAGCTGCATTTATAGAATAATAGAACTAGAAATTTGTTAAGGCTGGAAAAGATCTTTAAGACCATCAAGTCCAGCTATCACCACCGTGTTCATCATTAAACCATGTCCCCAGGTTTTTTGAGCACTTCCAGGGATGGTGACTCCATGACTTCCCTGGGCAGCCCATTCCAATGTTTTACAACCTTTTCTGTGATTTCTTTTTTTTTTTAATAAAATCCAACTTAACCCTCCCCTGGAGCAGCTTGAGGCCGTTTCCTCTCCTCCTGTCGCTCGTTACACTTGAGCGTGTTTGTCTCTCTTAAGAATAAATCAGCATCAGATTTTGTAAGATTAAAAAAAAAAATCCACCACTGAAATTTCAGGTCCTTCAAAACCTGTGCCAGGAGGACGAATTTCATTGAGAATCCGATCATAATCCCCCCAAAAATTTCTTCCCTCGTGGAAGAAAACAGCTGAGCTCCCGGTGCTGTTGGCTGCTCTGTGCTTGCATTCTTAACGAGCAAAGCATGGAACAAAATTCAGGATATAATTTCCCAGCTGTCCAACCATATCATTACAAAGTAATGTTTCCCTCATTTTTTAAGCAGTCAGATACCCTGGAATTCTGAATCCAAATCGGATTTCTGTGCTATGGAGTCCAAACCCCACCCAGAAGAGCCCAGTCTATCTTCATTAACAAGAAACATTTCTATTGATTTCATTTTGCAATGTTTCATATTCCACATAACAAATCTGTATGGTCACCTAAATGAATTATTGCAACTCAATTTGGAATGATTCCATGGGGTTATTGTGTTATCCCTAGGATGCCTCAGTCTCTGGGTGTCAAAACTGGTTTTATTTCATGGAATAACATGGGAAAGTTAATCAGAGCAGGTTAAACCTCCCTGGGAGCCAAGGTCACAGAGAGTCTCAGCTGTAAATGGAGAGGTTGCACTATTTATTTATTTCTATTTATTTATTTTTAGGTCTTTATTTTTATTTATTTATATTCATTTATTTATATTTTTTTCTATTGGACAAAAAATACATTTATGCAAGAGAAAAAGGCCTATTTATTGACTCATTTATTTATTTATTTTCCTATTGGAAAATGATATTTATACAAGAAAAAAAGACATTTGTTTTTCTTTTGGGATTTCTTACCAGACTCAGTCGAGCTGAAACGCTTTTGGGGTTCTCCATCAGAAAACCTTGCTTTGTTTTTCTCTTGCAAAGCAATCACCATTAAAAGAGAAGTTGCACCATAATTACGCTTTTCCCACGAAATCTCTTCACTCTGGCATTTTTCTCAGATTTTACATCACCTTCACAGGAAACAGAACAATTATTTTTAGGAGACTGTGTTATTTAAGGTTCTCTATTTAGAGTTTCAACAATAACTTCTTCTTTTCTTGTCCTGTTGAGTTTTCCCAAATTTTTCTCCCACATCAGGGCGGTGCTTTGAATTCCTTGAATCAGGAATTGCTGCTTATCTCCATGTGTGGAAGAGCCACACAGGTAGGGTCTGCTAAGGCTGCTGGAAGTGACTGAGCAACTCCAAAAGCTGAGTGTTGGGGCAGGAGCCAAGAATTCCATGAAGGAAAAGAACTAGAACTGTCCACTCAGGGGACCCAAAGAAATAAATCTGAGGCTGAGATGTTTTGGATTGTGTCAAACCCTGAAGGGATTTGGACAGGGGAGTCAGGAACTCAAAATGTCATCTGCAGACGGAGGCAGGAGACTGCAAAGTGCACAAACGTGAGAAATGGCCCAGGAGAACCTCACGGAGTTCCACAATTCCCAGTGCCACGGGCTGCTCCTGGGTCAGGGCAATCCCAGCCAGGAGCCTGGACTGGGAGGAGAATTCACTGGGAGCAGCCCTGAGGAGAAGGACTTGGGGATCTCGTGGGTGCAAAGCTGGGCAGGAGCCGTCAGTGAGTGCTGGGAGCCCTGAAATCCATCGGCATCCTGGGCTGCATCCAAGGAGGAGAGAGCAGCAGGAAAGGGGTTGGGATTGTGTCCCTGTGCCCTGCTCAGGTGAGAGCCCACCTGCAGAGCTGCCCCAGCCCCGGGGCCCAGCCCAGGGAGGCCGTGGAGCTGCTGGAGAGAGCCCAGAGGAGGCAGCAGGATGAGCAGAGGGCTGGAGCAGCTCTGCTGGCAGGAAAGGCTGGCACAGCTGGCATTGTTCAGCCTGGGCAGGAGAAGGATCAAGGAGATCTTTAGAACCCTTCCAGTACCTAAAGGGGGGTGGAAAAAAAGAGAGAGGGACTTTTTATATGGGCAGAGAGTGACAAGATGAGGGGGAATTGTTTTAAACTGAAGGAGGAAAGGTTAGACAGGATTTTGGGCAGGAATTGTTCCCTGTGAGGGTGTTGAGGCCCTGGCACAGGGTGCCCAGAGCAGCTGTGGCTGCCCCTGGATCCCTGGCAGTGCCCAAGGCCAGGTTGGACACTGGGGCTGGGAACAGCCTGGGACAGGGGAAGGTGTCCCTGCAGGGGGTGGAACTGGATGATTTTTGGATCAAGGTTTTTTTGATCTTTCCAACCCAAACCATCCTGGGATTCCATGACATCAGAGGGAGTGGATAGATAGGGCTACCCTGGCATGTCCATCCTCCGCCATCTGGGATTATCCTGGCCATTCCTTCCCCCTCCCAGGCAGACCAGCTGGACTTTTCCTTGTTCTGCGCAGAGTCTGTTGAACAAAACCCAACAAAGTCCTTCTGCCAAATCTGCAGCTGCCTCCCCTCTCCAAAGGCACAGAGCGTTGGGTGACCATCAATACCTCAGCTGATGACAATAAATAGGCACAGAACCGCCGAGCTCTCTGGCAAACACAAAGGAGCTGCCTCGCGTCACTGTCACACGACGAATGATTTCCGTTCACCCCGAGCTTTGACTGAATTTCAATCCCAGGCTTAAAGAACCAGCCGGGGTTCCCCCAGGGGAACTCGGGGCTGTTTCCTGTGGTCAGCAAAAGGAGGGCCCAGACTGTTCATTAATATTTGAAAAAGCCAAACACCAAGATGACAGGAGGGATGATGGATAGTCTGTGCTGCCTCTACATTAAAGCCAAACGATCAGGAGTTTCGGGCTGAGGATCAGTTGAAGGAAAGCTCCCTCAGATCCCAGCAGGGCTTCTGGGATCACACTTCTTTTCCCTACACTGGTGCCTGGATGATACTCCACTGTTTTTTTTGGTTTGTTTGTTTTTGGTTTTTTTTCCTCAGTGTTTCCCTGCCTGGTCTTTGAACTCTCCAAGGTATCAACCCTGCCTTTAGAGAGCAGAAGCTGGGATATTTGGAATTAAATCCCGTATAAAGGGTGGGAGATCCTCATCCAACAACAACTGACAGCAGCTGTGCCTGAGGGCATCACCCAGCTGAAGGCTTCTCAGCCCTTCTGTCCATCCCACCTGTGTCAAACACGAATTGTCAGTCTTAAATAGAATCTGGGAATTGTTTGCATGACTCTGCCTGAAATGTGAGTAGTTGTGACCATAAATATATATTTTATCACCAAAAAAATTTCCTCCTTTACATTTTTTGAGTGCAGGTACGATCAGGATGCTGTTAATTCCTGTGTACATTGACCCTTCAAGAGATTCCAGGTTGAAAACCAGAACATTTTCACCATTAAGTGATTCTTTAGCCCTAAAAACCTGGGTTCCTCCATAAATGGGGCTCCAGATCCATCTGAATCCTCAGTTCACGCAGAATCCAGCTGGCTGGGAAGGTGGAAGAACTTGAGGCTCAATTTAGGGGGTTTTTCTGCATGGGTTCACCATGGGATTTTCTAGGAAGGAAAATATCAGTGATAATGGTTTAACATCAAATTTTTGTGTCTGAAGCCACAAATTTAGGCAAGAATTCCCTGATTTTCTTTATTACTGAAGAATTATCATTTAAGAATTGTTTTCTATTAATTGAGCAACTCTTTTGCCATATTAATATAAAAGATTACTTTGTGTAAGTCCAAACTTTGAATATTTTACAGACTTTTTACATATTTTTGTGATAACAGGGTGAAAATATTGGCTTTAAACTCCTGAAGTGTTCCTGGCAGAATCAGGAACCTGACACTTTTCCATTTCCTTGTTTAATGAGATAGAGATGGGCAGGCATTAATACAATTCTGTCTCAGATTTGGAATGGAAGGAATTCCACACAAAAGTTGATGGCTGGAAAACCACAGAATTTTTTGAGAAAAAAAACAACTGAGACTTTGTGGTGAAAATGTTCTGTTTCTTAACCTGGAATTTAATTTCTTGGAGGGTTAACCTACACAGGAATTAAGAACATCCTGATTGTGTCTGTACTCGAATATGTAAAGAGGGATTTTTTTTTTTTGGTGATAAAATATATATTTACAGTCATAATTACTCAAATTTCAGGCAGTGTTATGGAAATAATTCCAAGATTCTACTTAAAACTGAAAATTCATGTTTGACACAGATGGATTTGAAGTTCTTGAGAATATTTGAGACTGTGGAAGAAAACTGTGGATATTGTCAATTTAGTTTGGAGAGGCAACGAGCACTTCTTGGCACTAAAATCTCACCTTGACAGTAAAATCACAGGAGAAAAAAAAAAAAAAAGAAGAAGGAAAGGAAGATTTTTTTTTGTGAAAAAGTTTTGCTGTGAGAGGAAATAAGAAGATTGTAAATGAGCTGAATTAAGTCAGGTTGCTTTCCTAGTTAAATAAGCTGGGTTTTTTTAAAAAAAGTGGCAGAAATCAGCAAAGAAAAAACATTTTGGTACCAGGCAGAGTCTCAGTGTGGAGAGGGAAATAATGAAGGGGTTGGTTTAGCCTCAGTCAGCCCAGAAAGCCCAAATTTAAAATTATTGGCTCATTTATTAATTCAGTCTTGTACTTATGAGATTTAGTCTTTCAGTGCCTTTCTTGGCACGTAAACCATGAGCCCGTTTTATGTAGGGCTTTTTTGGTGGGTTTTTTGGTTTTTTTGGTTTTTTTTTTTAAATATTTCTGTGTATTTCTGAGTTTCTACAGGACTTCCTGGTCAGGATTCTTTTCAGTGTCCCAGAGGAAGAGTCTTTGGGGTGTTTTGTATCACCGTGTCCTTTCCATGCAGCAATTCTGGGGCAAATTTCACTCTCCACCTCCAAAAACAAATCCCAACCCGCCAGAAAAGCTCTGCTTCAGTGCTAATTTCCTCGATTTTTGGTTTAATCATGGAAATCTTCATTGTGCTCCCCTTGCCTCTTCCCCAAGAAGAAGAGAATGACGCGGATTTTCAGCGGGTGGAAAGATGGATGTTTTTGCCCCGGCGTATTCCCCAAGAAATGGATGGAAAAGCTTCCCAGGGAGGATAAATTGCCCAATTAGCAAACACAAAGCAGAGGACACTTCTCCAGATTGCAGATGCCGTAATCTTGACGGGAAACTCTCCATCTCCAAGCAGGGACATGATGGAGCTCTCATTATTCTGCCGTCGGAGGAGCTGATAAATGAAACTGTCCATGCCCAAAAAATATTCCAAGGATCTCGCAGGCAGCCGATCCTGAATTTCAGATCAATAGGGTTTAATATTTCACCAGCAATCATACACTTGAAAATCAATGCTGTCAGGGTTGGTAATGCTCTGCTAGAGGAGACCGAAGGCAAACAGTCAGGGATGGGCTAAAAGCTGCTCCAGAAGTTTTGTCTGTTGATGCAAAAGATGAGAATCATTTTACGCAGCGATTTAAAAGTTTAGGGTTTTGATTTTCCAGCCAGAGGAGCAAAGAGAGACATTGCAAAACGCAAAGAAGCACAGTTAATTAAATATTTGAGGTGTGGAGACTTCTCTGGAAAGGACTTCAGCTCCATATTGACATTTATTGGGGGGAAAAACTTTTTATAGGTTCGGATCTTGTTATAGGTGTTTAAAACTTGCTAAAGGTGTTCAAAACTTGATGTACTGACCCAGTTTTCTTCCCTGTGAGCGTGGTGAGGCCCTGGCACAGGTTGCCCAGAGCAGCTGTGGCTCTCTCATCCCCGGGATTGTCCAAGGCTGGTTCTTTCCCTGCTTTTCTTCATTTCCTGAGTTTGATTCTCTCAATTCCCTTCTCAGCTCCAACTCTTCTGTTTAGCCTGGTCTGTCAGAGAACAGAGAGCTTAAATATATTAATACCCATGGGCTTCTTTCCCACTGGGAAAAGCCATTTTAAATATGTGTCCGTTCATAATATGATCTATTTGAATCCCTGTAGAAAAACAGGATGGTCTTGATGATTTTTGGCCTTGTTGCTGTGGTGTTTCTGCTTGCAGAAGTGTTAGGAAAATAAAGTCAGCCTTCGTTTGTGTCTAGATTGACTCAGTCTCAAGCTTAAAGATGGGGACTACAGAGCACAGTTCATGGAATGATGGAGAGCTGCAGGATTGAGGGAAATAAAGGGATTAAGGCAAGTAAATTAAAGGTTATGTCAAAGGAATTGTGCCTTGCACCTCACCTGAGCTGTGAATTTTATTTGCTCCAGTGTTTGAGCCTCATTTGCTCATGGGAAGTGCAGAGAATACTAAAATGAGGAATGGTGGTGGTTCCTGGCCTCTGGAATATGATTGTCCACACCCCAAAATGGTGAGCCTGCTTGCTGGAATTATCTTTGGTTTTATTCCAGGTGGTTCCCAGCCACAGCTCGGGGTTGGGGTGGGAAGGGGGATCCTTCTGCCTCCCAGGAAAGCTGAGGATGGGCCTCTTCTCCACTGGCTCTTGTGATCCCAAACAGCCCCCCAAACATCCCTCCCGCCACTGCCCTCACCCCATGGCCAAAAGTGTCTTCAGAAGGACCATTCTGGCTAGTTTTTGGGACTCAGATCAACAAAAGCAACAACAAAAAAAGCACAAATTTTATGATTTCTGATGGGATTTTTACCCTGCTAATCTCTTAATTAGGGTTTTTCTGTTTTTTNAGCGTTGGAAGTTTTTCCCATGGACTGAGGTCAAAGGCAATGCTTTCCTGGGGTCCCAGCCAGGGTCTGGGAGCCCCCAGGGCAGTTCCAGGGGTTTTCCACCTGCCCTGGATTCCAGCAGATGTCAGGACATTTTGGTGGGTTGACAGAGTCCTGGTGATGGCAACTTCTGGGCTTTGCCTGATGTGGGACAGGGAAGGGTCCCAAGCACTGAATCCTGCTTGGAATTGCTTTGTTTGGAGCAGCGAGGTCAGCCCAGAGTGTGGCTATAAAAGCATCACCTGAGGTGGTTGTGCCATAAAGAAAACATCAATAATCAGCATTGCCAGAATTCCTTCAAACTCTTCCCCTAAATCCCCCTGGATCAGCCAGATGAGGAATATGCCTGGATGAGCAGAGCCAGAACAGGAAGGACATTGGAGATTAGAACTCAGGGAAAATCCAAGATTTTGCCAGCAATATTTCAGCTCTCTCCTGGTGGTGTTTCCTCTCCCACATCCCTAGATAACACCTGCCTTTCCACAGGGATTTACTGATAAACCAAGACATATCAAAATCTCTCCCCTTGTGTCTTTTCTAATTGATAAATTCCTAATTATTTCCAGAATTTTTTGCTGTTTGTCCTTGCTAATTTCCATTTTTATCTGGTTCACTAAAATTAATCTTAGCAAAGTCCTTGTAACCTCTCAGCAACCCAAACATTCTTTGTCCATCCAAGTTCACTCTCACCACTCTTTAATTAAATTCTTATGGCTCTTTTATCATCTTTATCTGCTTTTGTTACCTAATAACTTCTCCTACAGCACCTAAAGCAAATGTCTTACTGAAACATGAATAGATCCAGGCACTTAAAATGGAATAAATCAGTCAGCACATCATGGGAGAGGTATTGGATCAGCCTGGAATGATTCCCTTTTCCAATGCCATGTTGATGTAATTTACAATTTTCTTTCAAGACTTTAATTATTCTTTCTTTCAAAATTTGTCTAAAAGCTCTGCATATGATTAGGACAGGCTGATGAGCACAGAGATACCTGAGTCAGAAGGGGAGGAATTCCTTAAGTGATGCATTTGTTATTCTCTGAGGATTTTCTCTAATCCCTGATATGACAAATGTATTAAAAATCCTTCCTAACCATGTCCACCTGTCTGCAATTCCCGCTCCTCTTCCTTTGGAATTCTGGGCTGGACCTTGCAAAGTCTCCTGCTGGAGGATCTGAAGATCTTTTGTGTCTTGTTTTCACCCCTAACCGTGACGACTTCTTCTCATTTTCACTGGCTATCCTTCATTTTCCACTTTTCTCTATTAAATGACCCTTAGTGAATAAGGGGAAAACTATTATTTTTAATATTTTTTGTATTTTAATTTTTTTTAGCCAATCTGCAGTACATGAAATCTTAATCCCTCCACAACTTTTAAATTGGTCCTGCTTTTCTCCTCACCACCCTGCACTCTTCTATTTAGATAACTGAAGAGAGTTTCGTGGTTCTCCGTTCCTTCACAAAATTTAGCTGAATTTAGCAAAATTTTTAGTAGCTCTGTCTTCACCCCTGTGCTTCCTGAATTCTGGGATGAAGCTGTCTGGGCTTCCGACTGTTTTTTCCTTCTTTTCCTGCCTGTGTCAGGTTCTTAATTCACACTTTTTTTTGTGCAATCCCAATGCTTCCAGAGAGGAGGGTGGTTGGATTTCTCTTTCTTGCTCAGCCCACTTAGATGAAGTTAATTCATGTCACAGAAATGGGTTGGAAATGGATAGGAATTAATAGGTAACTGTAGTCATCTCTTCATTAAAATCCTCTGATCTTCTGTGATTCTATGAAGATCCAGAGGTTCTCGGATTTTTTTGTTTTGAGAAAAAAATGAGAAACAAATGCAAATCATCTCCAGCAGCTCCAGATCCAAAGGTTGTTGGGGCCAAGGTCAAGGAAATCAAGTCAAGGAAGTCAAGGAAGTCAAGGAAGAGCTTGCTGGGTGCAGAAAAGCTGGGAATTAGGGAAGGTAGGAATCATTTAATGCAACATTGCTGACTCTGACATAAATAACTTTCCTCAAAAATCAGGTACTCCCAAAAGGAGCTCTATGGTCAAAACCCTGCTCAGGACATTTCATCCACAGGCCTCAAAACACCACAAACCCCTTACTTTTTTCTAATGAAAAATGAAGAATAAATCTTTTGCACTGATACTGCAGCAAGGGCAGCAAGAGCCCCATCCCCACTTCACACGACCTGAATGAGCCAAGAGAGGGTGGATTCTCCTCAAGGGATTTCCTTTGAGGACAGAGCCCCAGGAGAACTAATCCTACAACAGGGCATGCCAGCGAGGGGGAGAGATTTTGTCCAGCTCATCCTTTCCCCTGGCTTGCAAAAGCCTGACATGGTTAGACCCAGCTTGTGTGGCTTCCACAAACAGGTGAGGCCCGGGGTTAAAATATTTTGGATTTTTTTGCCTGCTGGGCTGTCCAAACTCTCCAGACCTCACGTCCATGGGCTTTTACAAACAGGTGAGGCCTGAGGTTAAAATATGTAGCCCTGGTTTTTCAGCCTGAGACGTTTTGCTTTCTAAAGCCCAGTTCTCATGGAATTTTCTGTAAACAGCAGAAGATATTTTTGTTTGTTTGCACCTTCTTTTTAGAGGTGGAGACCATTTGATGTCTCTCTCTGTTGGCCAATGTAATTGAATGGGTGTTCCTTTTAAAACCAACCAGTTTAGTTCTAGCGACCTGGTATATAAAGAGGTCAAATTGTTCATAAATTCAGTTTCGGCCTTCTGACAAACTCTGGAGTCATGTGTCTGATTTCGTGTCCAACACTGACAAAAACATTTTGTATTTTTTTGCCTGCTGGGCTGTCCAAACTCTCCAGGCCTCACGTCCATGGGATTGTGATCCACACAAAGCCAAGAGCTCACTGATCTCGTCTTTATTAGCCCAGCTTTAATGGTGAGCTGGCTTTTCCTTTTTGTCCCTCGAGACCAGAATGTTGGGAACAAATCCTTTAAAGCTTTATTGCTTTTGTGTTCCCATTGTTTCCTTGTCACAGCTCTGCTGAGCAGAACTTCCCTTTGACAGTGGCTGCTTCTCCCTAAAAGCTTCTGACTTCTCCAAGGCTGGACCAGCAGGCTCCATCCCAGCATTTCCCTCCTCCTAAAAGAATTAAAAATGCAAATCCAATCTCATGATTGTGTAATATGATCAGGCTGGCAGCTGGATCAATAGGGGCCCTCAGCGTCGATCAGGCAGCTCCCAGGCCCGTTTGTCAGAGCTGGCCAGCCTCACTTTATCACGGCTGCTGCGGTCCTTCCCCCTCGATGGGAGATGACATTTTATGAGTGGCTTCCTATCCATCAGCCCTAAATTTTTTGCATCATGGAAATTCCTCCTGTCGTCCCGCTGCTGCTGCTGCTGCTGCCTGGGTTTCTCTGGGAGCCCGGAGAAGGAGTCTGGCGGGCTTTGGCTTCTCCAAGCTGTCACAGCCTGGCCAGGGACTGGGACTGACAATAACACACTGGGGTATCTTCATTTTCTAGCCACAAATGACACGGGGTTACCAGCAAAGGGAAGCACCGTGGGAAAGGAAACCTGGGAATCAATGAGTGAATTCCCACTGGTGCTGGAGCTGTTGGGATCTCTGTAAATGAAAGGCTTAATATGAGATAAACGTCCCACCCCTGAGTCCCAAAACCACCTCCAGACAGTCCTTTCTTACTCAATAATGCCTCCAAAGTAGAGTGTTCTGGAATAAGGTTTCCCAGTCCAAAATGGGATGGATCAGAAGGCACAAAAATTGAATTAGCACGGACATTGTTTCTCCCTGCCCAGCCACAACCACAAGAACTGAAATAACTCAAATCATCTCATGATAAAATAGATGAACATAATGTCCCCGTCTGCCTAGCTTCTTCTACAGCATTTCAGCCCCCACAGTGTTTTTGGAAAAGCAATAAAAAAATCCTCAACTCACACAGGGATCATTCCATAGGTAGCAAAACGTTCAGGTGGGCTTTTGGGAGATCCAAGCATTCATCAGATTTACAGAAATAGGGAACAGAAAGGAGGGGGAAAGTTTTAAATGCCCAGAGCAGCTGTGGCTGCCCCTGGATCCCTGGCAGTGGCCAAGGCCAGGTTGGACACTGGGGCTGGGAGCAGCCTGGGACAGGGGAAGGTGTCCCTGCCATGGCAGGGGTGGGATGCAATCATCTTTAAGTGTCCTTCCAACCCAAACCATTCCATAATTCTATGCTTCTGTGATTCTATATAGAAAGCTTCTTAATATATTTATGGGTACCTCACCCGGTTTATCTACTGGACATGAAGGAAGTGTATCCAGGGAAGGGAACATTGCTGGGAAGGGTCTGGAAAACAAATCCTGGGAGGAGCAGCTGAGGGAGCTGGGAAAGGGGCTCAGCCTCGAGAAAAGGAGGCTCGGGGGGGCCTCACTGCTCTGCACAAGTCCCTGCCAGGAGGGGCAGGGAAAAAATAAGAGGAAATGGCCTCAAATTGCACCAGGGCAGGCTCAGGTTGGAGATTGGGAAAGAAAATTCCCCTGGCAGAGTGGTCAGGCCTTGGGATGAGCTGCCCAGGGAGGTTTGGAGTCCCTGTCTGTGGGAGTGCTCAGGAGGAGTCTGGAGGTGGCCCTTGGGGACAGGGTTTGGGCTGATGCTGGTGCTGCTGGGCGATCCTGAAGGTCTCATCCCACCTTGATGATTTCATGATTCCTGGGAATGCTCTTCTGTCCCATCTTTCACAGCAAGGAATCGGCTGCCCAAAGAATCAAAAGCATAAGCAGGATAAATGGAATTCGTACACAAATGCACTGGGGCAGAGGAGCATCAACACCCACAAAATAAAGACATTTCATTCACAATCAACTCACACCAAGGGAATTTTTGCTGGTGCTGGCCAGAGAGTAAAAATTCAATGTCATGAAAATATGAAGGTTCCAGCAATGTTTTTGTTCCCCGCTGGAATGAAAACAAAACTTTAGGAACATTTTTCTGACTTGGAAGTGCCTCAAAAATTGCTATTTTCATATTGAAAAGCTCCAGATTCTGGTGCAGGCCTCAAGACAGAAACCCTGACCTTCAGAGAACTTGGTCAAACCCAATAAATCTCCACAGAATAACCCAGCCTTGATAAACACCATATTTTAAGGGAATGACACTTTGCTGAGAATATTCCAGCTGCCCTGAGCTGCGGCCTGGGTGAGATTGGGCAATTTGGAGTTATTAATATTGCTAAATCTTCCTTTTCAAAGGCCATCACGCCTCTTGATGATCACTGGACATAAGGAATTAATAATTTAGGACTGGAGAGAGGGTAGAGGGAGGGTTGTGGTGTGGTTTACTAGACTCAGGGTTGTAATGAAGCTGCCCACAGGCAGGTCACAAATCTTTTTCGTTGTTGTTGTTTTTTATGTATTATTTTAAAAAGAAAAGCACCCCAGCTCAGCCGGCTGTGAGTTCCCATCCCAGATGGCAATTGGGGCTCTCTGGATGAGCCCCTGGGCAGCAGGGAAAATCTGAGCCTGATCTTCCTTTGTGGAGCTCCTTGGGATGGGACAGGATGGTGGGAGAAGGTGTCCCCTCACCTGTGAGTCAGTGGATGTGTCCCTAATTGTCCTTTTCCTTGGCTCAGGGTCTCAGCAGGCTTCCAGAAGTACCCATGGAATGTTGTACTTAATCCCAACATGAAAATTGTTCCCTGCTCATGGTTTTGTTGGAGTCCAGGGCATGTGGAAAACCCCTGGAACTGCTCTGGGGCATCCCAGACCCTGGCTGGGACCCCAGGAAAGCCTTGCCTTTGACCTCAGTCCATGGGAAAAATTTCCAACACTTAGAGATGAATTGAAAACAACAAAGATTTTAAATAGCTAGGAGTTTAGTTTGTCACAGAGTGAAGATCTGTCCTTTTAGGTTTTTAATATAAAAGTAAATCAGACCAAGATAGAGAATTTTAGGCGCTGTCTCATGTTCCTCTTCTTCCTCGTCTACTCCATTTTCTGCTGTGTTGGTGGCACAGAGACATTGGTAGGGTGGATTTGATGTAGAAATTGCGTGTTTANGATGTAGAAATTGTGTGTTTATAATAAGTGATAATAATTAGCACAAAACTATAAATACAGCATGCTTTTAAAATTAATTGAATTAGAAATCTTTAAAAACGACCTTGGACCCTCTGTCCATGTTCCTGTAGCTGCTTTCCTTCAGTGCACTGAGACTGCTGTGAGGCCTTGAGATAAGAAATAAAATAAACACCTGTAAAGACCAAGCCATAGGTTCCCTCTCATCTTTTAAACCCTGGTACGGGACTCTGAGAGACAGAAAACCCCGAATTAGGGGAATGACAAGGTGAAAATCCCATTGGGTTTGGGTTGGAAGGGACCTCAAATCCCACCCGGTGCCCCCCCATTCCATGGGCAGGGACACCTTCCCCTGTGCCAGGCTGCTCCCAGCCCCAGTGTCCAACCTGGCCTTGGGCACTGCCAGGGATCCAGGGGCAGCCACAGCTGCTCTGGGCACCCTGTGCCAGGGCCTCAACACCCTCACAGGGAACAATTCCTGCCCAAGATCCCAGCCAGCCCTGCCCTCGGGCACTGGAAGCCATTCCCTGG
>WBMY01009774.1:0-18717 GCA_013397315.1 Donacobius atricapilla | reverse complement strand
GTAGAAATTGTGTGTCTAGAACAGGCAGCAGTTATTGGTACCAAACTGTAAATATAGGAAGCTTTAAGAGTTAATTGGGTCAGAAACCTTTAAAACGACCTTGGACCCTCTGTCCATGCTCCTGTGGCTGCTTTCCTTCAGTGCACTGAGGCTGCTGTGAGGCCTTGAAATAAAAAATAGAATAAACACCTTTGGGGAGCGAGCCACAGGTTCCATCTCATCTTTTAACCCCTGGTACGGGACTTTGAGAGTCAGAAAACCCCGAATTAGGGGGTTGGCAGGGTGAAAATCCCATCACATCTGCAATTCCACCTCCAGGGTCCATCTGGAAAAGGAGCTTTGGAAAAAGAGCTAGAAAACTTCATCTCCGGTGGGTTGTGTCCCTTTCCTCCTTACCTTGATGGAAAAAAAACACTTTGTGATGTGGGTCACAATGGGGGCAGAACCTAAACCTGATTGTAAATACAGGTATTTATTTAGGGGGCTGGATCTAAATGATTCCAACCCAAGCCTTTCCATGACTCCAAATCCATGTTTAAATAAAGTCACATTTTATCACCAAACCTCTTTTGAAGTATTTTTACCTCCTTTTCCTCTTAGTCTGAGCTAAATCCAGCAAAGATTTGGTCATGTTAAAATATTTCTGTGTTGAAACTTAAAGAAATCTCAGGAACGTTGTGAGATTTCACAGCAGGAGCAATAAGGAGGGAACTTTTTATTATCCATGCTTTCCTTCCAATTAAATCTGTGGATAGAAAATTTTGTCTAAAATAGATTTCCTTCACAGAAAGCTGCTTTAAAGCAGGTGAGATTGTCATGATTAGGAGACTGGGAGAACTTTGAAAATACCACATTTTAAATTTTCCTGAGGAAAGAATATTCCTGTCTGGGATATTCCTGTTTTGGATTAAAGTCCTCTTGCCAAACAAAATTCCTGACTTTTGATCAATTCTACAATGAAGCTTTGTCAGATCCAGCAGTGAGGACAGAGACCTAAAAGTAAAGGCTTGGAGAATATAAAATGAGAAATATTCCTCATTTCCAGGCAAAACTTAACTGCCTGGGCATAAGCAGTTAATTTGGATATTGTTAGGATATTCCAATTATTCTTTTGCTTTTTTTTGCACACCAGCAGAAGCTGTTTCCTTTTCCCAGTTCCAGAGTCTTCCTTCCTTAACATGGCCTTGCTGTTCAAATGTTTTGTTGGGACAGGGGGTTGGTGTGAAGTAATTAATTAATAATAAAAAGAAATTCTTTGTTTCCCAAGTGATTTTGATGTACACACCATGAAAAAAAAAACCCTGCTGGTGTTTTCTGCAAGAATATCTCGTGCTGCTTTCAACTTTGTCAGGAAAATAATCTAGGAAAAAGCTGTTGAAACAGCAGTCCAAGAGCCAGAGCCAGTAATTGCCAACTCAAAAGCTTTTCTGTTGTTTGTGTTATCATTTTTTGTTCATTTTTCTTCATTTTTCACCAGCATTCCTGGGGTTTTCCTGGCACTGTCCCTACTGCATCTTGTGAAATCACAAGGATAGTCCAGTCCCTTTAGGATTTCTTATTTATTAACCTCTCCAAAGCATATCCAAGCGTTTCTCCTTTGCCCTCCTCCCTGGATGGATGCGCTGCAGGAGCCTCCCAGCCTGGAGGGCATGGCACAACAAGTGAGGGAAAGGCCCCATTTATGGCCTTAAATTGTACCAGGGGAGGTTCAGATTTATGAGGAAAGGCATTTTATCCCTCAGGAGTGGTGAGGATTTGGAATGAGCTGCCCAGGGAGGTGGGGGAGCCACTGGAAGTGTTCAGGAGGTGTCTGGACGTGGCACTCGGGGTGATGATGATGGTGCTGCTGGTGGGACTGGATGATCCTGAAGGGCTCTTCCCACCTTAATTCCACAATTTTGGGATTTTGGGATGAGTGGTGCCAGGCCATGATGTGCCACAGGCATCTCCCAGTGCTGGTGGAGAAGTTGGATTTCATCCAGGAGCTCAGAGCAGCTGCCTTTCCCCACATCTCCTACAGGGAGCCGTGCTGGGGTTAAACTCTGCCCAAATCCCTGCAGAGCCCCAAATCCCGACTCCGCTGCTTTTGGGATGGTTCTGGGAGTGGCAGGGGTTAGGGCCAGCCT
This sequence comes from Donacobius atricapilla, assembly GCA_013397315.1. NCBI lineage: Eukaryota > Metazoa > Chordata > Aves > Passeriformes > Mimidae > Donacobius > Donacobius atricapilla. Next base: position 16,591 of record WBMY01009774.1, on the reverse strand, counting down.
GGCTTTGATGGGAATGCTCTCCATGGCAGAATTTTTGGTGCCTGTGAAGACACAAAAACGCGCACAAAGTGAACTTCTCCCTCCGTCCAGCTCCGAAAGACACCGCTCCCCAAACGAACGATTAATGCCTGAAAAAAGCCTGAAAAATGGCTCTCCCTTTGACCTTTCTAAGGTTTGTCATTTGGTTGACATACCCATTACCTCCAAAATCAAATGTGTTTGTCTAAACATTATTCTGATGTTTGCTTTGGGCCCCAGAGGTCAGACAGCTGACCACTAACTCGCTGACAGTGATCAATTCCGGCTGAAATCCTGTCACTGGGCCTGTTTATTCCGCGATCCATCTCTGCTTTGCCAGCCTCCCCCGCCACTTTCTGCTGTTGAGGCGCTTTTAAAGCTAACAATAATCCAATTTGGGATTGATCAATGGCAGCGTGTGGTCAGTAAGCAAAATGACAGAGTCTGCGTGCGGCCGCTGACCACAGGCTGGGGCTGCTTTGCATGGGGGGGCTGATTGCAAATTGAATGTGTGGGGAGGGCTCCTGACCCAGCTCCTCCCTAAAAAAAGGAAAACCTCTGTTTTATACTAAAAAAAACATCCTTAAACAGTACCCTAAATAAGCTGATATAACCCACAAGCGCAGCTAACAGGATAAGCTGCTAAAAGGAAAAGGATTCACAATTTATGAAGTTTTTTTATTCCAAGTGAACACGAATTCCTAACATAGGAGCCACCAAAAGACTATTTCTTGTAGCAATGTCTCCCATAAAAGTTCCAAAAAACAGTCCTCTCCCAAAAAACTAATAAAAGATTATTTTAAAATAGTAAAACTAACTATTATTAGTTAGTTTTACAAGTAAACTTGAAATTAGAAGTGTTGTCTCTTTATGTTGTTTTTAAGAAAGTAAACAATTAGTAAGAGAGGAGGAGAGTTTTAAAATATTCATTTTAATTCTCATTTTCTTCTTTTTGTGTGTACCAACAAATCTGTCTTTATACCATTTAAAGCCTGCTTTATTTCTCTCCTAATCCTATCTCACAACAAAGTTCTAACAAACACTCAAACCACTACACTAAATTGAATAAACAAAATTCAGCGAACGCAAAAGCATTACACGCAGCCAGGAGAAGGTGGTGGGAGCCAGGATTTGTGTGCTCAGGACTGACGATTCTCCTGTGCAGCAAATCTGGCTCCTCAGGTGGCTGCCTGCGCTTGGTGTGAGGTAAAAACTTCTCATGAAGTGTCCTGGGTTTTGCCGGAGTGCTCTTCCCAGCAAATTCTGCCGGGAATTCAGCCTCGTTGTTGGGAAAAGCTGGTGGTAATTGCTGGGAGTAACTCAGATGAAAAAACATCACTCGTCTACACCGAGCTCTGAGCATGAAGTAACAAGAGGAGAGAGGGAAAGTTTCTGATTCTCAGGATTTTTAGGGGGTTTATTAAACTGGGGAGGAAAATGGAATATCATGGGGTTGTTCCCTTCTTTTTAGTCAGGCAATGCAGAGTGAAGGCAGAACAGGAAGAGGGAACAATTTAGGAACAACTTTCTGGGCCTGCATGGAGAATATATTGCCCAAATCATTGCCAAATATTCTGCTGCCATTTGGCACTGGCACAGATTGCCCAGAGAGGACTTGAAGACCTTAAAGAGGACCTTAAAAATCCTTCCCTGCCCTGGCAGGGACACCTTCCCCTGTCCCAGGCTGCTCCCAGCCCCAGTGTCCAACCTGGCCTTGGGCACTGCCAGGGATCCAGGGGCAGCCACAGCTGCTCTGGGCACCCTGTGCCAGGGCCTCAACACCCTCACAGGGAACAATTCCTGCCCAAGATCCCAGCCAGCCCTGCCCTCTGGCACTGGGAGCCATTCCCTGGCTCCTGTCCCTGCAGGCCTTGTCCCCAGTCCCTCTGCAGCTCTCCTGGAGCCCCTTCAGGCCCTGGCAGGGGCTCTGAGCTCTCCCTGGAGCTTCTCCTCTCCAGGCTGGACTGTCCCAACTCTGTCAGTCTTCCCATCAAGGGTTTCTAGTAAAGCCTTTTAACCAAAGGGTGGTAGTGAGATCCTTTCAAAATATTGGAGGATGAAAAAGAGGAGGGAAGTGCAGTGAAATCAAGGCTGGAGATCAGGGCAAGGTTCTTCCCCCCGAGGGTGCTGGCACTGCCCAGGCTCCCCAGGGAATGGGCACGGCCCCGAGGCTGCCAGAGCTGCAGGAGCCTTTGGGCAGCGCTGCCAGGGGTGCCAGGCTGGGATTGTTGGGGCTCTGGGACAGGAGCTGGATAGATGATCCTGTGGGTTCCTGCAGCTCAGAACATTCCACGATTCTGTGATAAGATCCTGGTCTGTGCCTCGGCTGCAGTTTCCACCCTCAGACCCCCCAGGAGTTTCGGAGCCAATCCATGGAGTGTCCCCTCCTTGTAACAATAATGGAGGAGAGCTTCCCTCCCCGCAGCTCTCCAAGGGCACTTGGAGAACTCTTGGAAGCGTCCTGGAGCCTCTGTTCCACAGATCAGGGTGCCATCAGTGGCAGGAGATGGTGCCTTTGCAATCCTTTTGTCTGGATTTTGGTGAACCCCTGCTCCTCCCTGCTGCTCCCTGGACCTGCAGAGGAGCCCAGCACACCGCAGTGACTCCAGACATGTGACACAGAGGTCAGTGACACTTTCAGCAGCCCGGGGACACGATGGCACCCAGCTTTTGTTGTCAGACTGGGCGATTTTAGATATCTTCCATCTTACCGTGGATGATTTTGCTGGGACGTTTTCTGCGGGATGCTGGAAGTTCCTCCTGAGAAGGGCACCAAATTTCCCCAAGGGTTTTATGGACTTTGAACTCATTCCATTCTTCTGAAGCTGCCTTTTTATTGTGCGTTTTAATCCTGTAATATTTATGAGGCAGACTGGAGGCTCAGAGCTGCAGCCAAGCTGAGGGACAGAGTTCCAGGTCTGGAAGTTTTCCTCTCTTGCTGTTGTTTCTCCATCCTCCTTTATCCTGGTGAGGAGCAAAGGGAAAGCTGCTCTCCCAACAGGCACTTGCAGCAAATCCTTGACACATCTTTTAAATCTCCTGTGTTCCAGGGGTGCCAGTGCTTAACTTGTCCTTCCTCCCTATCCTAACTGCTTGAAGGAACCTCTCCATGCCATTTTATTTGATGGGAGGGAGAATTCTTTTACTTTTGGTGGGATAAAATAGAATTAATTTCATATTTGAGCTGCCTGCTAAGATTCCGACTCAGACCCTCTGAGTACGCTGGAAAACAAATCAGCTGGAGAACATTTGGATTGAGTATGGATATGTAACTTTAAAATTCAGGGATATGAGTTGTACTTCTGAATTATGGTGCTCCAAGCCTCATCCAGCCTGGCCTTGGACACTTCCAGGGATGGGGCAGCCACAGCTGCTCTGGAAAACCTGTGCCAGGGCCTGCCCACCCTCACAGGGAAGAATTTCTTCCTAAATTTGAACTTAAATTTCTCCTATTTCGGTTTGAACATAAATTTGAACCCAAAATAATGTTGAACGTTGACGTACAAGATCTGTTGCTTGCCTAAATTTCTTTTGTTCTTCATTTCTGAGCGGCGTTCTCCAATTGGCAAATCCAGATAGTGCTGCAGTAGAGAAGATTTGGATTCATCTCAGCTGTGCCCAGATCATATTTCCATGCACTCCTCCAAACAGACATTGGTTTGTTGTTAAAATAATAACACATCTCAGCAATACAATCTGCCTTTGATAGCTCGTTCAATAGATTTGTAGAATGTAATTAAAGCATATCACTCCGGCGACAGCAGATTGATGACCTTTTAATTATTTCAGGAGAGCTGAGTGCACAGCCCTTTCTCACCTACCTAGAGAAAACAGGGAATGCTTTCTGAGGGAATTATTCATTTAAATATGGACAATTCCCTTCTTTTTCCACTTTGAATTGGGTTATCCAGCTCCTGCTGTTCTCCAGGAAGGATGTAAAGGGATGCCCCAAGATTTTCTTAGGAAGTTTGTGCGGTTGAATCCTTCAAATCCTGGAGAAAGTGTGAGCAGTCCATGCCATATGATGGAAGTCCCAGATAAAGTGGATGCCCAGGAGGATCAGCTCAAAATTCCAAACCCAAAGCGATGAAGGATTTGTTGGGCATTTGGTCTTTGTCACCTGTGTGAATAATGAGGTAACGATTCCCATTAATTCACACTGTTCCCACTGATGCTGCTCTGCACAGCTGATTCCCCAAACCCTCAGGAAGCCAGGGAGCTCCGTATCAATGTGGGAATTACTGCCTAGAGAGGAACAGAATTCCAACACTTTGGGGAATAACATTTCCTGAAACAAAACTCTCTTGGAAGGCTTTGCCTCCTCAGTCTTTGCCCCAACAACCAAGTGCAGAGGGGGGGGGTTGTCCAAAGCTGAAAAATGTGGGAGATGCTGATTTTTTCCTCCCCTTTAATGAAATTAAAGCCAGCCAGTTAATCTTTAGCAGGATTTTTAGTCATTAATCCCAGAAAGAAGCAGGGCTGCTTTATAACAAAGCACCTCAAGTAAGTGAGCTTGATTTATTGTCGTGCACGGGGAACACACACTGGGGCTCAAGCAGCTTTTAATAATTGAATCAAGCTTATGATTCTCTGTCAGATTGTTCACTTTGGTCTTGTTCTTGCTGAGTTTTTCCCTTTTTTCCCCCTTTCTGCTGGCCATTTCCAGCAGTTTGAGTGTTTCCACTGCTCCATCCATGTCAAAGATTTCCATTAAGGGGGTGCCTTTATGCTGAGAGAGACTTTCAGCTTTCTTTTAAGTGCTGGGAAAGGGGCAAGAGGGCTGAAATGAAGGATGATCCCCAGGCACTTTTCCACATCCAAACCCCAGGCACAGAGCAGACCCAGGGACCAAAAAATTCCAGGGTTTCCCATAGAAATGCAGAGGGAAAGGAGCCCAACTTGCTGGGTGGAAAAGCATGGATGAAACCATTCCAGATCCCCAACCCAGGCATTTTTAAGAGGAACAGCCCAATTTTGGACCATTTCAGAGCAGTTGATCCAATTCCCAAAGTTCTGCTGTGAGTTACACCGTCCTTTTGGCCAATGCAAAATGGCTCCACGAGGACAAACATTCCCTCCTTTGTTCCGGAACCTTGGCATTTCTTTTTCCACCACAGCTCCTTGCCCAGACCAGAGAGTCTCAACTTCAAACATGGTCAGCTGTGCCCTCCGGAGCTGCCACAATTCCTAACAGATGCTGGAATGTCTGTGCACTGCACTGTTGGGATTAAGGCTGAGCGTGAGTAATATTCCATTAGGACTTGGGATCAGCCAAGATGGAAAAAAACCCAGTGACAACACCAAAATCCCCAATTCCTGCCACACTTCCAATGGGACACCCTCACCTGAGCATCCCCAAGACACACAAAAAAAATTACATTTAATCATCAAAACATTTTTCCCAACCTGAATTCCCTTGCTTTTATTAATGCCTCTTGACCGGAGCTTCTGTGGTTTAATTTCCTGTAGCTATCAAGTGACAGTGAATCAAGCAAAGACCTTAACCTTGGCTCCCTTTTGCATTCAGAGCTGCCTGGGTTTGACAGTTTTAAACTGGTGTTAATCCCCCTCCCTTTTTCCCCCTTCCTCGCTCCATGTTTGCTCTTTCTTGTAGAATATCAACCTGCACCTCCTGAGCTGTGCTGGTGGGCTGGGAATATTCTGAACACCAACGGCACTACAAGGAAAACAAAGTTTTTAACTATAGCCAAACAGCATTTGCTTTGCCCAAGCGCTCTGGGAATGTTCTGGGCAAAAACTCTTCCCTGCCTGGAGCAGTGAGTGCCTTGTGTGAGGTGCAGGATGCACAACAGNGGAGCCTGCAAACTCTTCCTATGCTCACCTTCTACATCCATTTGGATTTTTATATATTTTCCCTTTGAACATGTGTAGATTTTTAAATAGAACGTTATTAAAGGGCATTTGAGGAGGTTTTTTGGGGTGATGATGTCGGCACTGGAGGATCTTGGGGGTCCCCTCCAACCTTGTTGATTCTGGTTTTCCAAGGGACTTGATTCCTTTCACGATATTTCCTATCTCTGCTCCTCCTCACTGCTCTCACCCCCCGTTCTCACCTTGCTGAATTCTGGTTTGATTCTGCTTCAGCCTTATCCCGCTGGAATTTTAATGTTAAAATCAGGAATTCTCCGGAGCTCGGGGTGCCTGGGCTCGGGTTTTCAGGAGATGTGCATCCCTGCCCTGGGAGCTGTGCTGATGGAAATGCTCCCCGAGGCAGCAGAGCAGTTCCCTGGCTGGATCCTGCTTTCCCGAAGGATTTTTAGCTCCCTCTTCCCGCCTGCATTTCTTCCAGCGGCCTTTTGGTGTCATTCTGTTATTAACATGGAGAGCGAAGAGCCTCGCAAAGGCTCCTCTCTCCTTTCCAGAGCAAGGCAGAGCAGAAAATTCCTGCTGGAAAAGGCACCCAGGTGAGTTAGGGATGGAGTTAAACCTCCACACCTGGCCCAGATCCTACTAAAAATCCCTAAAAAAGGCACGTCCATCGCTCCCAGGCAGTGAGTTTGTGTTCAGCGACGCTCAGCTAGAAATGAGATTTGGGAAAAGGTTCAGGAAATCCAGACCTGGCCCTGCCATGGCTCTGTCCGGGTCCTGGAGAGGGTCTGGAGAACAAACCACCCAGGGAATGCTGAGGGCACTTGGAACAGAGGGGATAAAAAGTCCAGGAATCCAACATCCTGCTGCGAAATAGAACCTGGAACTGAGGGCTGAGAGGTGACAGGGCATGGAATTTTCTCTATTCCCAGGTCCCTGGAAAGCTCACAATGTTCCTGGGTCCCAAGGAGAGAAGATTCCCAGGACAAGGCTGAGGATGCAGGAAAAAAAAAAAAGTGGTACGGCTGTACTACCAACAGATATTTTTGTAGCTTTTTGATTCATCTGGAAGAGGAAAAATGAGTTGATAGGACGTTTTTGTAGCAATTCTCATAGCAATTAAATTAAAAAAAAATATTACCATTTGCTTTTATCCAAGAGAAAATATCCCAGCACTCAGAATTATGTGTGCACGGGGGAATAGTGCAGATTTTTGCAGATCTTTTTCCTCCTGAATTGAAGGAATTTTTTTGAACTTTGTGTGGTGTAAATGAATAAAATTCACAGAGGGAATGTGCCGGAGCAGGTGAGTCGTGCTTCCATGGCCAGACCCAGCCAGGATCTGATGAGGAATTGCAGGACACTTGGAATGTGAAATATCCAGTGGCTCTTTCAGGGTCCACAAAATGAGGAGGCACTTGAGAAATGCTAATGCAACCCTGGCAGCCAGTTTGAAAGGAATCCTTCCTTTTCCATGGATCTCTCCTGCAGTTTTCCTTCTTCCTGAAACCTGCTCTGCCAGCAAAGCCTTCAATTTGTGGTAAAGCATAAAAAAGGGGTTTTTTTTCCTTTAATGAGCCTTCATCAAAACATAATTTTGCTTCCTGTGAGCACAAACAGTTATTTATGGCCACTGGAAGGGCTCTGCTTGAATGCTTGTATTAAATAACCCCAGGAAGGGCTTCATTTTCCTTCAGACTTTCATTAAATGCTTCTAGAAAATTTGGAAGTATTAGAATAATTATTCCTTTCTTCCTCCTCTTCCCTTTGGGAATAAATCTGTCTCTAGGAATAGGAAGGGAATGGATACAGTTGGATACCACACACCACATTCTGCAACAGATCAGAAGATTGCTATGGAAATAAAATGAGAAAAAAAAAAATCTTTAAAGAACTTGGAAAAATTTGCATTTTTGCTGCCATTATTTTCTAACCCTGTTGGATGATATCCTCTTTCTCCTGAAACTCAACATGGTGGAAAACCCTTAATTATGAGATTTTTTTTATTATTTTTTTTTTTAGAAAAAGAGGATTCAGCCTCTGCTGAATCATCCAGGGAGAATTTTCCTGTGTGTGGGAAAGGTTTGTACTGGAAGTTTCTCCACAACTCCCAAGATGCAGAGGGAGAAAAATGCTGATCCTGATGCATTTTTTGACTCAGATATCAGGAGTTCTCAATCTGCTCCAGAACAGAGCATCATGGAACAGTTTGGGTTGGAAGGGACCTCAAAGCCCACCCAGTGCCACCCCTGGATGGGCAGGGACACCTTCCCCTGTGCCAGGCTGCTCCAACCTGGCCTTGGGCACTGCCAGGGATCCAGGGGCAGCCACAACCTCTCGGGAACAACTCACAGGTATGGGATTCATCCACTTTTCCCTGACCAACTTCCCCAGTAATTTTAGGACAACAACGAGGCTCTGGTTTGCACGGAAAAAAATGGACAACTGAGTAACAGAATCAATTTCATTTCAGCAGGTTTTCAGCCTCAAGAATATTGTTTACAATAAACTGCAGTTATAGACTCTCCGTTGTTTGTTCACGCATCATCTCATTGGCTGGCTCGACAGTCCACGAGGCAGGCACACATCCCTTAGGACATGGAATTGGTCAGGGCTCATCAACACCTTGTGCCTCCTTTCTTTTGTTCTTTTTGTCTTGATACTCTTGTTCCTCAGGCTCTTCTTCTTATTTTAGCCCTGTCTTTCTCAGTGACCTTGACGAATTCTTGAGGGTTCTAATAACAAAATTGTCGGTGGTTTGATAAAATTACTCACAAACAGTTTGGCTGGTGCATCAGAAATGGCCTCTTACACAAATGCTTTGTTGCACTCGGTGACTTCCACAGGGTTCACAGCACCTTCAGCAACCTCAGCTGGCGCCTTCACCTCCACCACGGAACAAGGCACACAGTCTGGAGAGTCTTCTCCATGCCCATCCCAGTCCTGCCGAGATTTCTTGCCTTTGCTGAGGAATTTCCCCATGGAAAGGGCGCTCAGGCCTCGGCAGGGGCTGCCCAGGGAGGTTTGCAGTGCCCATCCCTGCAGGTGTCCCCTGGAGGTGGCACTCAGGGTGACAAGGTGGGCATCGGGCACAGCTGGGACTCAGTTGTCTTGAAACTCTTTTCCAACCTCAATGAATCTGTGATTCTATAAAATAATTTGGATGTGTTTACCTTTTGATTTGAGGTCTTTCCTCCAGCCCTTTGGCCCACTCAGTACCAATCAGGTGCTGACAATTGGTTTTGTTCTGCTAGAGCGTAATTTTTGTTTCTTTCCCAGCCTGATTTTTGAGTGATTCTTCGGCCTGATTTTGGAGTTCTCTCAGCTGCAGGAAGAATTAAAACCTGGGGCTTTTTAATCCTGCACCGAGGTGCTGGCCCCTTTCCATCAACCCAATTCTCCACAGAGACACGAGGCAGAAACCTTTTTTTTCCCAACCAATTCTCATCTTAAAGTTCGGTTTGAGGTTTCGTGCTGAGGTTTGGAGCGAGTCACATTTTGCCAACAGGTTACTCAGTCTCTGCAGAGTTCCACCACCTATTTAAGGTAGAAATATCCCAGCTAGTACATAATGCATGGGGCCTGCAGGCTCCAAACCACAAGTGGCTCAAAAAAGCCCGAGCGGTGAATCCTGCTGGGAAAGTTCAAAATAATGAAAGAACAGCCACTTCTTGCTGCCTGTGACAGCTCTATTTGTGAGGCCAAGCCACCCGGGGAATATAAAACTAAAATAAAGTTAATGAGAGCTTTCAATCAGTGCTGGGTACTCAGAGGTTGTGGCAGTGACTTCTGCTGGGATTTCAGGGCTGTTGAGCCAGAGAAAAAAGCCGTGCCTCCTCAGTAAAGAGAGCAGGTATTTTGTATTCTTTTGCTTCTTGTTTTGTATCTTATAACTCAGGAGATTCTTAATCTGCCAGGAAGTTTCTTTCACAGAATCAGTTATGTTGGAAAAAACTCAGACTCAAAAATCAGACTGAAAAAGAAGTAAAACCCCCACCGTGGCAGAACAAACCAGTTGTCAGCACACAGTTGGTACTGAAGGGGCTGAAGGGCTGGAGGAAAGTCAAAAATCAAAAAATGAACGCATCCGAAGTATTTTATAGAAACACAGATNGGGACAATCCCTGCCCTGCTCCTGCTGGACACACAATTCCTCATCCAGCCCAGGGGCCTTCATCCTCCTTTCCACCTGGGACCATGTCCGGAATTGTTCAGACATGAATGAACCCATTGCTATCTTTTAAAACAGATAACCTGGAAAAAGTTATTTCACATCTCAAGCGTTGTTTTCCGAAACGTCCTGGAGTTTGCAGGATGAGAACACGAAGGAAAACCAAAGGAGGAAAGCGTGGTGCTAATGGGAATGGATGGATGTTTTCCACGCTTTCCTCAAGAAAAACAAAAGCAGCTGCTACTTTTTTATGGAATGGCCTCTCTGATTGGGCTGAATCTCTGCTCTGGGCTCTTCTTCTGCTCTAATGGGGGCGAAGCAAACATTCCCTGGACCCCCCCGGGGAGCAGTTCCCAGCCCCTCTTAATTTGAGTGATCTTTAGATTTCTTCCAGGAGGTTCGGAATCAGCCAAAGTGCTCGCAGTCAGCTCTTATCTCTCCCCAGTAAATAAGGCTGGAATTTAAAAAAGCCCATTAGCAGACAATCCAGCTGGGAGATTTAATTTCCAGCACAGGCTTGTTTGGTTTGATTGTTCCATACCCCAAGAGTTCCGAGGGATTATTCCCTTATTATTCCATTTGTTTTTTGGGTGTAACCCGCCCTTCCCTGCTCTCATCCGCCTCCTTGGAGTCACTGGTTTTACTGGGGTAACTGGGATGTCCTGGGGCTACAACGCCAAAGGAAGGATAAAAAGGAATTTCCCTCGGGATGGGAAATATTCCCAGGGCCAATCCCCTGCTCTGAGCTTTCCACTTGGAGAGGAAAAGCAGAGGTGCTCCAAAGCATTCCGAGATGTTCCAGTCTCCCTCAGAGCTGCTCTTCAGGATAAAATCCAGCTGTTCTGTGCAGTGGTTTAATAATAAATTGTGTTTTCTGTACCTTTATAAACCAAACACCCTTGGGGTGGATGCTGGAATTCCTCCTCCCGGTCATTCCCTACAGGGAGAAAAACAGCTTGGCTTAAAAGAACGGAAATAATCAGAATTAAAACAAACAAACAAACAAACAAACCCCACCGAACCCCAAATAAAGTATTTTAGGATTTTATAGTGAAGCTGTCAGTGGGTTTGTTCTCTAAATTTACACGCGCAAGTGCCTGATAACTGTGGGGAATCTTTATATTTTGCCATGAGAAATTGGTTTTGCCATGATGAGACTAAAAAGCAGAAATAAGATCAATAACTCAAGAGTTAAAGCTGATGGTTTTCCTCCTCAGAAATAGCCAAAATTGCTTGTTCTGTCTCCCCTGTCAAGCAAAACCTGTTTCATCCAGAAAAATTGAATATTGGTGGTCTCACTGAGATTTAGAAACAGTATTTAGCTTTAATGTCCAGCAAAAAAATGTGAGAACAAAGATTTGAGGTTTAAAAATGAAAACAGAAAGTCACTGAAATGTAGAATGAAAAAGTACTTTCTATTCATGGAGGGGATATTGTGAAAAAACAAATACAATCACCCAAAGGAAAACTCAATTTATATAAAGCCTCTCTGTAAGTTCATGGACTCAAAAATAAATATTCCAGAAGAAATAAATAAACAAATCAAAATATTAATGAATATTCTTGCTACACATTGACACTGCCGTAAATAGGAGGATATTGATGCAATAAATCAAATACTTCTAGAAGAAATTTTCTTTCAATCGACACAATTTTAAAAGCAAATCATGTTTAGACCCCAGAAATTTTGTCTGATTTAAGAATCCACCTCAAACTGTGGCTGTGCTCTGGTTTAAACTGAGTCCAGGTTTTTACAAGTTATTAGTTAATCATTAATTAATTAAGGCATACATTTAGCAGGCAGGCAGGCAGAATTCCATCAGAAATTATCATTAAATGCCCCGAAATTCAAACTGCATCCCAAAGTTTGAATGGAAGCAAGGATGGATTTAAAGGGAGTTTTTCTTGGATCAAACATGAAAAGGCCAAGGAATGTTTTAGATGTGGCTTAAAATGAGAATTAATTCCTCATCAAATATCAAAAATTCAAATAAAATCAAATTTTATCTGGTTTCAGCCTTGAAATCTTAGCTAGGTAAGAAGATACAGTGAAAAAAAATAATAAAACAGCAAAATCCTGAATAAAAAGGTTTTCAACTTAATTAAACATCCTGAATATGCTCAAGTATAAAATAATCCCTAACAAGGATTAAATTTGCAGTTTAGATTGGGAATCAAGATTAAAATTTAATATTACCTTGATAAAGAATATCTATCATATGAAGAAAAAAAATTGGACTTTTTTCCCTAGGGATAAAATTCCTAGGCTAAAACATTATTTTTATATTTTCATTCTCAGCCTCCTGCCTGATAAACTGAATTTTCCTGTCCAGTTTTACCTCTTGGATTTAGGGCTACAAGGTGACCCTTTGCAGTGAGGACTCTCCAGTTGGAATTCTGATGTCTCAAACAATGGATCTTCCAATAAAATGAAATTCCTAATTCCATGTTTTCTCCATTCCCTGAAATTTTCCCACCCAGAATTGTCACGGTCGCCATTGTTTGGCTGTGATTTCTTGCAAAAAATAAAATGCTATCATTCAAAATTGCTGCTTGTCCTGAAAGTTCGAGAGAATTTTGTTCAATATCTTGAATCGATATTTTTAAATTATTAATTATTTAGATTCAGAATTTCAAATAAAGATTTTTTGGCTATAAATTATTTAAATTAAGGATTCTGTTGAATAGTTCACATATTTCTCATTTTCACTTTGGGTACAGTCAGAGACACCCACAACCCCGTCTTTAGCAAAGAATTTTAATATTTTGGAAAGAATTCAGCTGAAAAAACAATGCCAATGAGAGAAATGTCAAGAAATTTAATTTATTTTATGGCAAAACAGCTTTTTAGGCTGAATTCTGATGAAAAAACGCACAGGGTGGGACCCCACTGGAAAAATAAATGGTAGAAACAGAAAAAAAAAAAGGGTTTTGATAATTATATATTTCAGTTTAATGCTATTTTTTGGCACTTGGAGGGTTTTGAAGGAGCACAAAGATGCAGCTTCATCCTGGAAACTTTGAAATCTTCTCCCAAAGCCTTTTGTTTGCCCTAATATTCCATAATGCCAGGCTTTTAGAGTCAATAACCCATTAGTAATCAAGAGCTGTATCATTTATTAATTATGCCCCGTATTAATATTTAATCCTTTGGGTTGCCGAGCATCTTTCGAAATCCACTTTTTAATTACATTTAAAAAAAGATAAATCTTGGAGGCAACCATTAGAAAAGTCATTTTTTTCCTGGGCATTATGGCTTCAATTACTTTGGAGCAGCTGCTTGGGAACTCTGTGGGATGGAGCACTTGGTAAAAGGAGCCATCTCAGCTCCTCTGAAAGCTTCAGTGGATATCGGAGCGCAGGGAATGGTCCCAAGAATTTCCTTGGAGCGCTCCAGGACTCTGGGATGAGCCCTGGGAATGTGGAGCAGGAAGGAGCTGCCAGGGGTGAATGGCCTCAGACTCAGTCCAAGGAGGAAATCTTGGGGGTATCCAAGAGTTTTCTGCCCCTTGTGTTGGGAATTCTTAGCCAGAGTTGGGTGTGGAGGAGCCAAGGAGGGGTCAGGCAGTGAGGTCAACCCCTTGGAAGTGCCCAGATCATGGAATGGGTTGGGTTGGAAGGGACCTTAAATCCCACCCAGTTCCACCCCAGCCATGGCAGGGACACCTTCCCCTGTCCCAGGCTGCTCCCAGCCCCAGTGTCCAACCTGGCCTTGGGCACTGCCAGGGATCCAGGGGCAGCCACAGCTGCTCTGGGCACCCTGTGCCAGGGCCTCAACACCCTCACAGGGAACAATTCCTGCCCAAGATCCCAGCCAGCCCTGCCCTCGGGCACTGGGAAGCCATTCCCTGGCTCCTGTTCCTGCAGCCCTTGGCCATTGTCTCTCTCCATCTTTCCTGCAGCTCCTTCAGGCCCTGGCGGGGGCTCTGAGCTCTCCTGGGATCTTTCTCGCCTCCAGGTGAACATTCCCAGCTCTCCCAGTGCGGGTTTGGTNAATAATAATAATAATAATAATAACAATAATAATTAGTCCTTGCCCAGAGCAGCTGTGGCTGCCCCTGGATCCCTGGCAGTGCCCAAGGCCAGGTTGGACACTGGGGCTGGGAGCAGCCTGGGACAGGGGAATTGTCCCTTCCATGGCAGAAGAACTGGATGATCCTTAAGATCCCTGTATTTGATAACCAAACTCTCATTATTTGGGTATCAATAAAGCAGAAAGTTTCTTTGAAAGTTGTCGATTTTTGAAGGAGATTTTAGTATTTTTTGTGCAATAATTCCAGGAAGAGCCTCTGGAAAGGAATCCCTTCAGTCACAGAAGGAAAAAAAAAAAAAGTGATTTTTCTGAACACCATTTATTGGAGAATCCCACTGAATAAAGATGGGCAACTAGGGCATTAAAGATGAATTATTTGCAGAGTTAAAGACAGACTCCTCAAGGAATATACATTAAATCCCGAAGGGAATATTCTTACTGGGACCCTCATGCCCTTAACTCAATTAAATTATTCCTGCTTTATATCCCAAACTGAGACAGAAAAGTTTTGGACTTGTTTCCATGAGGTAAAAATGCTCCTGATAGAAAAACTGTCTCGAGGGTGAAGCCTTGGATATTCCACGTGGCCCAGGCAATATTTAATAATGACCTCAAACCCAAACAGAGACTGCAACAAAGAAATTCAGCACCTCATTCCCTGCAAATATTTACATTCAAATCCAAAGCTTTTAATGATTTCCTCTACTTCAAACACAGAATCCCTCTTTGCACCGAATAAGGCATAATTAGCAAAAAAAAAAAGAAAAATAAAGGTTTTTATGAAGATATTTGAGTTGCAAGTCACTTACGTCACCAAAAGAAAAATATTTTCCTTTCACAAACGTATTTTTGTGTCAAAATGTCAGAGAAGTGGAGGAATTTGTACCAATCTACATTAAAAAAAAAAAAAATTAGGAAAGGGGAGGAATTAGTGTCAATCTACATTAAAAAAAAAAAAATTAGGAAAGGGGAGGAATTAGTGTCAATCTACATTTAAAAAAATCAGGAAAGAGCAGGAATTCGTGTCAATCTACACAAAAAAAAAATCAGGAAAGAGAAGGAACTGTTCCTCTCATTTGCATATTATTAAAACAATTTTTTAAATTCCACACGGATTTATATGCCTGTTTCCTAGACTGAATTCTTGGGAAGGTAGAACTTGTCCAAGCTGGAGCCCCTGGAAAGGGACAACCCCTGTGGAATCCAGGGCTCAATTCCCACTCCTCCCACCCCTCTTTATTGCCCTCTCCAGCTTCTCTTTCCCTCCCTTTTCCCACGTGGGCCTATTAATTTATGGAGGGCTGGGGAGTCGTTTAGCGATCCCGATGATGATGGGAAGAGTGCCATGGAAGGATCCAAGTGGGAATTTCCCTGTGGAGAGGTCAGGATGGGGCACTGGGGATGTTTCTGCCTGCGGGCTGCGGGAATTTTGTCCCAGGGAATGTCCCCCGGCAAGGCGATGCTCAGGGAGGGCATTTTCCCCAGGAGGGAGGGAATGCACGGATTCCCTCTGGAATGATAACTTATCTCCTGACTGGTCCTTTCTGGTTGATGCTGTGCACACCTGAGGGAGGGGAAAAAAAAAAAATCCAATTATTTCTCCAGGAAATTTTATCCACCTGATAAAACGGGAAGGGGTTTTTTTTCCATAAGGCTGAGCAACAGCGGATTCCGGGAATTTTCAAATTAAAGGAATGAAGCGCTACCCCAAAGACACTGTGGGACCAAAGGACATTAATCAATGCTGAGAATAATAAATTATTCAGATTTGGAGAGAAACCACCCAGCTCTCCAAAAAAAAAACCCCAAATCCTCCCAGAGAGCAGCTGGATACAACCAGGGCGCTGCCTCACCTGGGGAGCTCCAGGTGAATTCCATCCTGGAGCGCCCAGAGGCAGGACGGGCACGGCCCTTGGAGTGGATTTCGGGGGATAAATCACCGAGCTGATCACTTGTTGTGCATTCTCCCTGCGCCAGGCGTTAATTTTTAATGAACCCCGGCCCTAATGCGAGCCATAAATCCCCACCGAACCACTCTGGGTTAGGCCAGGGGACCGAACCTCCCTGCCATTAGCAGGGAATGTGGGAGCCTTCCCCACCCCGCATTTCCTCCGCTCCTCCCATCTGAAGTTGTGGGAATGTGGGAAGCGAAGCCAGTTCCAATCAGCCCCGGGGTCACTCTTTATTCTCTTAATTGAATGATGGCTGCTAACGAGGGAGGGTTTTTAGCACTTTTCTGACAGCTGAGGGGCGCTCTCTGTGACTCGGGGTTATCAAAGCTCAGCTCAGCCTTCCCCTCAGCTTTCTGTGACTTTCTGAATGGGAATGGGAACGGGAATGGGAAAAAAGGAATGGTTATCTGACACAGAGCTATTGCTGTTCCATTGCATTTTAATATTATTACGTATTATTTATAAATTATGGATTACTTATATATTATCTCTTTTAAAATATTATCTATTATCTGTGTATTGAGCTATACAGTTTTACTATGTTAGTTTATATTTATTATATTTAAATATTATGTTTTATTATATTTA
>WBMY01009771.1:15840-98078 GCA_013397315.1 Donacobius atricapilla | reverse complement strand
ACCTAACTTTTTAACTAAATAAAATATAGGTCTTCCTTACTCTCTCTCAACTTACCCAGAAATCGTCTTAACTTAATTCTTAAAACCTAACAGAAAACTTCCTTCCTAACTTAGACACACTCTTGCTAATATCTCTTTCTTACCACACTCTCTCCTCTCACACAGGGATCCCTAAAACTCCTCCCACTAGACACTTACTCGACACCCACTTGACACATACTCCTGCTGACCAGTCTCTTGCTCGGCCACTCCCTGGCCTGAATTTTAATAGTTTAATACCCCGTCTCACTGACCAGGGCTTTTAGTACCCCATCTCACTGACCAGGGTTTCTGGGACCTGTCCCACTTGACCAGGTCCCACTAATGACCCCCGCGCCTTGCCCCACCACCTGGGACTATGAGTACCACGTTGTTGACGCTGCCGGGGTCCTTAGACTAGGGTACCCTCAGGGCCCTCCCTGGCTAGTGTCCTGCCGAGCCCTGAGCCCCGGACTAAATCCACCCTGGCCCTAGTACCGTAATGCCAAAAAAAATGTGTGCGACTCACACCTGGACCTAGGCCCCTGCACGCCCAGGTCAGCCTGGGCCTTCCCCCTGTGCCTAGCTGGTCACTCCTCCCCAGCAGAGAGACCGCGGCGAAAGGGATGCGTGCGGGTATGTATGACGCCCGTCTTGCCCACGCTGGACTCCCCAGCCCCAGTGCTCGGAGCAGTGGGTTTACAGCCCACCCCAGGACCGTGACAGCGAGCCACCTCTCGGTACATCCAGTCCACCCCTGGGAAGCAAGGGGCCTTCGCGGACACCCGGTACCGGTGGTACCTAGGGGTATCCAATAGTCTGTCTACACGTGTCGCTCACACTTCCCTTAGGCCTCCCCTACACACCCAGGTCAACCTAAGGCTGCTATGGCCCTTCAGGGGAGCCTACCCCTGCTGTGTGCCGCTCACACTCTCTCTCCTCCGCACGCCCGGAGGGGGCCCCACTATCCCCCAGGAGACGCCTCACACACACCAGGCCTGGGTAGGCCTCTTGCGCCCCCCCGTCCCCGGCCGGCCCCGTCGCGGGAGTCCGGAACCAAGGTACTTAGGGGTCCTCACTCGCTCTGGGGATCCAGGCTACTGGTCCCCGTCTCATCGCACACCACTCGCTCCCCTCCTACTCCCACCACCAGAGGTTCTCACCAGTCTGATGCTCCTTCGTGTCGTTTTCTCCCAGCTGATTCCTGAAGTCCAGTTGATAGCCAGACGTCCCGGAGGTCCAGTAGGCAGGCGGCTGTCCCGTCTTCTGTCCTCTTCGGGCATGGCTTTCCCGGACGAGCCCCCAGTTGAAATAAATTAATTGGGCCAANATGTCAAATGATGTGAACATAAGGCTTTACAACTTTTTAGGGTAATGGGTGGGGGTTGGAACCTATTGTATTGGTACTACACATTACAGAAATTGAGAATCTTAACCTATAACAGTAGAAACAAGTAACATTAATGTGAGCAATAAATCATTAACATCAGGAACATTTTAAGGCTTTGTTTATAACAATAATGTGCAGTGTTTGACTAAGGTTGTGAAATGCCTGAGATGGAGCCTATATATGTATGATGCCAGTTATCTTGCCAGATCCCAGCAAAACTGATATCAACATCAGTTCAGAGATACTGAAAACGGAAACTGCCTTAACATATGATGGTGAGCATGGTCTGCCTTGTCTTGATAATGCTTCTATCTCTGCCAGCTGCCTCCACTGTCCACAGCCTTTGCCTTCTGCTGGAAGTTTCCTCCACTCAGGCTGTCCCAGGCTCCTCTGTGCCATTCTGACCCAACTTAAACCCAACTGCCAGACCCCGTTTCTGCTGGCCCCTCAGTCACTGCATTCCCTTCTGAAGTGTAACCAGGCTCCAGATTTTGATACAGCTCTGTTACAAGCAACCAGCAGCTGATTAGGCCCTCCAAAGAGCATTAGCTTCCCACCCCTCTCATTACTTGGAACTATTCTGAAGACAATAGATGATCAGATGTGCCCAGGGAAACAGCTGGGGTGAGCACAGGGATAGAAAAGCTAACTTTGGAGAAAAGGCACCGAGAAAGAAAAACAGCGAACCGCACTTTCAAGTTTTGCCAGCATAGCAAAGAGTGTGGGAACAAATTACAACATCAGTGAGATACCTCTGGCAATGAAAGCCCCAGTTTCTTTAGGAAACTGGTATAAGTTATACCGGCAAAAGCTGTATCTCCAGTAGGAGTTTGTCAGAAAATCCTTCCCAGGGTAGGCAGAGCCAGCAATATTAAAAGGCAATAATATAGCCCAGCTGTAGGAAGCCTGTTTTCATGGGGAGAAATATTTTCCTGTGACAAGTCTCAAGCAGTTAAGCTCCAGAGAGCTTCACAGTACCGGCAGAAGCTTTGTACATTTCTATATGAATATGTATTTAATTATGACTCCAGTGCAGAACACATTAGCATAAATAAAGAGGAGAAATAGAAAGCAGGAAAGGAGGGAGGGGAAAGGTCTGTTTTTCACCTGTCTCCACTGGAAGCAGCCCCAACTCCTGACCATGCCAGGGAGGACACAGAGCCGTGCTTGGACATTACAGCCTGCCCATGTGCTCCCAGCAGGTAGGATCAGCCTTCTCAGCCCCATAGGTCTTGCTTAGGGATTATTAGACATGAAACCATGGTCAGATAACCACAAACCAGTATGAGAAAGAGACATGTTGAAGAGCAGCAGAAGAAGAGACTGCTTGTTGGGGGATTTTATGAAGCCATCTGCAGAACCATGGGCCTTGAGAAGAAGAAAAGTGAGCCACAGGAAACCCTCTGTCCCCACATTTTCCAAGCATTTACATTGGGGGAAGCAGCCTGCAGGCCATCAGAGCTTTCTTCTGATTGTAAGTATCTGCCACAGGCTCAGTGTCTGAGGGGAAAGCAGGGCTCTCTCCCTGACCCCAGCCCTCCAACACTGACACCAGTGCAGCCCCAACTCAACGCCTTCCTACACCTTCTGCCTTTCAGGGACTTGCCCTTACACAGTAGTTTCCCTCTGGTATATTAACCCTCCACCTTTTTTGCTATCCTGGGCAGGAGAGACAGCACACATCTCTGTCTCAGCTCTCCTTCACCCATTCTTCCTTCCCCCTGACTGGGACACACAATGAGAGTCCTTCCTACAACAAGAGTAGTAGCTCATGTTGCCAGATGATGATGGGTAGAACAGATGAACAAGAATGGTGGTGCAGGAAAAGGAAAGCTTTGCCTGAAGGCAAAGAGAAAGCTCCCCCTTCCTCTGCCCCTCAGCCCTGCAGGACCGACCCTTCACATGGGCAGGAACGTCCTGCTCCCCTGCCCTGTGCACGCTGATGGCCTGTGGCCCATCAGCTTTCTGAAATAAATAAATAATGTCCTTTGCAGAGGACAGCACAGGGTTCCTTCTGCTGAAACTCTGTCCTGACTGCTCTGGACCAAAAATAAAGACCTCTCTTCTTATTATTAATATTATTATTATTATTATTCCTTAGGGCAAGGACCTTAACTAGAGGTCAAATATTCTCCTGTTTCTGTACCAACACTCTCACATGCCCATCTTCAGCTGAGTTCACAGTGACATCCTCAAGGGTATGATGAACTTGCAAAAAGTGCGATACTGTTTGATCTTTCATTACTGTGCTTAAAAAATGCACTCTGAGGGAAATACAAATCGGAATCGCTGACAGAAATCCCTCCCCCTTTGTTTGCACTGAAGGTGTTCTCCAGAGCAGCCCCAGCAGTGCCAGCAGCAGCTGAATTCCACCTCAACACCGAAAGGCTGAGCAGAAACCAGCTGTGCCTGGTTTGTTTCTAGGAAGAACCTCCACATGAAACAGCTCAGAGCAGGCACAACCCAGACATCTCTTTCTATGCACGTCTCCTTGGTACCCCATCTGCTGTGAAGGTGTGCTCGTGCCAGTGAAGTTGTCAGGGTTAATACTGCAAGGAAGTTCTTTTTCTGAAAAAAAAAATCCATACTGTAGACGAGGTAGAAAGTTTTAGCCTCTTGTGGTCAAGGCTGGCTAATCCTGGTACCTACATTCAGGGCTGCCTCAACAAGTGCAGAGCTGTTTAATTATTGACAAAGTAAAAAGTCCTCTAACTGAGCTATGCCTCATTTTAGGAAGAAAAAACAACTCTATCCAGACTGGCTGTGCTTCAAAGTTTTGCTTCTTTTTATTTTTAACATCAGTGCACATAAAGAAAATATAAGGCCCAGCCTGCGTAGTAGCAATGAGTGCTTAATATTCTTTTTGCATAACCCTAACAAATCAGTGCATAATTAAAAAATGTCACTGCCCATCTGTGTTTCGTGTGTGGTGCTGCAAAGTGGGGCAGGAGAAGGGGGAACATGAAGAACAGAGATCCTGTTAGCTATTTACCTCTCTGCTGAATAATTTCCCTGGCACTTGCTGCAAAGCAGAGACAAACACTGAACTCCTGCATGGGCAGGACAGTGCCAGTGCTCTGGAGGAAGGCTCCAGGCCCTTCTGCAGCACTTGGCCTCTGAGGAAGCACTGCCACCAGGAGCTGGTGAGGCTGTCCATAACCTCTGCCGCTTCTCCTGCAGATAAAATCTGTGGGATCTTGCCTTTCTGCGGGTTTACAACAGTAACAGCTAAGCTTTGCAGTGAAGTGTTCTCAGAATTAATCTTCTAATCCTTCTTTTGGTAGCAAAAGAGAAGCTCCAGGGTTTTTCCAGCAAATCTACTGCATTTATTGCTTTAATGAGGAAACATGGGGTCTGCTCCCTCCATACATCCCCAGATGACAATTTCACAGCCCCTCAAGCAGCACTTCCAAAGATCATAATTGACTTTGGATGAGACCTGGCTTGCCTGAAAAGACAGGAGCAGATTCAGCTTCACACCCACTGAGTGACCCACAGCCTCTGAGAGGGCAGTTGTTTTTGTGGTGAGTCCCTCCAGGGCTTCCCCAGCTGCTCCCATGAGCAACTTCACTGCTGCTGCTCCAGGCTGGAAGTGTAAAAACACTCAGTGGGTTGAACAGAAAGTACCATCCTCTCATGGTGACAGGCCACCATGTTCCTTTCAAAATGTGAGCAGAGAGACATTCTGGAGGAATGTACTGCTTGCGCTGTCCAGCTCTAGAGATAAATAGAGGACAAGTCTCCATGACTGCCAGTCTGGCACCTTTTGTGGGTAATAAAATATGCTCAACGCTTTTCAAGCTTTTCTACAAATAATCAGAACTGTTTGTCACTATGTTGAAGGAATTAGGGGGTTTAGACACTGCTGGAATGATTAAATAGAGGCCTTTCTTTCAGAAGGGCATGAAATTTAGCTGAAAAGCAGGGTTTGTGAGTGTTCTGCTGGGTGGACGAAGTAGCCAGGACAAACTAGCAGGAACAAAGGCAGGCTTTCCAAGGGGGTGGATTTCCCCCGAGCGTGTAGGACCACAAAGCCCAGTGACCCTGAGCATGGTGGCTGCTCCTAATGCTGTCCATGTCTCTGAGTGGGATGAAGGGGACAGAGAAGACACATTCTTGTGAGCCAGTCACCCCCTGGGACATGTAGGAGGGCTGTTACCACTCCCATGGCGACATGCAAGAAAGGAGAGGACTGAGGGCCAGCCTGGAAAGAGGCAGTTCTTGGGGGAAGGGGGAAAGAGACATAAAGGAGAGGCTGCTGCAGGAGCTGTTGTAGAATGGACTGAGCAATTCTGAGGAAATAGATCTGTGAGTTGTCAGCACAAAAACAATCACTGAAGTGGGCGGCAGGATAGAGCTATCCTGGGGACAAAGCGAGGAGTGAGGAGACGACTAAGGCAATGTCCTAAGGAAGTCTGATAGTAGGGAGGAGAAAAGCATGTAAAGAAGACAATGCAAGGACACCTAGAGAGGAAGGATGAAAACCAGGAGCACAACAGGCTCCGGAGCACCTCAGGAAGGGAGCTTTTCAATAAAGGAAGAATGATTCACATCAAAGGCAGGCAACAGACTGGGAAGGAGGCTTCAGAGTGTGCCAGGAATAACAACTGCACCTCAGCTCATGTTGTGTTCCCTCTCCGCCTGCAGCACCGTACTCTTCACATTTCATCTGCAAATTCTTCAGGGCAGGGACCTGGTCCTCCTCCCACCTAGCAGTTCAAGAAACCATTTCCATTTGTACCAGGAATATTAACTGGACGAATGTGCACGTGTGCTTTAACATGCAAGAGGTGATATACCCTTGGTATATCTGCTGTTGACCTACTCACTGTACTGCCACCTCACAAGCTCAGATCCCTGCACTGGAACCCTGTCTGTCGCAGTTACCAAGAACGACATGGACTCACTTTTTTAGAAGGCTAGAAATCTAATTCTTTATGTTGAGATGATCCCTCTTTTGTACTATTTTACACAGACCAATTTGATTGGTGAAACAAAGGCAAACTTCTTCAATCACATTGGTCAAACGAGAGGGAAAAGTGCCTCCTATGAGAAAGGAATGAAACAACATAGGTACAGTTAGAAAAAACATTGCTCTTGTTTACAGTAAATCGCCTGGGAAAGGCATTTCCAAAAACCAAAACATGTCAGGCACGAATTCAGGGCTACACCTGTCCTCCTTCACCTCCTATTCAAATTAGGAGGCTGTATCAGGGAAGAAAATAATAGATCATGGGAGAGAAAAGGCCATTGTTTTGGCTTCTATTTTTTTCATTTCCCAGGATCACCCCCATGTCAACATTCAGCCTTAAACACACATAAAATGCACTTATAATTCTGCAGACCCTGGCTACCTCTCTTGGCTGACTTTTGCTCTCCTGCTGCCCCAGAAAGCCCCATTTACATGATGACTGCTTGCCCCCAGCACCTGCCATGCACCTCAGCTTGCAATGGCAACTTGCAACTCCCAATTCTTCTAGCCCCAATTATGAAGTAAGAGCTGTGTTCAACTCAGAAAATCTTTACATTTATTCTTAAATGTTGATACTGTAGTTAGCAGTGATCCAGGAAGGAATTTAGGTGCTTCTTTGTGTCTCTCTAGCTCCAGTGGCACTCAAAGCATGTACATAAGGGCTTTGCTAGATGGGAGTGGGCCTTAATGCACACTTAATCACTTTGCAGTCTGGCCCCAAATGTTTGCCTATATTGCAGTGATCAAGCTCTGTCTCTTGATTTCCTGTCTGCAGTACAAGGATAAAGAGAACAGCCAATGATGTGTGATGGAGACTCCAGTGGTCTGACCTTGGGTTTGCTGAATAACTCATGACTGGCAAAACTGTGGATTGATTTCAGTTGGATTTTATGAGGCATGGAGCTGGAACGACTGGATTTTTTTTCTCCCTCCTCATTACATGGCAATGACTAGCCAAGCCATGGCTCCTCATCTTGCATTCAGTATTTCCCGTGTCTAATGGATGCAAAGTACTTTCTTTTGTTCCTAATGTCCTGGTTTTTAACTTCCTTAATTTGTTGACCCTGTGTATCTTTTAAAGTAGAAGTAACCCCCTCTGGAAATTCAGTAGCCATGGGGCTGCTTTACAGGTCCATGGACTGCCAAGCACTGCCCCTGGCTCCAGCAAAGGCTTTGTCTGCTCCCAATTTCAAGTGATGCTAATGATAACCAGTATGTGAAAAGCAATGTTTGGATTTAGACTGGGGCAAAGTCCCTGTAAACCAAAACTCCTTATCATTTTTTTCTTCTCTTTTGAAGTGGACCTATTCCCTGCTCTCAATAAATTTGAATTTTAATGGTACAAATTTTCTGCAATGGAGCACTGCCTTGATAACCATTTAGTATGTAGACTAGGAAGCCATTAATAGCAAGCAACAAAGAGGAAAGAAGATTACTACCTTTTAATCTTTCATTTATTCTGTGGGTAGCTAATAATTACTTAGACATTATGGCCAGTTACTATTAATTGCTAAGTTTCACAAAGC
Source organism: Donacobius atricapilla (assembly GCA_013397315.1). Taxonomy (NCBI): domain Eukaryota; kingdom Metazoa; phylum Chordata; class Aves; order Passeriformes; family Mimidae; genus Donacobius; species Donacobius atricapilla. The sequence goes on along the minus strand of WBMY01009771.1, from coordinate 90,172 downwards.
CCTCTTTCTATAGTCTTTAAAAACAGTAAAGGAAATGACGTATCTAATAGAAAGAAGTAGTTTCTGAGGGTAAAGAAATTCAGAAATTCAGAAATCCTAGACCAGATAATAAAGGTTTCTAGGTACCTGCTGCTCACTAAAACCAGTGAAAAGTAGACACTATTCATGCCCTTCCTAATCTAGATGCTCATGACTACACCACTTGCTGTTGAGTGGTATGATGGTAGAAACCTGAGATGAAATTAAAGCCTCCATCTACTCACAAGGGCCATGAAATATTTCTCTCTAGTTGTTTTTATTTTTAAACCATGATTTTGGGACAGGCCTTCCCTTCCCATTGCTGCAGTGTTAATCAAAGCCATATTTTTAGCTCTGATAACAGTAGGAAGAAAAAAAAGAAAAAAAAAAGTGGCAAACCAGCTGTGACTTACTTGCTGGGTATCAAAAGCCATGGAATAAACTGCAAAACATCTGTATCTTCAGCTGTCATTTCAGGGAGCAATCCTCTCCTTCTGCCAGCCAGCAAGAGGGGCCACGACAGCAAATCGGTGTGTAGTCAGAGCTGGACTGGAGGCAAGAGATGGGTGCTGTGCCCAAGCAGCCCAGGCTATTTTTGGCTCTGCTACAGGCTGGGTGAGCACAAGTGAGCTGCTCACAGCAGCAGCAGGGCCCAAAGTCTTTGCTGGCACAAATCTCCTGCGTTACATTCTGCAAGGGGTTTGCTGTGGGTTTTCACTGCAGGTGGTGCCCAGTCCTCCTGTGTGCTCTGCAGGTTTAGATTGAACAGGCCGGGCATGTGGGTCAGTCCAGAAGAGCTCAGACCTGCTGGTCTTCCAGGTAAGCTGCAAAATCTGCCCCTTATCCTTGGTTTTCAGCTAGGGAGGGGAAATGCAAGAGTAGTGATTGGCAGGAGCAAAACCGCTGCTGGGTGAGAGCTTTATGTCATTGTCTCTTTTAATTTCACCATCACTAGCTATGTCAGAGAGTTTAAATATGAGCAATGGTGTTGCTCAGTATTGTCAAGGGCATGCAGAGCCCCAGCCCAGTATCTAAATGAAATCCTCTGAAAAATGACTAAACAGGATTAGCACGGTCTGAGTGCAGATACAACACACCTGCATGCTCATGAATCATCCTACACCCGTATGCAGAGGTGCAGAGGCCCCCACCAAAGACAGCAGAACAAACTGGTGTTGGCAGAGCAGGGTGAAGCCCTTTCTCCACACAGGGCATCGGCTGTAGCTCCTTGCGAGGGCAAGCACAGCCCTGGAAGGGTGCTCCCACCCCAGACAGCCACTTCCAGACCCCAGAGCAAGCTGGGGTGTGGGGCAGGGATGATGTGGGGCAGGGGCTGAGCCTCCATCTGCTCCCTGCTGCAGCAGCTCCTTGGCTCTGGGGGCTCCTGCGCCTCAAAGCAATCCCGTGGTGGGGATGAAATCCCTCTCCGTGACAACACCTGGAAGCCCAGGAGGAAGGAGGGGAACTCTCCCAAGCTCATGGTCCTGCTGCAGGCAGCTGCCTGCGATGTGGCTGCCTCAGGCTGCAGGCAGAGAGCTGGTGTCACGGGGAGCTGGTGTCACCGGGAGCTGGTGTCACTGGGTGCTGGTGTCACCGGGAGCTGGTGTCACCGGGAGCTGGTGTCACTGGGTGCTGGTGTCACCGGGAGCTGGTGTCACCGGGAGCTGGTGTCACCGGGAGCTGGTGTCACAAGCACAGCCACTCATGCAGGAGTGAGGCCTCCTCGGGGGAGGGCCCCGAATTCTGCCATTTGTTTCCGTTTTCAATCTGACAGGGCAGACACAGATTTTATTGAGCTGCTGAGCAACTCGTGAGGCCTGTCTACTCACCGAGGCTTTTCTGAGAATATGGGTTGAGAGGTTTATTGGATCGGGGAATAATTTAGTATCCATTTTTCACAGCATGTCTGTTTGTATTAACCTGCCCTTGCAGTCTGTTTCCCTCCCTGCCACCCCTGGGCAGTGGGACAGGAGGGGAGGGAGTGCCCTGTCTCTGGCTGGTCACCTGCAGTGGGACCCCAGGGTTCCCAGGATCACAGGGCTCATGGGGCATGGGCAGGAGTGTGGAGCTGGGTCACCTTATGGCACCACAGCTGCCTTTTTTCAGGGTGGGAGGAAAGAGGCCCCAAGGAGATCTGTCAGCCCACATCCCAAAAGCCCCTCTGCTGCCTTGTACCAGATCCTCCCAGCACAGACAATGGGGTATTTCTAGAAGACACTATAACTGTGAGAGAACCCATACTTCCCAGACAGAATCTGTCCACCCCACCAGTCAGGAGGCGCAGGAACGTGCCTCTCCTGCCCGGCTTCTGAGGACAACCCACAAGCAGGAGCCAGGAAGGTCCCTGGCAGAGTTGCTCCAAGCTTTGGGTGCGCCAGGTTTTCCTGCAGGAAAGCTTTCATGGCTGCACACCTCCCGCTTTAGACAATAGTACAAATTCTCCCCAGGGGTCCCTTGAAGCATCACCCTGTTGCATCTGCCCACCTCAGGCTGGGACTAGAAGCCCAGCCCGTGGAATGTGATGAGGGTTCCCCATGACTACCTGTGATCCAAAGCTCATCTAGAGTTGACACTTGGAGGGAAATGTCAAGGATGACAAGAGGAGCTTCTGCCACTACAGTAGCAAAAAGGGCTAAACAGAGAAATGTAGGCCCATTGCTGAACAGGGAAAGTGATTTAATGGCATAGGCACAGAGAAGGCTGAGGTACTCAATGCCTTCTCTATCTCCGTCTTCATCAACGAGGTCTTTCAGGGCTCTGGACACAGAGGAAAACTACCAGCAAGAAGAGCGGTGTTGACTGAGGGATTGCCTGAGACATCTCTTCAAGTCCATGAGACTCAACAGTGCCACAAGACCTGGCCCGTGTCCTCACACTGTCACTCTCTGACATTTTTCAAAGACTGTGGAGGTCCAGGGATTTCCCTGACAACTAAAGGCAAACGTGAGGGCCCCCCAGTACCTATAGAAAGGGAGCTGGGAACTTCACTGGTCTGTGGGGCAGGAAAACTAGACACACCAGGCATAAACTGAAACAAGAGAGATCAGATTAGATGCAAGGGGGGGAAAGAAGCTATGAAGACAGTGGAGCAGGCAGCGCAGGAGGCTCTGCAGGCCCCATCCTGGGAAGTTTCAAGCCCAAACCAGACATAGCCCTGTGCAGACTGGTCTGGTCTGGGGGTGACCCTGCTCTGAGCCTCTCAAGGTCATGCCCAGCCTGAATTATGCTGTGTTCCCATGCTGAGCTGAATTGAATAGCAACAGTAGGAAATTAAAAATACAGAAATATAATCTCACTGTTGACACAAATAACCCCAATTCTCCAGACTGCTATCATCCTGTGTCTGTTCTGACTTATGCAGGAATCCAGACTATCTCTGATCTATCCTAAATACTCTTTTGCCAGTCTGAAGGCTTGGGGCTGCTGCTACTGAGAAAAGAGTCAGATGTGTACAAAGCAAGTGCAAAGGCTGGCTGTTTCTGTGGGGAACGAGTAACCATCACCTCCACTCCTTTTCCAGCTCTCTTTCTCTCCTCTCTCTCTCTCTTTGCTCCTACAGTAAATACCCAAACATGGAAACAAGCCTTCAGGACTCAGAGGCTCTGTGTCCTACATCTCCCTGTCCCCTCCACTCCCTAAGCCTAGAGGGACTTCTGCCAAAGTCCCTCTCCTGGGGGGTAACATCAGTGCCCTCCAGCAACTGCAAGGTGAGCAGCCTAATAATATTAAAGCTCCTTTCACCCTCCTTCCTAGCTGAGGCTAAGCACAGCTCAGCGAGCCATCAGGGACAGGAACCTCATCATGAGCAGAAAATGGCCAGTGAGATGATTTGAAGGGAAGTCTACAGTAACCTCAAGCTTAGAAAAGATGCTTGAACTCCCCTTTTAAGTGGTCATGGAAGCTATTTTCATCTTCAGCTGCTGCAGATTTGTTCCTGGGATGGTGGCTGCACCGAGTGGCTGACATAGACCTGAGAATCAATCAAAAGTAATTGAAACAGAAGAGGCTCGGCAATCAACCTATTAGGTTGTGGGAGCCAGAAAAATGCTGCTCTGAGGAGCCAGAGAAAGGGGAAGTAACTTCCCTTCTGAAAACTTAATGTGAGGAAGAAGCTTCGGCTGCACTGTCTTTTCTCACAAGAAGATTAAAAATTTGTGGAATTCTCTTTCTGTGTATTTTTATCCCATTTAATGGGAGGGAGGGAAATGAGAGAAACCATTAAACCCTTATCTGCAAAAAAAAAGCCATCTCATTCTCTTTTCCTCATTCCCCCCACTCCATATGCAATAAAATGATTCCTTGCTCTCAACTGTTGTCTGCCGTGGCAGCGCTTGGAATGAGCTTTGTTTTTCTTCACTTCACTGCTCCTCACCGGAGGACTTCGCTGGCTGCAGCAACCTATTAAACTGGTTGCTGGCTGTCATGGTCTCTTCTGTCAGAGTGGGAGTTGCTGCCAGAGTCCAGTTATTTCCAAATGCCTGCATGAATCGGCTCCTGAAAAGCCAGACCTCAGAGCCGTCGACAAGAGCAGGAGCTGAAGTGTTAGGGGGTTGCCAACCTCCAGTAATTAACAGCATACACCCCTCCACTATCCCTCACCCAGATTTCACAACCTTCTGGTAGGTGCCCCAGAGGGATTTGCAGCAGTGAGCTTAAATATTTCATCTAAATCATTAGAGCAAAAAAGAAAAATTAAACGTGATCTTTAAAAAGGAGGAGGAAATCTTAACCACTTGCATCCTTGATGAGACGTATGCAAAGAGAAAATGTAGCAGCAAGAGTTCAAATTTGGAAAGGACTGCTCTGTGTGCTGGTGAGCAATACCTCACCAGGCTTCTCAGGGATGAAATCTGAGGGGCCACCCAGTCCTCTCTCCCCTCACAGGTATCGTTCTGAGGTGCATTAATATGGTTACAGAGGATGTACTGGCTTGACCCTGATACCAGAGACTCTTGTTGACTCTGAATTCTGCACAACACATCCTTGGTCAGATGCAGTTATGAAACACAATAACCCGTTACTGTCTGCATGAGCCCTTCCCCCGCACCAATCCCTAATTACTCTTGAGGGAATGAAAACAAAGTTTCTCCTTTCCGCCTCACCTAGAAAATACAGCAGGTCAGGGAACAGGGCAGAGGTTTAATGGTATGATTGAGGCTGGAATGGGAGCCAGCCAGTTGACCAAGGGGATTTGGCTTCGGTTCTGGGGCGATTGGAGTGCATGTTCTCCACCAAGGAAAGGCTGAGTGCTCCATGCTGTACAGGCTCCTGGCAGTCCCCTGCTCTGGGGACTTTCCACAGCTGGGCAGGTTGTGGAGGGGGCACTCACAACAGTGAGGTTTGATCAGGGCAGTTCCACCTGACAGGGGTTCTATAGAGTCAAAGGGAAATATGTCCCGGGCTCTACAGAGCAGCGCTCCAAGTTTTATCGTACTTACTGTTTTCTGAGGGTACCAATAAAAATGTCTGGGCAAAGTGCAGGTTTGGAGACCTTAGCAATTCACACCTGCACCTAGACAGGGCCTGTGCTACAGTATAAACACTGTCCAGATTCACCATCAAGCACAATTTATGTGAGGGATGTGCTCTCCCTGCGGGCTGAAGCAATAAGACTCCAAACACACCTTCAGAAAGACTATTGCTTTCATGAAAGGTTTTCATGAAATACAGGGGTGAGGGAAGGGGGTATAAGAAATTAGAGGCTGAAATTGTGTCCTAACACTGCTAAGAGGAAAAAAAAATCAATTTTTTTCCCACTAACCCCCTATAGCAGCTCTTGATCCAGTATTACCCTCCTCCCAGGGATCAAAGATGATGATGCCATGCAGGAGTAATGCTGGGGTAATACAGGAGCTTATAACTGCAGAAGAGCTGTGACCTAAAGCAAGCCTCCCCTGCAGATGCTGAGTCATCAGGAATGTGATGCCCTTCCACCATTATCTAAGAACGGCATCTGAAAGAGAGAGGGGTGATTAGACCAGGGTTTGAAGCTGGGACAATCCAAATTCTGATGCTGGTTCTGATATGTCCCTCCCATGAACCTGGAGAGTAGTTAATAGGACTCAGATGGTCAGAGGTTCTTAACATCTGTCACTCAAAACCCCTCAAATGCACCATAGGTACTTAAATCCTCCAAAAAAAACTATGCTTAACCTTCTGAACACAGGCAGAAGATGAATTAAGGTTAGTGTTTGTAACATGCTTTTCAGAAGAAAACAGACAGATTATTGGTTTTAGTTCTTCATTACTTGTTGCAGCAGAAAGCAAGAAGATATAGAAAATGAACAGCAGGATAGGACTGATTATTAGTATTGGGAGTGTTGTCGAGTCATTCCTGTGTTTTTATGGGTGCTTCTATCAAATAAATGGATGGATTATACGCACCATGAAGGAATAATTCTGGACAGGTGATGCTTGCTCCATAAAAGGGACACTCTCAAAGGACATGCAAAGTCCTCTAAACTTTCCAGGATTAGCACTGAGTGACCTAATATCTCCTCCCACTACTGGTGCCTAACACTTTAGAGAAATTTATGCACAGAATGTGACAACTTGTCATGAAATGCTCAACTTCATCTATCCCATTTTCCTGTAGAGTTCTCTGCATAATATATAAACAGAGGGGGGTGGGGGAAGTCTCTCTGAAAGCTCCTGCCAACTCACATCTATTTCATTCTTTTCTTTTGAAAAGAAACCTATTCCAGATGGTTTATCATTAGAAGTTTTTTTAATCTCTGACGTTATGAAAAAAAAGCAGGAAAAAAAAAAAAAAGAAATCTGTGTGGTCAGTTCTAGCACAGCCTGGAAGCCCTCCTGAAAATCTTTCCCGCTGAACCAGTGGCTGTGGATGTGCGTCCACTGCAGGGACCAGTGGACCACCCCAGGCCAATAGAACCAGCCACTGATTATTGCTGACAGGGCAGGATTGGGGCCAGCCTGTGACTGGGCAATCTGTTTTCCTGTCCTCAAAGATCTCACTCTTCCCAGGGCTTGGGCACCCTCTGTACCACATGAGCAAATATGCTCAGACCGATGGCAGTAAGGTCATCCCTGCTGTGACCTGGGCAAGCTGTTCTGTGTTTATATCCAGGCTCCCATGGCACCCGACAAACAAGACAGGGCACAGGAGCTGCAGTATCCCCCCCTGAGCTGCACGCCCTCCCCGGGGGTCAGGACTGCAGCCGGGCAGACAGCCAGCACGCTAAGGGATGTTTGAAGCAAGGCCTCTGAGACAAACCTCTGCTTTCAATAAAGTGCCACAGGATTTTTAATGCCCATGCAGAGCAGGCAGCTGTTACCCAAAGGACATTCTCCACCCTAAAATTACATGGAAATTATTTGCCTCTGAAGCTATGTTTAGCCTACAGAGATTCAAACATATAATTCTAGGATATCTAGTTATTTGATTAAAATGCTAATATAGCCACCTCACTGCTAATGCTGCCAGCCGACCGGCCTCCCTAGGGCAGCGCTGTGTGTTTACTTTTCGTGTCTCTCTCTAAGCCAGAGTCTCACCCTAAATCGGGGATCGTGATCACTGCTCTAAGCCCAGGGGTTCAGCCTCCCCAGCACAGTGACTCCAAAGAGCAGCCAGCTTAAAGCTGGAGAGGATGCAGAGAGATTTGGCCACTGCCTCGTTCCAGGCATTTTTCCTCTCCTGCTAGGAGCTGCCAGGCAGCAGCAGTGGTGGCAGGTTCCCGAGGAAGGTGTGAATGCTGAGGAGGTACACCTCTTCTACTGAAAAAATTGTTTTTTGGTTTTTTTTTAAGAGGAACAGCTAAATAAGTGAATGGGAGCCATGAGCTTTTCCCCAGAACTTCTCTTAATTGCCTTTTGCTCACCGTCACTACAAGGACTGGGAATTGTGCCGTCAACATTTTCCCCGTGAAGAACAGCTCCCATTTTATCCAAAATTACCTCTGTCCAACTTGATTTAAAATTTCTATTTTGTCAAAGTTAATTATTTCCACTGAAAATCCAGGTGCCAAGATGTTCAAAACCAATATTATGTATGAAGAAACTCACTGCACATCATTTTAAGCTCCTGCTATGAACACACATCCCTTCATCCTACATCCTTTTCCCACCTCAGGGTCTCAGTAAAGCCCTATGCCACAGCAGTACTACATGATTTTATGATAAATAGACCTAGGCCCTTCTCCTAACGATTCCTGGGGTTTGTCAAAGCTGCTATTCATTTTGCTGAGACGGCAGAGAAAGGATGACCATCCTGATGGTGCCAGCCCTAATGATCCAGCCTGAATGCAGGGACAGAGCACAAGGCCAGGGATGCTCTGCACTTCACTGTCCATGTTGGTATAAGCTGCCTCATCGCTGGCTCCACAGGAATCAGGAGAGAGTCTGAGGGGGCACTTTTTTCAGAGGAACAAGGAGGGGAAGGATGAGTGTACATGCCTGATTAGTTACAGGCAATTAAACACGTCTAGCTTCCCCTTGCCTCTCATCCCTAACATCCAGCCACTGGAACAGAAACCCAGAACAGCCATCTCCTGATGCATGATCCCTATATCCCTTTGCCTTTATAATATGGTGCCTGCACTCTTTCAGCCCCTGGGCATCAAAACATTTGCACAAAGGCAAGTTAAATGTCTCAGGCTGTTGGGAAGGAGACCACCCCTTCCCTGCAGACCAATCCTGCCTCCAGTCATCGGGCACCACTCTCTAGCACGGTTTCTGGAGCTGCCATTGCTCCTCTTGAACCAGAGGTAGCTATCAGGGATACCAGAAACCAGGATTACCCCATCAGGATTACAAGAAACTTCTGTTATCCTCTGGTTTGCAGGCCCTTGGGTTTCCCTGGCTTCACACAGATTTGACCCAGGGTGCTTCCCTTACAGAAACATTCTGCCTCAATTTAATTTTAAAACTGCTCTTGCTCTAGCACCTGTCCTCCCTGCCAATCTTCTTGATCAAGAGTAGCACAGCCTCAGAGTCTTCCCATTAAATCACTTCTATCTAGGTAGAGAAGGATCAGACTATTTGTCCCCTTCCTCCTGTCCTCCCCTAGGGACTTCCATGAGCCCCCTAGGACCCTTATCATCCCTTCTCTCACAGGGTTTCTACTACTGTGGCTGAGTTCTCCAACGAAAGTCTCACCAGGGCTGGGTGTCATCCTCACCCACACTCCCCATCCTGCTTCTTCTGCCACTTCTGCCTCCAGGGAACAGGCTCTAGACTGCTCCTGCCAGCAAGGAGCACAGTCTCTTGCTGTTTAAGGAAAGAGGTGGGTGGGGAGAGAATCCCTCGAGCTAAGTGGAGAGGCACAATCTGCAGTCAGAACTCCAAAAGCTCTTCCTCCCCATTATACTCATCCCTGTCAGGCCGTAGCCAAGGCCTTCTTTTTAGAGAGAGCTGGTGAGGCCAGTGCTTATTTCATTGCAGCCTGTACGTCTTCCAAGTAGGGTACAGGTACATGGATGGAAAATACAGAAAAAAGGAGTGCATAGGATGAGTCTTGCTACAGAATGTAACTGTGTTTAAACATGATCACCACCCAAACATCACTATGACTGAACAAATCTTGCTTTTACATGCAGGCAAGAGCAAATCAGTATCAGTTTTCACCCCTATGTTGTGAATTCTCCTCATTTTACTGAGGACCTTGTGATGCCCAATACTCTTTAAAGCCTTTGTTCCAAGATTTGAGTATACAAGAATGACAGCTGGAGCTCTTTTCCAGATACACTTCTTTGTGTCTTCCTGTCTCTCTCATAGAGATTCCTGATTTTGTGAACCTTAATGTTTCAAAAAATAGAGGGACACCCTCTTCCTCACCAAGATTTTTTATCTCATGACCCAGGGAGCAACTGGACTTCTGATTTTATACTGGTTGAACTCAGCAGTACTATAAGCGCAGTAATTCAAATAACAGACAACAGGTAAACTACCAAAATGCCTTTTGCTTTCTGATTGACCCAAAAATCCACATCTAATGTTCTGTCAAAAAAACACAGCAAACACAGTTGTGTTCAGACATGAGAAAATATCAAACTGGAGGCAAACCTTAGCACACAGAAGAGTTAAGAAGTTGAAAGCATCCTTACCTTTTTCTAATGTCTGTCTTCATTCCCAGCACCTCATACCATAGCACAGGGCTACCTCACGCATCCCAAACCTTCTGTCCTGTTCTCCCTGCATGAATTTTTGGTAATATTCTGTAAGTTACTTTTATGCAGAATAAAACTGAGTTTTACACCAAGTTATGCCCTGTCAATCCAAAAATCAGCTCACTCTGTTTAACTATGGGCTTGGGGAACATTAGGAAATATTTCCATAAAAGGGTACTAGGCCGGTATTTGATACAGGGGTCAGAGTAGAGGACATGGTCTAGATTTGACCAAGACAAAGTTTAAAAGTGGTCTGGATAAATGGACTTTCACCATAGAGTAGACAGGGTTAGAGGTCAGCCTTTGCAGAGAAAGAACAAAAGAGTACCGATCCAACTAGGTAATTTCTGCAAAAAGCAGACTTATTTATCAAAAACTGAATTGATCTGGCTTGAACAACATTAAAGCCAAAGAATAAATAATAAACAGCACCTCCATTTGTCACATAGTAAAAAGAACAAAAGTGCACAACTGGGAAAATGTAATTTGGAGAAAAGTCCAATACGGAAAAAAAATAAGGTAGAGTTGCCGTAGAGAAATAAAACCAACCTGTGATTTATTAGCAACCATTGTGTGCTCTGTGCCATATTTCTTTATTCAAATAAAGCCCTGTTCAGATTCCTCTGAGGTGACTTTTCAGAAACATTTGGCACACTGCAGGGCAGGGCCTGAGGGTCACGAGTTCAAGAAAGGACTTGTGTTCCTCTATCCTCCAGCCACCTGATCTGAGCTATAGACATGACTTTCCTCAGCTCTGGTGATGCTGCTGGTGGGAAGGAATCCTCTGCCTTGTGCATTATCATCTCCTGTAAATTATCTTTGGAATGAGACTGATATAGCTGCAGACTGATGCAGCATTTCAGTTGTCCTAGGCTGGGGAGAAGCTACAGCTGACAACAAGAAATGGAAAGGAGGAAGGAAGAGAGAAAAATGTAATTTTGGAGGACTCAGTATGAAAATTTTGACTGCATTATTTGCACAGGCCAGACAGCAATAAAGCACAAGCTTGTTGGAACAGCTTATTCTCCTCTGGCTTCAAGCAATACAGGAAGGTCTCCCAGTGCCACATTGCTCCTCCCCTGTTTTATTATTAACCTCCTACATTTTCTCTGCCTTTAACAGTAAATTGCTTTCCAATCAGCATGGCATGACAAGGCTAACCAGAGGCAGCCAGGGCCCGTGCAGTGCCAGGCCCAGTCAGGCAGTGACCACTGCCATTCACAGCACTGACACCTCTGTGTTATTTCTCCTACCTCCCCTGACCCTTTGAGATCACGGGGGCCTGACCATAATGCTCAAGCAGTGAAAAAATACAAATCCTGCTGGACTTGCAGCTGGGGGAGAAACAACCTCAGGAGCTGGGAAAGGAGCTGTCAGCCTTCATTATTAATATCCAGCTGTTAATATTTAATGTCATAAAACCGCGTCTCCCTCCGCAGCCTAGTCATCAGACATGCAGGGGTCACAGCAGCCAAAATCCTTTAGACAGACAATTCAGTGTCCCTGTGCTTTAGCTGCATGCCAGGACTGCTAAAGGTGTTCTAGATGTATTTGAGATGAAATGTTAGAAGCTTTAAAAAAGCCTGAGATTAAAAAAAAAAAAAAATAGGAAACGGAAAAAACAGTGGTCACGTTCCTCCTGCCTTCCCAGCTAGCCCTGCTCACAACATTGACCCCATCCACAAAGCCAAAGGGCACCTGCAGCTGGAAAAAAATAAACAGGGCTGGCCAAAGCATTATCCCAGCATGGACATTGCCCACTGCTGCAGCTGTAGAGCCAAATCACTGCACTAGCCTTGGTGTCCAGACACAGAAGGAAGGTTTGAACATGAGAGAGAGAGCGGGCCAAGATTCAAATCCCTCAGACTACTAAAGCCAGATGATACTGCATTAGGAAAAACTCCGTGTACTCGACCCCAGCCTGTGTTCCCAGGTGCTGTGGCACACGCTGAGGAGCGCCAGGCAAAGCACACCAGGAAATGCTGTTGAGTGTTTGATCTCACAGCAGATGAGACAGAGAGAGGGTCTCCATCATGGGGGCAGGCAAGGGACATTTTAGTGGTTATTTTCAGAGCCCTCACCCTCACAGCTTCACAGAAGGGTCAAACTCCAACACTGCTTGCAGGCAGATTTCCTCTCAGTGGGTGCGAGAGTGTCACCTCTGCTGGCACAGAGCTACGGGTCCTGCTCCCTGCTGCAGATCCCGGGCTCTCCCTGCTAGCGATTCCGCTTGCACTGCCAACGTTGCCACTAAAGCTGCCTTGCAGTATTAATTTTTAAAGACTCCTTCCTCCTCCCGGGCATAGATTCCGAGACAGCTCCAGAAGCCCACACATATATACCAGCGCAGCGTAGCAGCCAAATGCGTCAAACGAGATTTTTAGGGAGAATGGGGGAATAAAAAGCACAGCCAGAATGTTTTGGCATGCAGTGCAGAGAAAAGCGTGGCACCACATGCAACATCTGCTACCCTTTGGCCTTCTCTGCCTCTCCTGTTTCCACCTGTAAGCTCAAGATTGATTTCCTTCTTTTTTTTTTACAGAGCAGTGTAGTCAGAGGGGCTGGAGCACCCCAGGCAATGAAGAAACATAAGTAATGAGAATTCTCCAAATATGTTAGTCTGCATGACATGAAGACAGCTGAGACGGTCCTCAAAGAATTGGTCAGATCCAGCAGAGCTCATTAGCTCTGGCTTGGGGCTACTTCTGCCAGACCTGGGTTAGCACAAGCTCCCAGGTGTCTGCAAGCTGCACTCTGGGCTCCAGGCCACCGCATCAACCCAGCCCGTGCTGGCCTTTGCTGGCACTGTGGCTCGATATGGCCCAGCCCCTCAGGGAGGTGAAGTGCTGCAGAGCTATGCAGAGCACGATGCAGAGGTATCCAGGGGACTCCCCAGGAAACAACCTGGGTGCAGCTGGGCCGATACTGAAATGAAGCTATTGAACCTACCTGGCTTTGAGCTGGCTTAATGCAATGCCTCTGTCCTCCAACCCAAATCTGTGGGTTTAGGGACACAATGCAGGGACACCCCGACAGCCCTGCCTACAAAACCATCCTGGGTCTGCAAGGATTAGTAGTACAGACTGAGCACTCTGGGGACATAAGGGATCTAGGTCCCTTTTTGTCTGGAAGCAAACAGCCGTGTCCTCACAGCACAGGGACAGAGTCCAGCTCAGGCTGTTATGCACAAAGGCAGTTCTTACTTCTTATGGATAATCCACAAACTAATTAGACTGCCTACAGTGAGGTACTGACAGTAAGTGGATACTAAAAGAGGGTGGTTATGACTGTGGTCAAGTGTTACAAGCTGGACAAGTCAAATCTCCACTTCCACCACACTCTGACATGGTAAGATAGAAGTGACTATTTACAGATAGCATCTCCCTGCCTATGGATAACAGTAACTTCAGACAACTCTTGCAAACTAGGAACTAGTGAACTCCAGCAGTTAATTATAGTAAATATTTACATAACAGCTGGGCCCTTCAAATTTAGAAGGAATAGTCAATGCAAGGACATGCCCTTTAACCATCCCATTTTATTACACAAATCACCAGGGAGCCCAGCACAGTAAGATTTGCAAATGAAGTGTTTGATATTGGCTGAGACATTAAACTACTTACCTCGTGCTATAAAATGCATAGGTACAGTACATCATTCTTTTTTGCAGAAATTTCAACCCCATTTACTTTAGTTAACTCTTCCTCGGCACTTAATATTTTGTGTGCCGCAAAGAAACACAGTATATAACCCTGAATAGACCTGGTGCCTCCACTCTAGCAGAGTCTGACTTAAAATAAAAAATGTTTTCCCCTTTGCTGTTACTAAATTTGGCATCGCTTATGTAGATTCTGTTGATGTGTCTAATCTACTTAGCATCCTCAATGTTCTCCTATTATCTGGTTGCTTGGGAATTTGCCTTACATGAAAGATTCTGTTTCTGTCCCATCCCATGTTTTCTCCACACACACACTGGGTAATTAAACCAGGTTCTGTAAGTGGGGTAATATGTAATCATCCAAAATGACTTGGTACTCAGGAGCATTCTAGCAAATCCTGTAGTAAGCAAAAGCTGTGGGTGCTGGGAGCTGTGGGTGCATGGTTTACAGATAGAGCACAGTTTTAAAAGGATCATGGTCCGAGTTTGGAAATCTGAGTCAGTCCCAAGCACCCTGGACTGGCAGGACTCAGATGTGCCTTGGGTAGGCTGTAATCTATACCAGGAACAAGATGAGACACCGACAACTCTCAGGAGCCCCCAGCTGTGGCCAGTGGCTGGAGTAACTCCAGAAATACCTGGAGACAAAGCATGATGAGCTGATCATCTTCAGGGGCTCAGTGTGGAGGAAAGTGGAAAGTAACGAAACACAAAAATTCCAGAAGATATTTCCTTCTCACCACTACAAAAGATTGCATTCCCAGATGCACAAATCAAATATGGGAAGGGGTTGACCATGGTTGCATTAGGCGTGGATTTAGGTGGTCCATAAAAGAGTTCTTCTTACTGAAATGTTATCCCAGATAGTATATACTGCTCTATGACTTCCTTTCTAGAGGATTTTTGTGTTGCCTTAGGGAGGAAAATGCTGAAAGGTATCATAAGTCAAGGTGCAAAAGTGTGCAGTGTAAAATTAGCTGAGAAGAGAGGATGAAGCAGCCCAAGAAATGGTCAGGTTTAGCTAAGGGACAGCTGCTGCAAAATCAGGCACCAAAGGGCTTAATGGATGGGGCTGTTGCTTGCATCAGAAACCTTCTGCCAGGCTGGCTGATTTATGTGGCTGAGAAGGCTCAGATGAACCCTCCCTCCTGAGCTTGCTCATAACATTATAGGGTAGGCTAAGAGGGTTACTCAATGTTATTACTGCTGTTGCTGTTGTTTATTTATTAATGCATCTGTATCAGAGACCGTGGCTGATCCTGGGAGTCTCGCTGTGATACGTGCACAGGATGCAGAGCAAGAAGGAGCAGCCCCTGCCCAAGAGAACTAACTCTAAGTGCTCCCTTTCCCCAGAACCGGAGCAAGCTCCCAAAGCTCTCCCAGGGACACAGATCCCCCTCTTCGCTGCCATGTTAGCCACTTAATATTTCCCAGCATAAATATGTTTTATAGAGAAATAAAGTCTGCAGTTCTGAAAAGGGAGTGCTTTCACACACCCGCTTCTCATCTATAAAGCCCCATGATTTGGCATCTCAGGTTAAAGTATGAAATTATGACACCAGAATTGACTTTGGAGTTTCTGATGCTTCCTTGGATGATTGCTTCTATAACTTATAGAGACAGGGGAGCGTTTGTATTCTACTGTACACATAAATTAATATCCATACATGAAAACGATGTGTAGACAGCAGGACAGGGGCAGGGATGAGTTTGCTACTGTGAATAACACCAAAGGAGGGCTTGTCAGCAGCAGTTTCTGTTGTATTTGGAGTGTTGTGGTGAGAGTCTGCAAGAGTAATGAAGTAAAATAAAAGGGGTTTGTACTTGGCTTCTTAAAGCAGCTGAGAAATTCATGGTATTTTCAATCATCATACCATTTGGGGGGGGAAGTCCTACTGAAAATAAATATACATTTTCATTTTTGCTGGTGGATATAAACCAGAATTTCATATTTTCGTGTGCTTTCTATTATTTTACACCATGAGCAGGGTGGGTTATTTTGTGGCCTAAAGAACATACATAAAGTTATTGGAATCTGTTCTTACAATGTATGAGATAAGGTTCTCTTGCTTGTGCTTGCTAAAAGCTTTATTTTAGTCTGTTGTGGCAGAGACAACATTATTTGATTTTGCTTCTTCCCTATGTTTCTAACAGCAGCAATATTATACGTGTTGAAAAGAAATTGGAGCAAAATAAGAAACAGAATACCCCAACCCCTGCACACCCCATGTATCTCAAAGCCTGTTTAATTCATGGCAAAGTTTTAAAAGCAAAGGGGATGAAAATCGCATCCTCACTGAAGTCAATGGAAAGCTCTCAGAGAGGGACAGGAAGTGAGAGCTGGATTTCACCACATCCCCTCACACTGTCTTACATCAGAAACAGAATCCAGGATGTTTCTGTTTCTCTCACCTCTGACCCAAACCTTTTTAAAAATTAAAATAAACTGTTAGAGATGCAGCATCAAAGGGCTAGAGGCACAAAGGAAACGTGGGCCTGCTCCCAGCCCTACACACGGGCAGAGCAGTGATGCTGATGAGCCGAGGCAGCAGGTAAGACATTCCCAGCACGGCACGCTGCCTGCCGGATGCCAGTGCCATCAGGAGCAGCAGAGGGGCTGTGTGACACACACCGGTGGCTGGACCAGATGGAGGCTTTGGACTGCACCGCAAGGTTCAGGTTGTCCCCCAGATACGATGGCAAAGTCATGTGCCAGTTTGTTAGTCTGGAGAGCCCGAAGCGATCCTGGGAGAAACCCTTATCCCACATAAATCGTCTGGAGTTGATGGATGGCAGGAGCCTCAACTATAAAAATCTCAGCCAGAAACATGATAAATAGTTGCATCCTGTTAAAAATAGGCAGCAGAGCAGCAGGCACATGCATTGGCTGAGGAGGATTGCCAGTCAATGACTGAACTGCCAAGGCATTTTGGCTTTCAGCTTCAGAACAGAATTTCAGGCTATTCTTGCAAGTGAACAACCTCTGTAGTGACCTGGATTTCAATACACATTGAGTTTCCTCTGGGTACCTCAGGAGCTGGCAGAAGAAACCCAGAAGAACCTTCTGGTTGACTCTGGTTTTTGTATATAGCAGGTACTGGAAGCCAGCTTCTTTTGGCCAAAATCAACTTTTTCCCTGTGGGCATCATTTAAATGTGTTTGCTTTACCACCAAATCCTTATTTTGTATAAAGTACTCAAGGGGAAAAGTTGTCTCCCTGCCTCCTCCAGCAGAGTTCCTGCATCTACGTTAACAGTAGTGTCATTTGCATGGCGCCTGCTGCATTGGAGGCTCAGACTCCCATAGTGCAGGTAATAAACAAAAATTACTGTGAGCTTGCTGGAGTAACTCTCCTTCATAAGAACTTCTATAAAACAGTTGCTAGATTACAGACAGGAAAGCAAACCTTTCAAAGAAATTCTCTCAACACTTAAAACTACAAGCTAAGTACGTCAGTCGCATGTGGTTTGCTCTTTATGCAGAACCAATAAAACCCTGCAAATTTCAGTTGTAGACCTCAAAACCTCCAGTCTTTGACACCTGAAACTTTCCTCACCAAGAAATTTCCACAGTAATGTCCCAAATCCTTCCCATAGTCTCCAGGCTGTTCTAGCTTCAGGTCTCCTCCATGCTCCTTAAACACCCAAACCCAGTCTTCTTTTAATCTCTGCCATGCCCTCCTCCTGCCCTGTGTGGTTTCTACCATGCTTCCATGTGCCCTCACACCACTCTTCCAGCCTTTCAGCACGGCAAGAGACAGCACATGCTGCAACTCAACCAAAAATATGTAGATTTGGATGTTGGGACTTGTCAGATGCCAGTCAACATGGGTAGCATCTTCTCTCCAGCTTTTCTTTGGTGGAAGTACTAACTGGTGTCTTTCTTCCCCAAATACTGCCATTGTCCTAGCCCTCTGCCAGATTTGATTCTGTGCTGACCAGTGCAGAGCTTAAAAGCTCATAGCTGGGGACCAGCAGATAAACAGCGTGTTTGTGTAACTTTTGTGTCCCTAGGAAACAAGGCTGAAAACAGAAATATGAACTATGTCCGTGTTTACAGATATCTTTCTTGCTAATATTTCTGTTGAACTTGCCCCTGGGACTCCGAGCAGCTCTATGATAAACAACGTATAAACAAATAGTAAGGCATGGTCTCTACTCCAATTAAAGACAAGGTAAAGTATGAAAATCTATACCATTCAACTATTAAAAAATGGCTCTTGTAAATAAGCAGTGAGGAATAAATTGCACGCAAACATGACACACACACAAGGATAGTTTTAGGCTGGGATCATCCATATCTAATCAGCTGAAAACAAAGATACGGACTTGTCCTATCTGAACCCAGCTTTAAAAACACAGTCTTGTGCATTCAGAGTACGTCAAATGTTAAATATAAAGCCTTATTCATCTTAAGAGAAAATGCTAATGAAAGGGGTAGGACTTAAACCACATATCTTGTAGGGCATCAACTTCCCAACTTAAGACTTCCAGTAGAAACTTATCCTTTCTAGAGATTCACTACTCCACTGCCTTGCCATTAACCATCTGTCACATTTTCCTCAATATCCATGGGTTCAGGACACTCACTGGTAGGGGAGATGCTTGCCTTAAAAATCCAAGCTTGAATCTCTATGGGTGCAGCACCTCCTGATGCTGCTGTTTCACTTCACTTTTCCCTGGAGCACTGACTGACAACTTGCTCAACCATACCTCAGGGAGATGCCATGGAATTAGCAATCCTCTTAGCTCTAGTTTCAATCTATACAGTCCTGAGCTTGATGGTCAGGTCACTTTGCTAGGAGAAACACGTAGATCTGCCCAAATTAGGCAGGGTGAGGCTTTGAAAACAGGTTTTCCGTCTGTTGAAGGATTGCTCTCACCAATGGATGGTGGGTGGAACTTGCCCACAAGCTCAGGAAGTAGCTAACTGGGGAACATGGGCCTCTCAGCTTACCTAACTAGAAGCCTGAATGCCTCATCTGATTTGGGTCTAACCATAAAAATCTGGTACATACGAGAGCCAAATCAGACCAGACTTGTTCTCCATCAAGGCCCTGCAGAACACTCAATCAACTTTCTTTTTCTTCGCTGCATCAGGAAAGAGTCATGCAATTTAAAACTGTGCATATCAGAGTGCTCAAAACAGATTGAGCCCTTCCCACCAAGAGTCCTCTCGCCATCCCAAAGAGCTCTAACATGCATGACTGGCTCAGTGTCAAGTTCCTAAAAGAGCCCCTTTTTGGTTACCAGCATTAGCAGGGCATGACTTGAGAACTAGGAATCCTGGTTTGCAAAATACTGCCATGCAAGTAGCTAGAAGTTAGCTACACACATTGCAGTGAAAATGGACATGTAGAGGTCCCCCTCATTGTTTAATATGGTTTGCATTTGGGATTTGAGGTTTGGTTTTTTTTAAAAAGAAAGAGGTTTGGGGTGGGTGTAGGGGATTTGGCAGTGAAGCGCCAGGACAGCCAGTCAAATAGACAAGCAGGACTTCCATTTCTACCTCTCTTGTCTTTAATCCCAGCTTTCCTGCAGCTAAATCTATGGGTAGGGATGTAGGGAGGGAAATCTACACTTATTTATTTCTGGAAATTAGGATGAAGTCATTATAGCCTGCACAGTATGTTTGCTATTATGAAGTTGCAAACTGAGCTACAGAAAGGGCATTTAGTGGGAATTATTGTCAGCTGGCAGTCTCGGGCACTTGAGTACCCTCCATAACATGCATAACGGAATCAATTTAAACCTAGTGAAAGGGACATTGTCTGATAAAGTAATTCCTCTTTGAACACAAGATGGCAGCCTTAAATAAATGCAACCCCGCACAGCTTTTAATCTTACACATCATTAAATTCCTAATTTACACATTATGTTTTCATGGGCCAACCCATAACTCATTAGCGTTGAACTCTTGAGTTGTAAAGACCAACACACTAGACAAATGTGGGCTTCTTTATCTGCTTTTCTTTGGGTGGCAGTTCTCTTTTAATTTACCACAGAGGCAGACTTCAATTCAACATTAAGAAAGCTTTCTGATCTTGTGTGCTTTGTGCATCCTCTACCCCCCAAAAAAACCCTCTCTCATTACTGTTCCGTACCCACAGATTTTACTGATAAAGTGTGGAATATGGAATGGGGAATACCACCTTTTTTCAGCTTGTTCAAGATACTGGAGTTCCTTGAAAGATGCATCTTTCTGCAGGAGGATTTCAAACAGGCCTTGAAGTCAAAACTAAAACAGGGTTCAAATAACAGAGGGTTTGGAGCTAGTCTTCCCACTTTTCCACAAAACTTAACACACCAAATCATGTTTTGACCTCTTGTCTTTCCATTCTCTTGTCTGGGTTTTGTCTGAAAGAAGTCACAAACGCCATCTGGGCAGTAGGGTCTCCATAGGGCTCCAGTATCATAACACTAGAAATAATGCTACCAGAATGGATGGAAATGGCAAGAGAAAGGCTATAATCACTTTCCCTGCCTTGGGAACTACAAGTCAAAAATGTCAAGCATAGAAGGAGTCTTTACAAACCCGGTACCACTGCTTTAGCAGTGCATGTAAGAACATAAATGGCTCTTGGAGCAGGTCAGACCAAGGGCCCTTTCAAGCCAACCCCTGGTCTCAGATTCCCCATGCAGGCCGGGGCAGTGGGAAGTGTGACTCATTATGTGGGGTCAAGGAAAGCAGAGCAGCAAGGCAAGGCTTCAGGCTAAGTTTGTTCTTCCTGGCTGGGCTGCAGGGCCCCAGGTCTGCAAGAGCTGCTGCTTTGACAAAGCCAAACTCCAGCAGCACAAGGCCCTGCATGCCCTGATGGAAACTGGACTGAGCTTCACAGATGGCTGAGAAGGCTGCTTATGCAAAGGAGATCAGGATCATCCTTTTCCACCCTCGTTGAACAAGCTTCTAGGGAAAGTCAGTTCTCCTCAGGGGAATGTTTTGCTATGCTACTGTTCAAAAAAAAGCCACAAACCTAAGGAGAGAGGAGGAATATGCATACCTCAAGTGTAAACAATTGCAGGATCTCCTCCCTAGCCTCCACTAAGCCAAAGTTAGGCCATCCATGACACCAACAGAAGAAATCTTGATGAAAGTCCCCATCTATTCTCTTTCTACTCATGTCTCCAGCAGCTCACAATGACTGCCCCACTGGGGACCTTACAGACCCTTCAACTATTTTTGAGAAGGGCAGTGCTGATCCAAGTCATCTGCCTGGCACCCCGATGGAGCGAACTCCTTATTCTTATAGGATGGATGTCTTCACCCCCACCCAGACCTTTTTTCTATTCGTTTTATTACATAAGCATTCATTTTTCTCTAGTTTTCTTCATCCCTCCTTTCTCTTCCTTGTGGTGGATGAGAACATACAATTTTTTTCATGGTGCATATCGACTTAAAGAGGAAAGGTCAGCAGAGGAAGAGGTAGCAACCAGTCAAACTGTCTTTCTACTGACACCACTTTCCAAGCGGAATGTTCCTGAGAGCTTGTGGATGGTGAGGGATAGTGTGTAGTAGCAAGGGATGTTCTTGTGTGGCAAATAAAAGCACTCAGGCCCTTTCCTGAGACTAAACTACCTGGGGAAGGAGGTGGCCTTATGATATCAACTGAACATCAGCCTCAGGAGGTTTTGCGTCGATTTCTGGCGCAGATTTACAGATATGATTTAAAGCCAAACTGGGCTCCCCTATGCCTTAATTTATTCCTAGAGGAAATGAGTCTAGCATTTGGAGCATTTATAGGATTCCACTCCATGCTCTTGCAAACACATTGAGACTTGTAGACCGAAGTTGCATTCTGTCCTTTCTTCACATCTTCCCCATCAGAGATTGCTCTAGAGGTCTAATGCAACCCCCAGCAACATCTGTACAACCTCGTAAGGACATAATTTTAAAACAATGCATTGCTCAAGCATACCAGGAAAGGATGAATTCCTTTTGTGGTTAAAGCACAGCAGGAGGCCCTCGAAGATTTAGGTTCCATTCTCAGTTCTGCCCCATAGTTTGAACAGATCATTCAATCTTTTCAAGCTCCCGGTTCCCCTTTATGAGAGGGGAACAGCTCTTGATGGGAATGCCTATGAGGATTAAAGCACACAACATGAAAGGGGTGAGGGCTGTATTGCTAAGCTGCGTGACAGCGAGTACTCTCCTTGGCTTGCCAAGTCTCCTACACTCCTGCCAGAGATGGGACACAGCCTCCAGAGGTGGCAATTAGAGCACTGCCAAGTATTACAGTGATGCGTGGCACAGGGCACGGCCACCCCTCCTTGGCAGGGAGCCTCTCCAAACAGGGCTGAGCCACACAACAGCTCCCAGGCAGGGCAGCGTCCCTGCAGGCTGCCCGACCCAGCCCACGCAGCTCCGGGCGGCTGCAGGGCCAGGGCGGGCAGCAGGCTCGGTGCCCGATGTCCTGCTGCCACCTCTGCCACCTGAGCAAGGCGGTGGGACCCGCCTGCAGCCTGCCTCTGCTGCCCACAGCCCGCCTGGCCTGCCTGTGCCACCCTGCGCACCCTGCCCAGGCTGCCCTGTCCCCAGTGCCCTGCCTGTGGCACTGCTCACGCCGGCAGTGTTGCTCCCCTGAGGGTCAGAGCGCCCCGCACAACCTTCTGTTCCCCACAGCCCCTGGTTCTTCACAGCCCTTCTCCAGCCAGCCCCCACCATCCCCTCTGGAGTCAGCACGTCCCTGGTGCCCACCCTGCTGCTGACACCCACACACAGAGCCAGGCACAACCCACCTGGCCATATGGACCAGCAGCCAAACACAATTTTCCCTTCATCCACGGCCCGTCTGCAGTCTCCCATCTGCCCTCCTCGCTTTCTTTGCACACAGGGCTCAGGCAACCCTTCACACGAGGGCCAGCCTCTGCAAGCCTCACCAGAATACAGACGAGACATACCCTTCAGCTACGCACTGCCAGAGACAGCCGCTCACCCCATGCCCAGGGCTGCCTCTGCTCCCTCTCTTTTGGCCTCCTGTGCATACCAGAGTTACTCCACACCCTGCGCAGACAGACCCCTTCACTCCCAAATGCAGCCACAGCCACCTGAAGCATGCACACACCTGTAGATCCAGAACTACAGAGGCACAAATCATTGATCTTGTACAGGCAGGAGGCTGGGGGGAAAGGCAGCAAGGAGGTGGGATCAGACCATGAGTGGAGGTCACAAGCCAGTGTGTTGCCTTTTAGGAAATGCTGTTACCACGCTGGCAACTGCATCCACCTCTGTCAGATGCCAGCTCCGTTACCCACAACGTCACAAGGTCTTCATCCGTACTCACCACTTGCCTGTGCCCCACTGACATTTATCTTCCAGGCAGCTCTCCAGCAACGGCTATAATGGACAAACCCTATGGCAGAAGCCAAAGTTCTGAATCACAAATATCTCTCCACTAGTCTGGCTCTGCAAGTGCAAACACACAAGTCCTGGCTCCAGGGCTGTGCTGCATCTCTCCCAAGCACTCCCCACCTCGTTCAATACCTGGGTACCTTACAGGCAGGGCATTCTTCCATAAGCATCACAAATATAACCCCTACACTTCGACAGGAGAGGCTTCCCAAACTCTCCATGCAACTCAAGCCACACAAATACATCCACACATCCCCTATGGATTTTCATGTTATCCAAGACAACAGTGTTCTGCTGGCAGGGCAAGTTACATTGTGGTTGCCAAACCAAGAAACAGATCCCTTAGTTTATCATTAGAGGTAGATTAAGTCTGCTAGGAATGGAGATTGGGACTGCTTACGGCTTTATTCATCTTACTCATTTGTCCACTTGTATTTAACAAATTATTTTTTAAAATTGTAATATTTATTTCTATTTTTGCAGCATTGAGTGTGATGTTGTATGAAAATAGATCACAGGCTGACCCTTGTACCAAACAGAATATATCCTGAGTAGGAAGACACAACAACCTATAAATAATAGAGATGATGGCAGTATGCAGAGTTGTTCTGTTGTCTCCTCTTGCTATATACACCCCATGATTTTACTTTAAAAATCTCTTCTCATGTTTAACACTGCAGTGGGCTGCTGAATGCCTTCCTGCACTTCAGACACCAGGAAAAAAACCTGAAACAACAGGTGTTCTCTCTCTGTCATACTGGTGGTGTAATCAGCTCTGCCTTGGTTTTCCCTGGCTGCTGTCACCAGTTTCTGGCCATAGGTAGTGCCTTCGGTGAGATTTCACCCCATTTAATGCCCTTTCCATTGTCACAAGGTCGGGTCACTTCCTTAAAAGTAACCTGCTGTGATCAAGGTTGTTTCCCTTGACCTGGTTTATTGCCTTTTAAATGTTTTAGTGTTTTGACTGTTTCTCAGGTTGAGCACAGGATGTTTGTTGCACTGGTTAGAGGTTAGTATTGCGAAGCCTAGGGAGTGATATATGGATGGTTCATGCTTTCTTTTGGATTTAATTTTTCATCCTCTAGTGCTCTGTGGTGAAAGGAATGTTTGCTGCTTGCCTAGGGAGACACCTGACATTTAGACTTTATCTTCTGTAAAGACTTGGGCCAAAATTCTCTTCTCTGACTTTGGGAATGGCAGTAAAGGGCACAGAGTTGAAGTGAAGGGGGGGACAAAGAGGGATATGTGCCTTCATGATACCAGGCTACAGCAAGGAACTGTGCAGCCTTCTGACAAAAGTCAGCTCCTACAATACAAATGGGGTTTTCACCCCCAGGCACCATGCAGAAATTCCTCAGTCCCGGAAGACACCTTGGGCTACAGCATCCTGCTATAATGTTCTAACCAGGGGAGTGCCCAAATTCCGGGTTTGGAGCTTTTACAGCCCCTACATACTCAGGTAGAATACAAAGGCTGAAGAAAAGGTAAAGAATCTTCCCCTGGAATACATTTTGCTGAAGCTCAAAGCAATGAGTGTTTTTTTGTTTTTTGGTTTTTTTGGGGTTTTTTTTTGTTTTTTTTTTTTTTTTTTTTGGCTGCCCCTGCCTCTGGCTTTATCTCATGTCCTGAGTCAGTAATGTTGATTTAACAGAGACAGATCTGACAGGAGCAGAAAGAATAAGGAAAGAACACCTTTCTGGAGATAACCCTCCAGTGTAAGATAGATAGGTGTGTGGATCTTCCCACTTTTTTGTTTTCAGGAGCCATGATCTCTCCCTCCAGAGCATTCGCTTTCCCAGAGTTAAATACACTGGCTTTCAGAAACTCTCTCCTTAGGTGCTTACATCTGGTTTGCTACCTGGGGTAGGAAACACCAAGAGATGCTGTGCTGCTCTTCCCATAACTCTTCATTCCTGGCTTTCCTTGCCCCAACCAGTCACAGCACCAGAGGACACTTCTGAAGAGGAGAGCAGTTCTGTGGGAATATGAATGGCTGATCGTAGGTCAGAGATGCCAGGAGAGGTTTCTCCTGTGAGTGGAAGGCTGAAAGTTGATGTTCCCCAGCTGTGTGCCCACACCTACCCCTCCCAAGTATTCGGATATCTGAGCTGTGGTGACTGATGGTCCATTAATAGCTAAAAAGCCCCCTTGGCACAATTGCTAAAAGAAGTATGAACTTTCTGTAAATGGCATTGGTTTATAGTTGTTGGAATAAATGCTACTTAGATGGTTCCTCAATTTTAAATAAAGATTTTGTGTCTTCCTTCATGTGCTCAGTGTGAGGAAGGATTGGTATGGTTGCAAGTTGCACTTTTGCTGGCCTTCCTGTGGATAAGTAGTACCTGCTTTGCAGAACTACAGGTGAAGGTCTTCTGAATGATTCTCTTATTTCATCAAGTATGATAGGCTGTAAAAGATAAACCTGCAGCAAGAAGGACTCAGTTATGCTCTGCTCAGATTTTTTTTTTTTATCAGAAATTTCACTTGCAGGCTGTGTCTGTCAGGTGGATTTTCCGCAGTACAGAAAGGCTGGGGAGCTTTCCCTGCCACGCTTTGAAAGGAGGCCTGAACGTCCTCGGTCTGGCAGAATTTAGAGTGTGTTTAATTTCCCCGTCGCTGAAATAAAATAGTATTTGTTTTAGAGATTTGGTGAAACACTGTTGTTGTTTTCCCGGCTGACCTTTGGAGGCTCTGCATCGCCGTGGCAGCAGGTTGCTATGGGGATCGCCTCGCACGGGTGGGAGCACGAACCCGTGCACACAGATACGCTGGGTGCTCCAGGCTGCGCCTCTCCAGCGGCGCTGGACCGCTGGGAACTGCTCGCAGAAACCCGGTAGGCTGATCCATTAACACTCAGGAGATCGAGCTCCAACTTACGTCCCTTTTTCCCTGTACTTTTCTGTATCGTTTGGCGAAAGTAACTTTTTCCTAAGTTAGTTACTTATTTTCAATGGTGCTGTAGGTTTTGTTTTCTCTTAGCAAATACAACTTGTAGCAAACTGAGGATCAGTCCTGAAGAGTTCAGGTTAACCCAAGGGTTTAAGCTATACATATTTATGATGTCATTCCTCTCTTCTCTTTTTTCCCTTATTTTTTGTGGTTTTGTATCACCTGTAAGGTAAAAGTATGTCAGTGGTTAATTCCTCCTGGAGAAATCCAATACAAATTCAGCAATGTTCAGCTGTTGGACAGATCGCTGAAAGGAAATGATTAATCTACTAACCTTGGATTTAGGAGATATGGATTTGAGTATCTGCTTGCTGCAGATTTTCCATGTGACACTGATACGTAAATATCCTCGAATATGGCCACCAGCCTCTGTGCTTGAGTTCACAGACTGCAAAATAGCATCGCCCTGCCTCTCAGGGCAATGTGAGGAGAAATAAGGCACATGGCCTCAGCTGGGTAGTCCCAGCTTCTTTACAAGGGAATCTGCTGGCCCACAGCAGCAGGGTAAGCAGAAGGTGACTGGGAATTAGTGTGGAAGGGAAAGGGATGGTAAAATAGTTTGTTACAGTTTTGGGGTGGTGCAGACATACACTACAAACTGAGGCTGTCGGCTGGTGCAGGGATGGGTTCCACACAAGTGCCTGGCAAAGGCAAGGCTATTTTCAGGAAACTAGACCATAATTTGCAACTGCTCATGCTGACACAGATTTTTCTATAGTTTCATGTCTCAAGCACACTTCTGTTTTGTATGGGCATAATTAGTGCCAGTGACTGTCTCTTGAGGGAGTGTCTGAACTGGAACTCAGCTCTCCTGAAGATACAATATCAGGAGAAGGTTATCTATGAAAACAGGTACATCCTCCTAATCCCCATCCTCCTTCCTCATATCCCATATGCAACCTCTTTTACACAGTCCCAAGTATTTATTATTTCCTCAGCTATTCTGGAGGACAGACCATTTTTGCCAAATATTTGCCACCCTTCACGCAACATGAGACACACCATAGGTTGACTATAAGCACCACATCCAATCTTCTAACACTTGTATACATGCGCTGTCTCCCCTCCTCCTTCCAGAACAGATCTTCTCTCTGCCTTTTTGGTCAAAAATCCATCATCAGAAGTATTTATTTGTTTTAAGTGAATCCAGAAACCAAGTCTTCGAACTGCTGTCTTTTGCAATTTCCTGAGCCAACCCCATTTCTCCACACAATTCATCACTGCTTTCTTTGTGCTCTGCCTGCTCTACCCCAGAGAAAGATTCAAAGACATTGAGTACAGGCCTTAAAAGCATACATGCCTGTGCATGGCTCTCTACACATCCTGAGGCTGTACGGGCTGAATTCTCCAGGATTTGGAGCTTGGGGGAGGAATGCATCCAGCAGACACGTCACAGGCAGGGGCCACAAGAAGTATTGCCAGAGCTGAGTGTAGAAGCTGATATGCTGGAGAGAAAAATCACAAACGTTCCCCAGCAACTGTCATCATGGTCCATCTCCAAGAAGGGCTTCACATCTGGGAAGAAACTGCCTGCAGGTAATTGGGTTTGCTAGAGTTGCCTCTCTAATTAATAAGTGATTTGACTTGGAGATTGGAAATAATAGTTGAAATGATGGCATAAGCACAGGGGCATTGGGGCTGCTGTTGCTGCACTGTTCAGAAAGGACTTTCCTGCACAATCTAATGACACTCTATGGCAGTTTGAGGAATGTGAAGTTGTTTGCCCAGGAGACCAACAATGTGATAATATTGGCATATAACCTTCTAGTATTTGAGTAATTAGTTGCTTAGCTACTTTGGATAGGTCATTATTTTGCAAACTGGAAACATTTGCAAGTGGTGATATTTTCCTCGGTATGGTGAAAGAGCTAAACCTATTCTGGCAGTGTACAACTCCTAGAAATATATATGCATAAATTGTTTCTAATGAGACCATCTGCCTTTTATAGCCCCTTTGGAACTAAATAGTACCCAAAGACCACTCTGTCTTTCAGATATCCGTGGTCAGGAAGGCTGCTCCTGGCAATAACAGTCTGTAGTATTTTGCAGATAGAGAAGCTTTTTGATTCCTACATTTCAAGACGTGTTTGTGCGTGCGTGCGTGCGTGCGTGCGTGCGTGCATCATGCTGCTTATATTTGTTAAAGTTATTAGAAATCACTGTCCCAAATCTCTTAAGAGATAACATCTGGTAACTCATCTGTTAAATTAGTATTTTCAAAGATAACAGAAAGTTCGATCTTTCACTTACAGAAGCTGGGGGCAGCTTGGCAATGATTCTTCACCATGTCAGGATCTTCCAGTATTTGCAAAGAAACAGCACTAACATTAAAGGAATACCCTCAATTTAAAAATCACAGCTGAGTTGCTCAGACTCAACATCTCACTTTGAGGCACTCACATTTTGACAGTGGTGTAAAAACTGTGCAACTTCCCGGGTGTTGTGTGCACAGCTCCCACTGAGCTCAGTATGTTGAGGGCACGAAGGGGCTCAGCACCCCTCGGTCTCCAAGCTGCTGTCCTGGTGCCCAGATCAGGCCTAGGCAACAAGTTTCTTCTTTTACTCGTGTTTATTACCTCACACCAATTACAATAAAAATAACAGGATAACCTGTAATTCAGCACTTGCCTGCTCCTTGCCTTCACTGGGCTGGAGCCAGCTGACTGAGAATAGTGGAGTCAGGTGCTTTTCTCCACGTCAAGTTTTCGGTCATATCCCCTCTCAGGTCCTTCTATAGCAACACAGACCTTTAAAAAGCCTCCACTGTTTGTTTGTTTGTTGCTTTACTCTGCAACCACGTGGCTGCGTTAGCTTTAGTCTGAGGATTTGTAAAGTCATGCTCCATGCGGTTTCTCTTTAAATACTCCCGGCAGTTTCTGTGCGAGGAGACCTCAGGCATGTGCTGGGGGACAGCCTGTCTGCGAGGGAGATCTGCATGAGCAGGGCAGTGCTCGGGGTCATGTCCCCTGGCAGCTGGTGAGGCCAGCTCGAGCCCTGGCTTCTGGCTCCAGGCTGGCTGTGGCTGGGCACGCTGGGTGTACTGGGCAGGAACACTGGGTGTACTGGGGTCACTGGGTGTACTGGGCAGGCATGCTGAGTGTACTGGGCAGGAACACTGGGTGTACTGGGGACACGGGGTGTGCCAGGCACACTGGGTGTACGGGGAAGGAACACTGGGGGTACTGGGCACACTGAGTGTACTGGGTGGGCACACTGGGTGTACTGGGCAGGAACACTGGTTGTGTTAGGCGCACTGGGTGTACTGGGCAGGAACACTGGGTGTGCTGGGCACACTGAGTGTACTGGGGACACTGGGTGTACTGGGCAGGCACACTGGGGAGTGAGCAGGGTTAGTGAAACACCTGGTGAAGGAGGAGGAGAGCTGCACCTGCAAAGAGGGAGAGGAGGCCAGGCAAACAGGTCATGGAGCAGGGGCACAGCGTTCCCACTGCAGAGGTGCCTGGCTGTTGAATGGAAAGGTCGCCCATGGGTGGACTGCCTTCAGGCAGTCTCACAAACCTCCCCTTCCTGAGGAACCTCTTCTTCTCAGCGTGTGGCTTCAGCCCCCCAGAGCCCTCAGAAACCTCGTGTCGGCACAGCCTTTCACCTTTTCTTGGATTAGCTCAGCTAAAAGCCATGGGTGCCTGTGGGACAGCGCACAGGAGGGTTTTCCA
Organism: Donacobius atricapilla; assembly: GCA_013397315.1. Lineage (NCBI taxonomy): Eukaryota > Metazoa > Chordata > Aves > Passeriformes > Mimidae > Donacobius > Donacobius atricapilla. The sequence continues at coordinate 60,398 of WBMY01009771.1, read as the reverse complement.
GGGAGTACCTGGTAGGTGACCAGCCCTGAGGCAGTCAGATGTTTCCATGATACTGTCTTGAATTGAATATTCTATGCCAGGTCACGTTAATTAACATTCCATCTGTCATAACACAGCAGGGTAGTGAGCTGAGGTGGGGGGGGGAGGATAAACACTTTCCTGTTCACTACCTGCTGTTAATTAGAAGAGAAATTAAATAATATTTTTTTTAAAGGCTGCACTCTTTTTAAGGGTTGGTGAATCAGTGTTTTGTGATAACTCAGGTGCTTTGGGTGAATCTAAGGTCTCAACTATAGCCAAGATTATTCCAGAACTTTAGTCAATGAGCTTAGTGCATATTCTCATCTTAATTACAGCCTGACAGTAGCCATGTTACATACAGTTCAGGACAAATGCACATTCAAGAGGCTCAGCGTTGGAGGTTTTTTCAGTCATCATCTCAGATGTCTCCCACTGAAATCTCACTTGCCCTATTTCCTCTCAGAGGAAAGTTTTGCAGCGAAGTTTGATAAAACTCCTTTGGTGTTTTTAGAGCTGTAGCACTTTGAAATGTATCTGAACTTTCCTTTAGAGAACTTTTTCCTTTTTTTCCCCTTTTTCTTTCTCAGCTCAAACACACTCCACAATTGCTTGGCCTTGTTGTGTACCTGTTTGAGGTAGGTTAACTAGCACAATAAAAATATTGATGAGTTAGTATCTTGTCCTATGACTTTTTTTAATACAACAAAATCCCATTTTCTCTTCTCACATCACGTGTGCAGGAGTCACCACAGAGTTTGTTACTTTATGAATAAGCATTTGTACACCCCATGGCAAGGAACAATAGCTCTGGCCATGTAGGTGGCTGTGCACCAGGTGTGTCTGCCACCACAGCCATGCCGGTTGTGAGCATCACTGTGATCCTGCCTCATGCAGGCACACTCACATCAAGCTACCCAGGCACAGTCAGCTTGGGGGCTGATGGAGCTACCTGCTTTTCTCTTTGGCAGGGCTGCTTTTATAGTTTTATCCAGCCAGCCTTGCTGCTACATCTGTACTCCACACAGAAGCCTTTGCCGGGACAGAAGAGCAGTATTCCCCCACCTACAAAACACCCTGATGCAGACACCATGTGACTCAGCTCTAAGAGGACAGCTCTGACACAGAGCTTGGTCCCTGATTGTTGCTGAGATAATGGGATTTCCAAGATACGGGGCTTGGGGAGAGAGTTTGCTTCTCTTTTGAATATAATGGCTGGAGCTGGGTTTGGTATTGTTTCCAGTGAAACACACTTTAAAGCAGAACTTTGTTTTTATCTTGACAGGTTTGTTTGTTTGCAAACACAGAGCCTCTATCATCAGGGCAGGTCTTCTGCAAATAAGTGCCTTAGTGTGGTTTAAAAAGGCCATATATACATAAAAGTTACCATCTGGTTTGTAAACCACAGCCCAGGGATCAGAGGGGGACTTCCCCTGCACTTTTGTCAGAGCTCCAAGATGTTTTCCTCTGGACTGGGTCACAGCTCTGAGCTGTAGTACTCTTTGTGTGTTTCAATGGAAATGAGCAAGAGTTCACATCTCAGTCAACAAATGTAAGGAGCACGAAAAAATAAATCAACATGAGCAAATTGCTTCTGTTGCATAGGGAGCACTGGTGTGGCCAACATCACTGCTACGTACATGAATTAAATGCTATGTGCATGAAAGGACATTCAACCACAGGCAGGAAAAATAAAAGTTCAAAAGAAAATCCACGGGGTAGAGCAAAGCCCACAGAAGTGGATGGACAACAGGTGAAGAGCAGGGATGGACCTGTGGGGAGTCCAAGGGCACACTGGGTTTAGCCCCTATTGCTGTAATTGTAATTTGCTTGTGTGACAGAACCCCTGGAGAAGAAGGGAAGTGCCAAGACAAATGGCTACATTCGTTTTCATAGGTTTGGGCACTGAGGGATGGAATCCAAACTGGCAGAGTAGTTGCTGTCAAGTAGTATTTCAGTGGGTAGGAGCGCCAGGAGGAATTTTACTCCTTACCAACTCCAACCTGAGGTGGAATCACCAGAAAATACTTACCAGGGTGTGACTAAAATCAGAAGTGGACAAACAGGGTCTTCCTTTAGCTGTTCTGCCTCAAGTACCACCCTTTGGACACCAAGAACACAATCGGAATCTGAAGTCTCGGGGGAAAGTGTCTTCACCCCCACCTGCCAGTGCAGACAAGGCTGGCAGATGGCTAGAAATAGCAAGGCCTCCGATGAGACCTAGGGTTAAAAGCTTAGGGTTTGTGTTAGAGTGTTACAAAATATTACAATGGTGTTAAAATCTGACCATAAGGATTGACAGGAACCTCTCTCTGTTCCCCTCCTGCCTTTTCTTCCTGGTCTTCAGTTTCATCTCTATCTTTGTGGGGCTGCTCCGGCCCTTTCTGATTTTATTTTATCCTCTTTGCACAAAGACTCTTTTCTTTTAGGACCTGTCCCTGTTCCCCGAACTATTTTTACCAGTTCCACCTCAGTCTCTTCCCCTTCTGACTCACTGCTGGGAATCCTCCCCTGGATCATTCCTCCTTTTCTCATCCCCACGGCGTCACTCCTCCTCTGCTAGAGGTCAGAGCAGGAATCTCTCCTCCATCCCGCTCTATAAGAAAAGCGATACCTTGGAAATCCAGCTCCCGAGGGCAGTCTGGTGACTGCTCCTTCCAAAAGCAGAGCAAACAGGCTTCTGTGGCTCTGGTAGGCTTTAGCCAAGGTGCCCATCCCTCGTGAGATTTGTACACTGAAAGGGGGAGGCGTCCTCAATGTTTCTGTTTGATCCCCCTGCATTGTCCTTTGGGTGTTCAACATCCGCCGAAAAGGACTGGGCACTGGGTGGGAGCTGGGGTGCTTTTGACCCCTTTCTGGTCCCCTGGGCAGAGAGCAGCCACCAGCCCCTCCCTGGAGATGGCCACCTTCAAAGGCAAAACTCCATTTCTCGCTGCTGCCTCTCAACATTGCCCCTGCAGAAAGTTGCTCTCCTCGTCCTATTAATAAATTTTTAAAGGCAATAAATCTTTGCTCCTTTTAATAATTCATTTTCATCTGACCAGGTTCCAGGTGGGTGTTTAGGCTTTCACTTTCTCCCGGGACTTTGTGGATGGCCAGGAGCCTGCAAGCCCCCTGGCTTGGGCACACGGGCACTCCCTGCCCTGCCCCGAGCCTCTCCGGCTCCTTCGGCTGCCCCGCTCCGCAGGGACCTGCTGGGAAGCTGTGTCTTTAAGAGCCGCATCCCTTCCCAATGCCGTGCCTTTAGGGTTGTGCTCTCCCTCCCCCAGACCTTAGATTCTCTCTCCGCAGGATGCCGGCTGTCCTCCTTGTCTCCTCCCTTCAGTGGGATGGCTTCCTCTGCTCTTGCTGTGATAAGAGTTTGTTTTCTTCTCCAACATACCCTGGGCTAATACCACTCTCTGCATTTTTCTGCTTTGATACCTGCATTTATGTTCCGATTTCTTTCTCTCTCCTGGGGCCATACTGCTTTTCTTTTCTCACCCAAAGCAGCTCTGCAGTAAAGACAGGTATAACTAATAGCACCGGGCTTCATCAATGAAGCAGAGTTCAATTTACCCTTTGCAGAGATCGTACAGGCAAGAAACATCAGGCTAAGATTTATGTGGAACTGTTTGTCTAAATGGGTTTCCTACTTCCGTATTTCCATGGAGCGAGGAAGTCGCCAACATCTGCTCTGTGCCTGATACCACTTCCGATTCCACGAGCAGAAACTTTTCCCAAGAGACAAGGAGCAAGGAGTTTCCCCGGCTGGTGGGGATTTTGAATCGGGGGCTCTGTTTCCAGCAGGGAGATGGATGGGTGCAGGGGGTGGGTGCAGGCGCTCTGCATCTCCTGGCTGCACACAGCCAACGGGAGCAGTGGAAATCCTGTGCTTCAGGCAGCCCAAACTCCACTTGCTCTCCGAAGGGAAGGGGAGACACCCAGCTTGGAATCATTCTTCTCAGAGGGCGTGAGGGCAGAGGAACTCCTGTTTTGCTCAGGCATCACGCATTTCCCATCCTCTCCAGAGAGAACGCACACTGTTGCTTCCATTGTTGCTGTTGTGCAGGGCTGATGAGAGAGATGATGCTTCTCTTGCCCAAACCGTGGCAGTCTCGTCTCCTGAGGGACAACGTGCAGCTACTGGAGAACCAGCAGCATGTCCAGAGCAAGCTCTCTGCTGCTAGGCACTCCAGGGGGTTGGTGCCGAAGGAAGATTCCAGTGAGCCTCAGACCCCCAGAGACTCTTTTACACTCAAGCTTCAACTCGAGAGAAATCCAGTTTTCTGCCTTAAAGTTACGTGGTTTGTGGCTTTTGGAATGTGTTCTAAAGCTCTTATGTGTCACATGTGGCCCCCTGCAAGGCTGTGCAAGCATCCCAGCATTTTACTGTGCAGCTACTCCTGCGTTCAGATGGAAGGAGACGTTGAAACTAATGAAAAAGAAGCTGATTTTATACTAGACCTGTAACAGAATCATTTGAGGGGAATGTGTTAACTTTTGTTTTATTTAGTTTTGCCAACTTTCAAGTCAGCTCTCAAGCAACCCAGAAGGTTTTAGAAAGTGTTTAATCTAACTCAGACAATTTCCTGAACTCCCTAACTGGACCACCCCATTTTCTGAAACACTGCCAAAAGGCCTCAGTTACTCACAGGCTCCAGTGTGCTGCTCTTTCACAACTCCTTGCTGTCCTCTCACCCCACTCTCGAGCCCTTGTGTGTGCCTTAATATAGCCCAGAAAGAGGAACCTCCCAGCCCTCACTGTCAGTGCCTGATGGAGCAAACACTGCCAGCAGGGCTGGGGTGCCTGAGGAACCTCAGTGGCTTCCAGGCTGTGCATGGACACCCCGCCTGCTTGTGCTGATCTGCTGTTCCAGGTGTGCCCTGCCCACCCTCCCAGCCCCGCTGCCTGTGCCATGAGCCTCTGTCCCTAGAGAGCCAAGGGACACTCCCTGCTGGCCCTACAGGACAGCGGTGCAGCCTTTCTTCACTCTGGCTCACACGCTGGGCTCGCTGTCCTGATGCCTCTGATCCTCCCTGCCCATGCTTGGCACAAAGCAGCAGGGGCAGTGTGTCGTGGCCACAGGGCCGAGGTGATGGGGAGCATCAATCTCCTCTCACCTCCCTCACTGCTGCACGCTGAGTCTATACAGCTGGATACATAGGGGCACATACAGCACACAAGGATGCCAGAGCCCTCAAAGATCCATCTTTCAGACCTTAAGAATTACTTATTTTTCCAGCAGAACCGGGGCGTAGCACGGTTTTGACAAAGCTGCAGCAAACTGGGGTTTTAGTCACTCCCTGACGGAGAGATGCTTGCTGTTTGGGGACTTATCATCATGTGATAAAAGTGTTCTCCTCAAACTTAGTTTCCTGCTCTTCTTTTGTGCTTCCCTCTGTTGTCCACCCACACTGCTGGCTCCAAATAAGGGCAGTGAGCTTCCTAGAGCTCCCCACCACCTACTCATCACCCTGCTGTCCTTCCTCCCCTGCCTACTTGCCCTGTCCCCTCCTGGTCACAGAGGAAGTAGGATGACAAGAAAAACTGGCTCAACTTTTCCAGGGATTTCTGGAGGAATTCGTTCTCTCAATCTGGACCTGGACCTTGACCTGGACCTGACTGGCTCATCTTTAGGATTTTTACTGGAAAAGGTGTTAGGCACCCACAAATCCAAAAGAAATGAAAAGCTGGGGGCAAGAAGATAAAGACAGCAGTAAGAAAAGTGATGAATGAAGCTGCTGGGGTCTGCAGCATCTTGCTGGTTAAAACTGTCACAGACCTCACCATAAGCCATCCGGAGTGCTGGGGTCAGAGCCTGCCTCGCAGCACACTCCTGCCATGGGATGATCAATCCCAGCACGTGCAGGAAGCTGGTGGTGTTCCCAGCTCCCCAGGCAGGGCTGGAAGGAGTGCTGAAACCTCCAGAGCTCACAGCTTTCCTTCCGTCTCCCACAGGAAGCAGCTCTGCTGCAGGGGGTACACTGCCAGTAGGGAACAGTAATTCTGTGAAAGCAAAATATTGCTGGGGGCAGGGGTTTTCCTGGAGGAAGATGGGAGCAGAGCCATTTGGGAATGGCAGAGCTGGGTTCCACGTAGTCGGGATGGATGGCTTTCCTTGGGTCTGGTAGGTGAGATGCATCTCTTAGGAGGTTAAACCTCCTGCTTCCGCTCGCTGAAAGTCTCTGCACTGATCAGGTTGGCACACAGGGTTCCAGAGCTTCAGAGCCAAGGAGTTATTGCTCAGATATCATTTCCCTATCCTTCACAGAATTATTGCAGCAGGAAGAGGATTAACAGGTATGCAAATCACAGTGGAGGTGGGGGGAGAGCTATGCTAAAAAATTAATAAATGCCACGGTGGTATTGCTGTTCAAGCTCTCTGGTGCCGTTTTAGGAAAACTAATGTGTTTGCAGGGTGACTGCAAGCCTGATGGGAAGAGGGAGCCAAGATCCAACCTTCCCCCTCCTGGCTCCTGCTCTGGGTCAGGTAATAGGGTCTCCTGCACAACTGGGGCTGGGAACAAGCAGCCAGCACCTCCTGCACACACACACACACACACACAGACAGACATGCACACAGACTGTGCACAACTGCAGCGTGCCCCTCCTCAGATGCTCAGGACTGCTGCATGCTGAGGAGGGGAGGTGGCAAATGATGGCAGGAGCGCAGCTAAAGCTCTCTGTTAAGCCGAGTGAGCGAGGACAGGCACTCTCCAGAGTGTCTGTCTCTGCTGGGACTGACTGTGGCCCCCGACACGCTGGGCTGCGTTGACACCTCGTGTCATCCTGCAGCCACACGGCGCAGCCTGCTCCTGCCGTCTGGCCGTCATCTGTCGGTGGCCAGCAGGGCCAGGCAGCAGCCGGGGTGAGCAGGCAGCTGAACCTGAATCCTTCCTCCACCCTGCCCCGGCTCCCTGCCCAGCTCTGGTTTAAACGGCAGGCAGCACATCTGCACCCCCACCTCACCTACCCCAAGAGAGAACGTAGAGTTGCAGGGGACAGCTAATGGCAAGCCATAGTGATTTGAATAAGTCCCTTAGTGCCCAGTCGCAATTTCTAAATAAGTCTGCTTTAAATTACATTGATTTATGATTCACTTTTTTTTTTCCTTTTTTGTTTTCTTTTTTTTTTTTTTGATCAGTCAGTGCTGCTGCAAACCTTCAGGCACTTAAGGTGTTTCTAATCTCTCCATCCTGCTGGATGGAGGCAGTGTTTGCAAACGGCTTGTTTTTAACCCCTGAATCCACCAGCCACTCAGCCAGGACAGGCCAGAAGCCTGTCTCCTGTCCTGTTACTAAAGCTCTTTTCCTGATATGATCCATCGATTATCCAGCATCTCTGGGGTCTCCTGATATCACGCCAGGACACTCAACAAGGAACCAGGGTGATGATATTTTGGACACTGGTTGTGACAGTCCACATCCCTGGGAGTTTACATTTTAACATTTGTACCAGGAAATCAGGTCTCTCGGTGTCACGGGGTTAGACAAATACCTGATAAAGAAATAAACCTGTCAAACGAATTTACTTTATAAAGGACCAAGCCCCGCAGAAGCCTCCGTTGTGTGTTTTAAAAACTGCCTCACGCCTTCACAAACAGGCTGCCTGGGATACTGCATTCCATGTACTTGGGAGCCGCTGGTAGCAGAAAAGGCACTGTCCTTGGGGCTGTCTTGCTGTGATTCAGCACCAGCTGCTGAGCAGCCCAGCTCTGCTAATCCTCCTCCTCCACATCCTCATCCTCCTTCTCCTCCTCCAGCGCTGGCTGGGTGAGAGATGGGGCTGACTCACCCTGCTCTGCCTCTAAAGCAAAGCTGAGGCCCCATGGAGCACCAAGAGTTACCGCAGGTGAAGTGAAAGCAAACACTGAGCAGGAAAGGCTTTAACGTTGTTAGAAACTTGGTGGGGTGTTTGAAGCCCTGGCAAGCCAAACGTGGGCTGAGCGTGCGGCTGTGTTTTTGAGGTGAGCTGCGGCTGGAGAAATAAGCCTGGGCCAGGGCTTTCTGGATTCCCCCAGCCTGCACTGCCTGTGCCACATCGGCTGTGCTCACAAGATAGCCCGAGAGTGCCTGGGCGGCAGCGGGTTCCTTCCCTCCTGACGGCTCTTGTTTACTCTTAAATAACCTTGAAGGCAGAGACGCTGCTTTGTGTCCACAGAGGCAGTGTGAGCCGCTGCCTTCTCCGGAATAACACACCCTCCCTGCTCCAGTGTTTCCCAGCACACAGAGCCACTGCTTCCCGCTACGCAGGGCCCGACTCCCAGGCTCCCAGACTTACAAAGCACCTTTTTGCCGCAGCGTATTTGCATCTCTTTGTTGATTTTGCTAATCAAGCTCACTCCTGAGCCTTTGAAAACAGCAGTACTCAAAGGCACTCCATCTCTTTGGGCATGGCAGCCATTTCAGGAGAGGTAACCCCTTGGGGACCAGGCAGGTTTGGTCACCGGGCTGTTAAGGGCTGTGTTGGGAGCACCGGCTGGCGGACGGGTACAGCATCCAGGTTTCGGAGGCACAGGCTTACCCATCTTTCTGAGCCAAGGTAATGCCACACTGCCACCAAAAGGGCAACACTTCCTTGGCTCTCCCTGACCCCTTGCCCTGATCCCAGAGCCAGGCAGCACTTCCTCCTTCCCTTGCAGGGGGATGGGTGGTCTCCCACCCTGTACCCACCCACCCTGAGTGGCTTCTGGGTCTGTCATCTGCTGGTGTTGTGAGTGCATGCAGCCCCTGTGGGGACATGCCCAAGCACTGCCATGTGCTGAGCTGGCCCTGCAGGGAGGTGACTCAAATTCCCAGACGCTCACAGCAGCCAGTGGCTGTGGGTAGCACAGATAGGGTGCCTGGGCTGGGGAAGCCGAGTTGTGCAGGGCAGCCAGGCAGATACAAAGCCACCCTCATAACACGGAGCTAGGGGACAGAAGGATGAACTCTCTCTGGAAACCCAGCCCCATCCCTTGCTTAACTGCCCATGGGTTGGCCCAATTCAGGAAGAAGAATTACGTTTGTGTAGACTGGCAGGTCACAAAGATACTTAAAAGTGATATTTACCCTGAGATGTCATGAAGTGGGGAGACAGGGTTCCCAGCTTCAAATTAGTTGTTTCCCTCGGTGTTTTATGCCATCAGTTCCAGCACTCAGCAAGGGAGCCCAAGCTGGGCCCCACTGCATGGTCAGACACCAAATGTCCATTAGATTCCTGTGGTGCTGGAGAAACTCCTCCCCAACAAGCACCTGCACACCACGGACATGACACATGGCAGTGGCAGCCCAGGTCTCCCCACTCCCAGTGCTGGGCTCTGTGGTTACCAGCAGCAGTTTGAGAGCAGCCAGGCCAGGCTGTCACAGCAGAGTCCCCTCGGCATAGGTTGGCTCCAGCTCTGAATTTGCATACTGTATTTGCCAAGGGTTATTAGTGTTGATCAGCTGTTAAATAATCTGCCCTTTTCATTTCAGGAGGCCTGTCAGGACTTGCCTTCACACAGGCTTTACTTAAACAGGAGTTTCATGGCATATTTGAAAAGGGTTTTCATTAGGTTGCCTTTTCCTTGAAATTTCGACAGCTACAAATACTAAACACTGTCTCTGACATCATGAGTGTATGCCACATGTGTTGCCTAACCCTCTACATCCTCAGTGTGTGGAAAAGCCTGCAGCCACAGAGCAGTAGAAATCGGGCTGCAGTCCCACTGGCACTCCTCACTGTGCCAAGGAAAGACCCGAGCCAGGAGATGAAGATAAAAGCAGATCCCACATCAGAAAATGAAATTACTCCCTGTTGGAGAAGGGTGCTCTGAGCTTGCTGTACGCAGGTTTCAAAAACAGCCTCACCCTGCTCTGCACCTGCAAGGGATACAGTCTTTAGGGTGACTTATGGTTGCATTTCAGCATCCTTGGTTTTATCTGTGTCTCTTCAGGGCTGTACACCCTTTGCAATTCACCAGAAACAGGAGCTCCAGAGCCTGGGGAGGCTGGGAGCATGGGCCAGCGGTTCAAAGGGGGTGGCTTGTGACTCACAAGGAAACAGCAGGATGGGGTAAGAACAGCATTTTGTGCTTAGGCAACACCGTCAAAGGACTCTGGAAAGTCAGGTCAGGAAAAAGCCTCACTTCAGGACTGAAGGGAACTGCAATAACCAGCTGGTTTCCTCACACGTAATTATGCCCACTACCCTACAAATTTTTAGAAGAGCCCCAAAGGATTTGAAAAATATGGATGTGGTAGTAGGGATCTGAAGAAGGGGTTGCTGTGCATACTGGATAGTCTTGAATAGCCCAGTAGAAGAAGTTGTGCTACTTTGAGGGAAAAGGAACTTTGCCGTTACCAGCAAATGAATTAAAACACCTGCCGGCAGGACAGCCCCACGCTCCATCTCCCATTCCTCTCACCTGCAGATTTGGAGTTCCTGTGAATTCCAAGGGCTTTTCACCATGGTTATTTCAGCACAGGGGAAGAAACCCACAGTGCCAGGGGAGTTTGCTGCCCACCTGCCATGCTGGGGGCAGAGCTCTGCCCTCCTCTTCACCAGGGATGAGCCACAGTTGGTGTCTAGGTGGTACATCCAGGTGGTAGCTGCCTGCTGGCAGAGAAAAGGGGGAGCAGAGAGGTCCCCGCAGAGCTGAGATGGCCACGTTTTCCTCAGCCATGCCCAGGAGGACGAGAGGGTGGCAGTGGGAACCACAGCAAGCTCAGTCTTCACTTTCTGTCCCACCACTCCTCTGGGGAGAAGAAACAAAAGTGACTGTGAAAACCAACCAATTTGACTGTAATGAACCATAAAACATGGGATCAGCTCTCCACCTCTGGGTCACCTCGCCAACAGAGTGCTTGGTTGTGCCTTGCTGGTACTGCTGTGTTACGGTCATCAGGCAACAAAGCCAGCATTTAGAATTGATTAATTGATTTGTACATTAAATAGGTATTTGTGTTCAATTATTGGCAGGTTTGTTAATAGATTATTATTTAAACAATTGTGATATCTTAAATTACACGTTATTTTATAGATGCACATTTACTTAAAAAGAAGAGCTCCCCTTGCATCTATTAACATATTAAAAAGAAAATAAAACATTCTGGCTGTTATAATGCACAATGTGGCATTACTCTGGTACTTTCCCTAAGCTAGGGAAATCTTATTTGTTTAATAATAAGTTAACCATGAATATGCAAATCTGCATCCGTGCAGTACCTCACTGCTGTCACTATTAATGAGTTGCAAATTAATGTGACAACAAAAGGAAAATCTATTTAGCGACAGATTTGCGGTTCCTACCTGGCTCAAGAGAGCAACCATCTACAGTCACATCAGGAAAATGTGCACATGGCGTGGACGGGGTTTTCTTCAGGACTGGCAAACCAGAAAGGAGCAACGACTCTCTTCACCCCAAGGGCAGCAGGCAGCACTGCTGCTGAGGATCCATCACACTCCACTTGCAGGAAAAGTCTCTTCTCTATGCAATCGGAGGAATCCATGCAAACCACATCAACGGGTGAAATGCAGAACTAGCAAGACTGATGCAGGCAGACATCATGGTGGGATACTTAAAAGTTCATCTTCTTCAGATCTCTTTGGAGATTTTTGCACCTGACACTGCTCCAAGTGGAACTTGGATACCTGTCGCCTTCTTCTGCTCCTCCTTTAAGCAGAAATGCAATGGTGAATGAGCACAGAGAAGAGATCTATGTCTTCACAATTATGGCATTCAGTTCTTCTGCCTTGTGGTGCCTCTCCTACCACCACTGGCCTCATACTGAAATGAAAATATATGCTGCAAAAAAATTTAAGCACATAAAATGCTGTTTTTCCAGTTACATTGGATCTGTGCAAGTTTAAAGCAATAATGTGTTCCTTTTCTCTGTGCAGACTGATGATGCTGAATGTTTACCAAGCAGCCCCACAGAGCGTGGGAATGGCAGCTGCCTGCACTCACCACTCCCTGATACATTAATGCTCAAATGATGGGTCCCATCTATAGTTTCATTATTTAGCACAGAAACGAAGGGAGGAGTCAGCTTCAAACTCTGTTGATTCATGGAGTGAGTTTGGCCCCTGGGAGCAGTTTTTGAAATCATTTCCATTCTGCTCCTGCTAACTAAAATCACAGAATCATTAAGTTTGGAAAAGACCTCCGAGATCATCAAGTCCAAATGTTAACCCAGCACTGTTAAGTCCGCCACCAAGCCATGTGCCCAAGCACCACATCTACCCTTCCTCTGAGCCTGGCTTGCCGCTCCCTTCATCAATGCCTGTGGCACAAGGCTCCAGCTCAGCCACCAAAGCAAAGCAGAAGAAATGAGAAGAGTGGCTGGAGGGAGAAATGACCCAAACAGGAAACTCCCAGGGCTGACCCACGCTGCAGAACCCTTGGGTAAGGCAGGAAGGTGGAGGAGGGGCTCAATATTCTGGTGCTCAGCAGCTCTGCTTATCTCAGGGGAAACTTCCCAGCACTGCCTGTGCTGTGGCTCCCCCTTAGCCTCCCTGCCAGGCAGCCAGCCTGGAATTGGGTATTCCCTGGGATTTCCCAGCCAGCAATAAGTAAAAGTTTGGCAAAGGAACCTCTTTGAAGCGAGGCTCGTCTTCCTGCTCTAGCTGGAAATAGGGCTTTTCCCTATTGCAACAGTGGTTGTCCAACACCTCCACAGGGCAGCACAGACTCCCAGCCGGGCAAATCCAAGTGGTAAGCAGGGGAAATTCAAGGAAACACCTTGGCTTTGCCCCCAACAGCATCAGCACCAGGCTTTCACCTTGCAGAAGGCAAGAAACAGGATCAGCAAGGTTTTACCGTCCCCAAAGGCTGCGTTTCCATTTCCTCATTTTTTTATTAACCTGGAGCAAAGCCAGCAGTGTGAAGCAAGCATGTTTGGCCCAAGGAGGATGCACAGCAAAGCGCTTTAAAGGAGAGCAGTGTGCGATCAGAAGCTGAACTCCTGAACACAGCCCCCACTCCGGCTGGAGCTCACCCAGTCCCAGCCCTGTGCCCTGCAGGATCCAGACATTCCCGGCGCTGGCCAGTGTTTCATTCCCTTGCCCAAACTCTCTGTCACCACATTCACAGCCTCGCTGGCATGCTGCCATCTCTCCTCTCCCGAGGTAATTCTTTCCTGGGCTTGCCTCCTGCAAAATTACACCTGCCCCCAGCCTCTCCAGGGACAGTCTCTCCCAAACCACCCAGCACAGGGGCAGCCGAGCCGGGCTCGTTCCCCCTCCCGCTTCGCTGAACCCTCCGTGCTCCCTGGAGCAGCCTGGCACAGCGATGTCCCTTTAAAAAACCATACATCCCGGAGTATGGAAGGGCTGTGTTATGTCAAGGGACGGCGCTGGGATCAGGTGTTCCCTGCCATGACCCTATTTTTAGAGCACAGGCGCCCGGGGCAGGCACACACAGTGGCATTACAGCGGCATGAGGCTGTTACTGTATTTGAGCACCAGGCAGCAGCCAGCATGGAGAAGGCCCAACTGTACCCGGGGGAGGCAGCGAAAGCTGACTAAGCAGAGATGCTCGGGGAGCACGTGCTCGGGATTCTTTGAAGAGGAGCTGGCCAAAAGGAAGCCCTGTCAATCTTTTGTTCGCCCGAGGGGCTCGGGGAGAAATGAGGTGTCTGCCACACACCTCAGGAAGCGGCACGAAGCTGATTTATACCCAGCTCAAGCCATCCAAGCATTACACAGCTGATCAGATAAAGGTGTCCGTAACAACTGCTTTTAGCGTTCTCCCTTGCCTTACACTTTCTGGCCCTCTTCTTTCTGGGAAAATCGGAGGGTGAAAACAGAGGGCACTGGAGGGTAGGAGTGTCTGTGTTTCAGTTCCCTGAAAAGCTGGACACTATTTGAAAGGGAAATCCAGCATGCAGATAGGAGCTGTGCAGGAGAGACCATCATCCTCCTTACCCAATGTCTGAAAAAAGAAGGTCGGTAGATGTTTTAGGACTAAAAATTCCCTGTCCTGTGAAGAAATGAGACTTCGGTGTCTAGCAGCAGACAGCTTTTGGACCCTTCTCCCACCTCTTGGCTCAGCCACAAAACCACCTTACCCACAGGAACAGCCCACTGCAAAGCCACACAGTACAAATGTTGGGCAGAAGACTCAGGGCAGCACACCACGGGAGGCAGCAGCTCTGAGTCTTCCCTTCCCGGGCACCTTCAGAAAAGAGGCACTTACCTCCTCCCTTACCTTCAGCCTTCAAGACAATGGAGAAACTTCTTCCCAGATGCTTTTCCCAGACTGGCCAGTGCTCTCTATTCAAGACCCTTTGGGTGAGGTCCTGACCCCATCAGAAGAGCAGCCCAATTTAAACACCTCAGTGGCAATTCACTATCGTAAGCCATCCTACTCTCAGTAACAGCCCCAAATTAAAACTCAGGAGTTCACAGCAAGAATTTCCCTCCAAAAGGGGAAGGCAGAGAGGATCTGTCCAAGCCCAGGAAGCCCAGCCTCTCAGATACAAGTTCCAGAGCTATGCAAAAGTGACATTCTGGCCACTGTCCCTTTAAATCCTCCCAAAATGTGCTCTTAGGTTTAATGCTCCACATTAAAACTAAAGCATTTCCCTTGGTACTATTTTCCTCCACTCTGTAGATTCCACTGCAAAAAGAATTCAGCCAATTGAAATTAAAAGTATGTCAAAAGAGGGAAAATGAACCTATTCACAATTCTTCAACTAAAAGATGGTGCAGAAGGTATTGTGAACACCACTTTTAAGCCCTTGTCCCACCAAAAGCACCCACCTGCCATCTTCTTGCAACATGGAATTTAGAAAGCCAATACAGATTGTACCCCAGATTTCATCAGCTTCTTGCCTACACCTCTACTAGCCCTGCCCCACTTTAGAAACTGCATCAGCTTTTCATAAACATTAATGAGATGAAGCTCATGTCACAACCAGGCACAGAGTTAATGGCAGTCACTTTAGCCTCTTCATTTCTCAACAGTTTTATTGCCTTTAAGAAAATTTTTGTAAAATATAAATACAAAGGCAGAAGATTTACTTACAAAGTTAAAACACAGATCTCAAACATAAACACACAATTCAGAAAATTTAGTTTATGTACAGTTTCAAGCAACTTCAACATATGTTAGTTTTTCAATATTTTACAAGGTACAGAAAAAATAGTTCAAAGTCTTCTTTAAATAAAGAGCATAAAATGTTTAAACATATATAAACAATCCGGTTTGATGTGTGAAAACTAAATTTCACAGCTTTTAAATTAGGATATAAAAGTTCTTACAATTAGTTGATGCGTATGGATATGGTTTAATTTATATTACAAACTATTGAATTATATTCAATAGTGCTTACCTGGCCAAAGCAGGTAATTCTGTAAACAAAAAAAAAACTAAAATAATATCACCAAGTGCCTTACCGAATTCTATCTCCCAAACAAGCCACACGACTTTGATCACATCACCTAGAAAAAGTATGTTCTGTGTAATCAGTGCTTTGTATGAAACAAAGTCAATGTGTGTGGGTGTGTTCTTTAAAAAAAAAAAATGTGTTCCGAGTAATAACAAACTTATCCCAAAGCCTGTGTGCATTTAAAGAAACATTATATAACAATTTTTGTAAAAACCGATTGAAGTTAAAAAAAAATTCTTCCAAAATTCATCCAACTGGAATTCATATCTCTTATATAAATGAAAGATATTTTCATATTTAATAGTGTCCTTTCTTTACAGAAACAATTTCATTTGAGCACATATACATAAAGAAGTAACTGTATAGAGCACTGTACATTAAATGGCCTGATGGTTCACCAGAGGATGTCGAAGGGAGGGTCCTCGTGCGGATGCAACCAGTGAAGCTCGGAGCCGAGCAGAGTCTTGAGCTCACTTGTGAACTCCACCAAGTCCAAGAGCTCTTTGCTCTCTGGGTTAAAAGCTTCAAGGTCCGTAGCACAAGAGAACAACTGGCTGAGAGAAGTCTGTTTGTAAAACTCTGCCTCCGTGATGGTGACGACTTCCAGGTTGGGGAAGTTGCAGCGGAAGATGCGAGATGACATTTTTAGCCTCTTCACCACGTCCGAGAGCAGAAGCCAGTTCCGTGGTCTGCAGAAGCCAAGGAGAAAGAGGCTCCAATAACTGACAGTAAGTGTCATGATTCCTGACTCCTCCCCACATTGCTGTGTGACAAACCCTCCCTGATCCCATGCCCACAAACAATCCCTCCGAAAGCTGTCGCTCAGGGATCAAATGTAACAGATGACCAGGTATGTATTTATTCAGAGTACTGCTACCTACAGCTTTGGGAAGGAAGGATCCAGGCATGCAGGGGCACTGGGACCTGTAAAACTTGGGCTCCTCAGTGCCAATGTGGGCCAGCAGCCATCCCAACTCAGACACCTCAAGGTTAGCCCACCTGATCCCAGCTTTCATTTCACAGATAAGGAGATGGCTTATAGTTACAACCACAAAACTCAGCACCCCTGACTTACAGAGATGCCAATATTAAATAGAAGTCAACAGTAAGTTGGGTTTTTGTCAGATAAACAACACAGTTTTAAAATTCAATCTTTGTACTTGTTCACTTCAGGGAATTAAGTTAGATCCATCACCCATGTAACAAAACCATGCTAAAACCCACACTCCTGCATGATCAATATTTAAAACTACCTGTCATCAAAATTCATGCAAATAGTAAACAACAGTCGTTTACAAATCTAATTTATATCTTGAATATAATAGATATTACAACTTTCCAGGTCTTTGCTTATTTTTAAGTATTGTAAGATCTTCCCTAAGATACTTATTTGTTTATTCCAATTGGAGCTTTAAACCAGTTTTGCTACAACGTCTAGAAAAGCAGTAACAGTGTCATTTTGTCATCCACAAAAGCATGTCCACTCAGCAGCAGAACAGAAAAGCCCATGCAATACAATTCACACCTTTCAAACTTGATACCCAAACTGAAGTGCTAGAAGCACTACTATTTTGGAAAGCTATAAACAAGGTGCCCATCTGGGATGAGGAAAGGAATTTGTGTTCCAACGTCACTTGTCTGGCTCGGGAATACGGCAGTAAAAACTCAGCCCTGACAAACAGCCTTTTCCCTTCTCACTTCCTGTTAGTTTATTTCAAAAAAAAAACACCCCAGCAATTACAGTATTGATATCTCATTTATGTTACATAAATATGAACACTTTCCCCACCAACACAAACTGTCACCAACCCAAGCAGATCACCCCAGCTGTTTTTACCCCAAAATTTGTATTTGTTCTTACCCCTGAGAGAGACACACTTGAATGTTGTAACACGGTAAGGGAGGCTCATCCAAAAATTCAAATTCAAACACATCGCTAAAGCCATCTTCATCTTCATCACCTGGGCCAGGAGGATTTGCCAAGACATCAAATCCAGATTCATCTTTTGGATCTAAATAAGATTGAATAAAGGTGCTAAGTCAGCAATGAAGAGACTGTTGCAGATCTTGCTTTTTTCCCCAATAACGTGATCTGTAAACAAAATCAGTTTGCTTCCTTCCTAGCTTCCTCCACCACAACAAAACAGCCCCCACCCCCTTGTTTCTGAAGTCTCTGCATACAAAGAAATAAAGGGCAACATTTGCTCACCGCACACAGAGCTGCCATAGAAATCCCAGTACAAACCAGGGTCATCAACACTTCGACCTTGCAGGTCAGTTAAATACTCTGGAGAGGAAAAAACAACAACAAAAACATACTGATGAGAACAAAAAGGTGGTGAGTTAGGAGACCGCGCGTCACAGAGCCTCAACACACGTCCTCCATACCTTCCATCAAAAAATCCCACACCATATTCCTGGCACACATGCTACAAACAACAGCATATATACACCATCCCCCCACATCAAATAATGACCCACCACACCAAATAATCACCTAAGGTCTACAAGGGACAGGCCCAACCTTAAGCTTCAGGTACTGAGAGCAGTATCTTGCTTTTGTGAAGACAGGGTGTACCACATTTTTTGGCCCTCACAATTATTCCGGACAACCAACTTGAGGGTGAAACTGTGGCCCCAAATAAACTGATGAAAAGGGTTTTTTCACACAGGTTATGTTCAGAAGATGTAACTCTTTTCTACAGATATAATCTGGGAGGTTTACAAGCTGAATTGGTGAAAAGATACTGGCATTCAGGATGCTAGGAAGTCAAAGATACTGGACTTTACTGGAGTCCTGAAACACCTGTGTGCCTTCTATACCGCAGCATTTAAACAGGTAAACAGATCAGTACTTAAACTCATGGACTATGAACACTGCAGACGTGCTCAGAGGTAAGTTATTAGGGAATGCAAGTGTCTTCATCCAAAACTGAGAGGAAAAATAAACCCTAAAACCATGTTACAATATGGATATGTTTAAAGACAAGAGCTTTTAATGTATTTTTACAGTATGTCAGATATAAAACAAGGCAGAACTGGCAAAACCAAAAATAGTCTAAGATAAAAAGCAAGACCATGGGAAACCATGAATATGTTTAACCAACAGCTATTTGAATTGGCAAATTTCTTATTTTCATTTCAAGCAGAACACTGAAGGCACCGAAACAGCCCGCTGACCTCCTACCCACCTATCAAATCTGACAGTGGAATAATCCTTATGATTTATTAAGAGTTTCAATTAGAAGGAGCCCCCAAGCATGGCTGTGCTTCCCACATGCAACCTCTGGGGTTTTGCAGGCAAAGAGGAAACTACTGCAGCCCAGCCCAGCCCAGCCCACGGCTCCTTGGCATGAGGTCACGTCTGCCAGGCAGGAGGGACTTTGGGAGACAGGGAACAAGCCCCCATCTACCAGGACCAGAAAACCCCATGCAATGTGGGCACAGACCTGTGAGGAAGGTCTCCATGAGCTCACTGTGGGTCATTTTCACAATGGTCCTCCCAGAGTAAGTTGCAAGTGTTGGATCAGCACCATAGGACAGTAACAGGCGGACAATTTCCAAGTGGTCGTTTTCGACCGCGTCGTGGATCGGTCTGGTGTGAAATAAAAGAAAAATCACGGCGTTACATTTTGACTCAACAGTATTATGCAAATGTTTCTGACAAGAAACTTCTGACTGTAGATCAGAGTTATTTATAGAAAGTAACTCTATTAATACAGCTGCCAATCATCTTATTGTCGGCTTTACTTGCACATCATTCCCCTCCCCTCTTGTCTTCAGTCAGACTGCTCAGGGCACATATTTCTGTTACGTCTATTCCTTGCTGTACACACTTTCAGGGGACAGTAAAATAATTACACCGCTGTAACAGAAAGCAGGAGTTTGTGTGAAGCCTCACAAACATCATTTTGCTGCAAGTCACTCTACCGTTCCAAATCTCTGCCAATTTAACAGCGTGTTGTGGAGCAAGGCTCATTCAACCTGCCTCTGGGCAAGCACGGAAATCAGTTACCCAAAGCTCCTAAATTATGTACACAGAAATAAGTTATGAAAATTTGCTAGGAATTAAACTTCCACGCAGAACATCCTCTTTAAACAGTACTTGTGAATATATTTGCAGCACAATTCAACCCTTCTAATCAGAGAATAGAAAAACATGTTATTTTAAGTGTAGTCCACCCAGAAATTAACGCATTTCATGCGGTGTGAGCAATCTATACAAGCTCAGACATAGATTTTGTGAGCCTTCAGAAGGATTATTCATTAATACACAGGCCTGCAATTCCAGGTTTAGAATTCCTTATCGCTAATTATAAATCGCATTAACTTTTGCCTTTAAAATTGATTATACGTAACGGGGAGTTGTCTGGAAGTAGAACATATTACCCTTCAGACTAATGAAGATGTGTTAAAATCCCATCTTTTCCTTAGACAGCAAGAGCAGGGAACTAAAAGCAGAGCCCAATGTGTGGGCAGTGATCGTGGCAGTCCAACTGAGCACAACACTCCTCCTCTGGGCTGTCAACACTGCTGCCCTCCAACAAGGCTTTCAAGCTCTCAAGGAGCTGGTACAAAAATGCAAGGAAGGACTTTAACCAGGATCGCACACTGCCTTCCTGGAAAGCTCTCACAATGATGTTACCACGGGAAGTCATCTGGAAGCACAGCCAAGCGAACCTCTCCGCTCCGTCTCCCGATCTGCCCAGCAACGCTCGGCTGACAACCAGGGCTTCAACTCCCTCCTGCCAAGAGGTCACATCCCAGCACTCCTCCCTCACGGGGCTACGTCCCCTGGATGTCACCACTGCTTTGGCACCACCTGGCATCCAGGAAAGCTCGGGACAGAGGAGGGGAGGATCGAACCAGTCAGAAGAGGATGGCACACCACCGTTTTCCCATCTATCACACAGCACTGCTGGTAGGAGGGGGAGGAAGGCGACTCTGGTAAGTCTCAGAAAGATGTTCCAGATGCATTTACTCCAAGTACTTTCCAGTAGGCTGTGACTTAGGGTGACTAACATCTGCTGTATGTGAAGGGTTCTTGCTTGCACCCACCTTGCTGGAAAGCTGCATGTCGCATCGGTTTTGATGTGCACAATATACTGACAGGAGGAGGTGCACTTGGTGGTTTGTTCCCTACAGGAAGAGGGCTTATCCCACGCTGCCTACCTCCCATACACCACATGCCACCAACAGAGTGAAGATGCAGGTGGTTCTCGAGCCGCTGAGCACAGTCCTCAGTCCAGCTTGTGCCAAACCTTAGACCCCTAACAGCAGAGAGCACAACGCGTGGACGCCTTCAAAGCCCAACATACCACTCTTTGGAAAGCCACCTTGACATTTTAAGACCAGAGAGGTCCACGACGCTCACTGGCAAAGGGTCAGGATATCCTTTCTCAGTTTCTGAGGGAATGTCTCTAAAATAACACCGAAACTGGTGCTTTTGAGACAGACAGTGTTGGAGAAGCCAGCACTCCCAGGATTCCCGTGCAAGTCTCACCCTCCCACCTCCACCTACTGAGTCAGCGCTTCCCCACAGGGAAGCATCACATCCAGATCTGGTCAGTGCTACATCACGGTGTCGCATCCCAGGTGACACCAAGCAGGAGGCAACAAATAACAGAGGTGCCGACACGGAGGCTGCAGAAGTATCGGGTGTTTCTTGCTGTCAGCAAGCGTCTGAGGCCTGAGCTGCTGGGTCATGGCACTCTGAGCATCCACAGCAGGAAAGGTCAGCCTTGCTGCAAACCCTCCTGTCCCCCACTGGGCATGAAGCATCCCTGGCTGAAAGTCTGGCAACAGGCACCAGGAGCAGATCAGCATTACGGCTGTTGCCAAGTGCTGGGAATGCTCTTTCTCCCCCACTCCCTCCCTTTACTGGAGTCTTTAATTATGAACTCTTCTTAAATTTTCTTTCAGAATTACGATTTTTCTGGTTTTGGGAGGGGGTTGAGGAGTGTTGTGGGATTACCGGTTTGTGGGTTTTCTTGTTTGTGTTTGGGGTTTTCTTTAAACTGACTTACCTAAGGTTGCTTTTGAAGCAGTAATGAATTCAAGATGATCCCTTAACTTATTAAAAACAGCATCTAAATCACCGCCCAGTGTTTCAATTGATTTAACGACACTCAGACAAGTTTATTAAAGGGTGCCTGGGCATTCCCCAGGAAAGAAAAATTGCAGCACATGGGCTGTTACCCTGTGAAGGAACCTCCTTCTGCCAATTACATGTCACCAAGCCCAACATGGTGCTGCAGACAGAGGCAGCAGGGCAGGCAGCGGGGCAGGCAGAACCAGATTCGTCATCTATAAGTACGCAGGGAGGCTGCCTGGGCATGAGAGGGGAATTTATAGAGGCACGGGGAAGGAAAGGCGTAGTAAAGCAGTGCGGAAGAAGGAAGAACAATAAATAGAAGGAAGGAAAGAAAACACTGACAGGGATGGGGTGGGTAGCGGGGGAGAAGGAGATTCCCCATAGATAAGTTAAGGGAGAAAAGGTCAAAACAGAGCACTGACAGACTCTTTTACTGGCTAGAACAGCTTCTTGGCAAGCTCGCAAGCGGAACCATGCAAAGGCACAGCTATTTGTTTGCTTCTCCCAGCAGGGCCAGCAGAGGAGGGAGTATTCTTCAGTCTTGGCAGAGTTTAACCATCCTCTTTGTGGGATGCAAAAGCAACTACTGGAATAGGCAACTTTTTCAGATGTGAAAATAAAAGAAGATCCCTGGGAGTCCTCTCCTGGGCTGCTTTGCCATACAATCTCTTCCACCCTGAGCATCGTGGAAATAAACACACTCTATCCCTAATGGTACAGTAAACGTAGCACCGCTCGTTTCTAAAACAAACCCTTCAAAAGGCCCCAGAAGGATCTGGGGACATTCGAGAGCTGCAATATTCTACAAAAGACACACATCTCAACCCTCTCTTGTGTACTGCCGAATTCTTCTTACTATTTTTACTGCCACGAGAGTTAGGAAAACATTTCACTGGGGGTTTATCATTCCACCACCAAAATTATAAACTATTTAGACCAGCCAGGGTTTGCTCCCAGCCTTTCGGGCACCACCAGAATTCTCCTCGCTGCAGCAAGAGGCCTTGCAACCCGCCGAGCAATGCCATGTTTTGGCATTTTGTTTTCGTTTCCATCCGCCCCGTTGCGCAAGGCTGCCCCACGGAAGAGGCAAGGCACGAGTTGCAGGAGGGCAGCTACGCAGGCTGACTCTTCTTTAACGCAATTAGCTGCTGGAAGGTACGGCTCTGCCAAGACCAGCTGAAAGGACACAGGAAGAGAGCCATCTTGGCACGGTCCTCGCAGGGAAAAAAAAATCAAAAAGGCTGAGCTCATCAGCTGCCAGCGGGAAGGATACGGCAAAACTGGCTGCGGAGAGAGAATCTAGCGAGCGAACTCTGAAACAACGTGGAGCCCTCGCTAACAGGCAGGGGACGGCTGCATTTTTGGCACGCGGCTCTGTTCCTGTAATGGCACGGGTTCAGCTGCAGAGGTGGGAGAAGAACAGCGAGATAAGGCCAAACACACGCCGCAAACAGCCTTGCTAATGTCAGTTCGAACACCCCTAGCGAGCTACTGCTCTTACTGGGGTCCTGTCAGGGAAAGGAAGCTCTCACCTCTTAAGCACGGTCTATTATTATTTATAGGTAAGACGATTAAGAGCCCTCAGTGACTGCAGCACCTCGGAGACAGGTCTTAAAGATCTCCGGGTTCTACAATAATCTTTGATTAGGCACTAATTGAGCAGCAGAGTGCTTGTGTATTCAGGGTCTGCAGGCACTGCATGTGGTCTATCGGCATAGAGTTTTAGGGGAAAAGCATCCAAGACCTACCACATTTAGCCTGGCCAGATGTGCTGTGAATAGGGCGGAGAGGGACATCCTGTGCCGAGCTGGGATGAAGGGAAGGACTGCACCATTCCTACAGCCCCAAACACTGTCTCCTCCTTGCCCCTACACCAATCTCGCACTTTGTTTCTGGCTTCACCGGGATTTCCGATGCGATCAGGAACCAGAGGCTGAACCCTGCCTCATCCCAAAACACACACATGCGAAGCCAGCACGTTGTTCAGAGCACCCGCAGCCCTTCAGAGATGCACAGGCTTCACAGAACTTTCCTGCATCGTTCACATTCACACGGACATCCTGTACAGACCAAAGCCATATCCCTCACCGGCCACAACTTTTCAGGGTGTCCTCCAAAAAGCCGACGGCAGAGGCAGCAAGGAACAGAGCCCAGAGCTCCGGGTGAGCCCCCAAGCCCCCTCACCAGCACAGCTGTGCTCACACAGCACACGCAGCTGCATCGCAGCTACATCACTCCTCTGCGCCGCTCTGCATTAACAGGCTGAACAGAACAGAACTACACACCCCCACGGCCGCTGTCTGCAGGCTCCAGAGCTTCCACAGCACGACCAAAAGTGCCTTTGGATAAGTGAGGTGGCAGAGGGGGACATAAAAAGCATATTCAGAGTCATTAAAAAACAAGAGAAAAGGACAAGTCTTTGATGGTGCACTTTTTGGGTTTTCTTTTGTTGTTCTTTTAAGACTTTACTGTATTTCTAAGGGTTGAACATGTTCTGGAATTTCATTTTAAAAGCAACAGAGCTGAGAAAGACTGACACATCTTTCCTCCTAAAAGTTAATGGAGAAAAACTTTCAAGAGAGAAATGGGACTTGTCTTATGAATGTCCTGACTCTCCACAGACAGAGAAGTCTGATGCTGCCAAAAGGCAGTGCATTACACAGATCCAAAGTTCCTTACAGAAGCTTCTGCTCTCTGTCCTGCCCAACTCGGACCATCTCCGCTCTGTGTATTACTTGTGTTTTGGATTCTTGCTGTCTGTTGGGCAGCTTTCCAAATGAAAAGTAAGTCTGCCCTCAGAAAAGAGACGCAACAGCACGCTGAGTTCTGACATTACCATCTATGATCAGATCATAATTATCTTCATTTCTAAAATCCATTTTCCCAAAAACAACTTTTCAGGGTACACTGGCCAAGTTTCTTTCTTGAAAATCAGCTCTGTCTGTGACTAGAAATGAAAGGTGGACCCTGAACTGGCAGGCGATTAAGACTGCTCAGCCACTTCCCAGGAATAATTTTCTATATAGGTTATTCCAGCGAATGAGACAAAAATAAGTTAGGAATCTTTTTACGGTACCTCACCGCTGTTGCACAGGTCACATATTAAAGCTGAAGGCTGCAGAAAATGCGAGGCTGTTTGTCAGCCTGGAGAGCTCAGAAGTCTTACAAAGACATGGGCGACACAAGAGGAGTCTGACAATCCAGTCGGGGTTTTAATGTTTCTCCAAAAAGCTTTCCTTTGGGCTGTGATGGGCTGGTGATGGGCCAGGAACAATGGGCCATCATGAACTTTTAATGGACCATCCTAACCAGACATCTTTTTGTTTTCCTGACTCCTCCCTTCCCAAGTTAATAAATAAAGAGCTTAAAAACAAAAGAAGCAGCCTCTTAGTTACGCTAATTTTACCTCCCCGGCTATTTGGATGGTGATAGGGAAGGCGATAAACCATTTAAGATAACAAGCTGCAGGAGATACAGAATACAAAGCGACCGGTCCCCAAAATGCACAGACTGAATAAAGCTCTGCATATGCTCAGGACGAGTTACCCCAGGGTCAGCCTCACAGAGGTGGTCAAAGAAGTGCTTTAGGAGACACACGAGAAGCTTAAAAAAAAAGTCCGGAGCAGCATTTTTTTTTCTCCACAAAGCTAAAAAGAAAAGCTCACTATCTATTCTGCCAGCACAGGAACTAAAGCACCCCTACTATTCTATGAAGGAAACTAAAAAAAGGCTAATTCGGGATTAAAAAAAAAAAGAGAGAGAAAAAAAAAGTAAATTCAAAATATCAAATGAGCAGATAGTTTAACAGTTCAGCAAACAACATTTTTATACAGCATATACAGGGCTCGCACACCCGATTGCCACAAAAGCCTGAAGTGCTCTCAAAAGTAACCCTGCTAACGAGGCAAACTCCACTCCTTTGGCACAGCTTAAAGGACCTGGAGGGCACATGTGCAGGGCTGCAGCTCAAGTATCACTCCTTCCTGCCCCGCAGCCGGCAGTTCCACTGACTCACAAAAACCAACCAAAGCACAACGTGTATTAAAACCCCCAGGAGAAGAAAAGAAATCACCCCGAAGTGGAGCGGCGGCAGAAGCGCGGCCTCCGCCGCTCCATTACCCAGCGAGCGGAGGAGGTCACTGCAGGGCCCTGCAGCGAGGCAGGCAGCGTTACCTGCTCGGAGCGTTTCAGGGCGGGCAGGCGGCCCAGGAGGAGGATAAAGGAGAGGCACAGGGGGCAGGGAGGCAGGGGCGGCCCGGCTCTCACCTGGTTCCATCCTGGGCGCTGCAGTTGACGTCGGCGCCGTACTCGAGGAGGTGCCGCACGATGCTGAGCCAGCCGCGGGCGCAGGCCTCGTGCAGGGCGCAGTAACCCGCGTTGTCCCGGTGGTTCACGTCGCACGCCTTGTTCTCCAAGCAGTACAGAACCACTTCCTGCGGACGGCAGGGAAAACACGAGCATCGGGTTATTTCTTGCTGCGTGAATGCGCGGAATTCTCCGCTTGAAGGAGAAGGGTGAGGAGAAAATCCCTATGATATGCTGCGTTACCCTCTACGAGATGGGTCAGTCAAAAGGAAAATAAAAGGGGGAGCTGCTGACAGCACTGTCTGTTCAGGAGACACAGCAGAGAGCATGACTTTCCTGAGCAGACTAATTTGGGCAAAGTGACACTGAGAGCTCCATGCCCTGCATGACCCTGTAACCCCCAACATCAGCAATCGTCAAAGAGGGAAAACACAAAAATTTCACAGACAAAACTCACGATGTTCCACTTCTGAGAACTTCTACACATGAAGCCAGTGGGAAGGTTGTTACTCTTACATCTACATTTTTTTAACAGAAAATTCTGCGAGTGCAGCAGCAGCGCAGCCAACGTCAGTTTGATTTTAAAAAGAAAAAGTGCACGACCCGCAACAAAACACATTTAAGACACACAAAGGATGGTTTGCTATCAGCAAACAAAAACCAGCCTGGCTCTATCGAGATCGGGGAAATCCCATTTTCACCCACCCCGGTTTTCTGCATGCAGGAGTAAAGCCAGGCGCCAGGTTCCAATAACGAGCCCGGCGCCGCAGGAAGCCATGTGAATTTAACACAATTCATCTTGCAGTCAAATACACCACGCTCCAGAGCCTGGGCCAGACTCAGCTCTGCGCTGCCGTGCAGCCTTGGAACAATGACTGCTCCATCACTCAACCGAAAATTTAGGATGGTGCGAGTCTCCCTCGACTTGTGTCGGATGCAAAAGAAGGCAAAACAAAACAAAACAAAACACATTCCTAAGAGATGTTCAGTGCATAAACCAGCCCCCACGTTCCCAGATTAGTGGTAACCCATTAATTTTGCATTTGAGTGACATCCTTGCAAAGCCAGATACGGTACAGAGGGGGCGAGTGCTTGCTTTGCCAAAACAAAAATAAAATGACATCGGGCGCAGTGCATTTATTCTTCCCGTTTCAAAATAAACCGGAAAGCCCGCAACAATCTGTGCTCTGGGTACACCTGACTCGAGAGCTGGTATCCAGGATACAGCATGAAGCTGCTCTTTTAGCAGGCCCTCACCAACCAGGCTAGAGCTGAGAGCTAATGAGCTGCCTGTCCCAGGCTCCAGAGCATCCCCTCCACCACGGGGGACGCACCCACCTACCCCAACGCACCCATCCGTTCAACCCAGGACCCCCAAAATCCCATCTCTCACCAAACAGGGGCTCTGAACACCCCTGGCTAATCAGCCCAAAGGCCAAAAATCAGTCCAGAACAGATGCTCTTTACCCTGCACATGCTCAAGCCCACAAGAAAGGGCTGTGCAAAATTATACTCCGGAGGTATGAATTTTCCTTTAAAACCCGACCACCCTGCCAGCAGATGGATATAGGTGGCAGAAGCAGTTGCTTTATTCAGCACCACTTTTAGCGTGCAGTTACCATTTAAAATAGACTTTGCAACTCAAAATAAAAGATGTTTCATCTATTTTTGTAAAAAGGAAAGGCTCGTCCTAGGGTGGAATACTTACTACTGGACAAAAAAGCTAATTTTGTCGGGCAATTCTGTGTTAAGAGGCTATAAGAAGAATGTCATTAACCACAAAATGTAACCATAAAGACCATAAAACTCTACATTGTTAATTAATTAAATGCCTCATTAACTTTTTTTAGCATGATTTATTCAATTTACAAAAAAATTAGCCACCATTGCCAAATACAGGAACATGTGGTGCCACAAACACACTTTTGGTTTCCCAAGCATTTCTCGCTAAGGTTTGGGGAAGTCTGTGAAAGTGCCGCAGGGCAATTTAATGTCTGCTCAGGTGCTCTATTTAAACCAGCATTCTGAAAATCACTCACAGTTAATCCAAAGAGTCAAACTAGAACATAACCAGGCACCTCCACCTCTGCAGCTCGCAGTTTCTCAGCCAAACTGCAAACAGCAGCGTCAAAGTATGCACATATACACGGTCCACACTCATATGCAAGGAGCTGCCCTTCTTATGTACTCCTTTTCCAGAGGAAGAGGCCAGCATCCCCCAGGCCTCAAGAAGCACTATTCCCCCACAGCCAACCTCAAAACACTGCCCTTGGGTCAGGCATTATATGCTGAGCCTTAACACTTCCCCCTGGCATCAAACCAACCCCCTGAAATGATGTCCATTCCTGGGCAGGAGCCCTACAGGAGCTGTACAGGAGCTGTGCAGGGGCAAGATGGTGCTCTGGAGCTCCCGCTCCTGTGGCAGTGACACTGGGAACTCCCTGTGCCTGGATAAGCCCTGCCTTCATGTGCGTTAAATGCCCGATCACATTCCACACTCGGCTAATTTCACTGCCTTCCCAGGAAGGATTTAATAACAAACCGATGAGGGAACTTTCCAAGTCCACTGTCATGGTTTCACCCAAGCCAGCAGCCAAGCCCAAGGCAGCTAACTCACTCTTCCCCACGAGCAGGACCAAAGGGGGGAATCAGAGAATCACAAGGGTCAAAGGTGGAAAACTTGTGGGCTGAGATAAAGACAGTTTAATAGGGAAAGCAAGAGCCATGCACACAAGCAAAGCAAAACAAGGAATTCATTCACTGCTTCCCATGGCTGGGCAGGTGTTCAGCCATCTCCAGGAGAGCAGGGCCCCATCCCATTTATCAGTGACTTGGGGAGAAAAACAACATCACTCCAAACGTGCCCCCTTTCCCCTCCCCCATCAAATTTATACACTGATCCATGATGTCCGATGGTCTGGAATATCCCTCTGGTCAGTTTGGGTCACCTGTCCTGGCTGTGTCTCCTCCCAGCCCCCGTGCACACCAGTCTCCTCACCAGTGTGGCAGCAGGAAAAGCAGAAAAGGCCTTGGATCCACATAAGTCCTGCTCAGCAGTAACAAAAACATCTCTATATTATCACCACTGTGTTCAGCACAAATCCAAAACACTGCCCCATACCCGCCACTGGGAAGAAAATTAACCCTACCCCAGCCAAAACCAGCACATCCAGACGCACACCAAAAAGAAACATGAGGCAGAAAGACAGCTAGTGTTTCCTCTCACATCAAATTCATTACACAAGCCTTCTGTAATTTTTTTCCGAAAAAGACTCTATGCTCCCTGTAATTCCCTCTTCACAAAAAGTAAATTACAGTTTTAAGACTACCATTATCTTGAGTCATTTGTTTCAAATGGGGAAAGCAGAATGGATTCGAGAGTGGCCATATATTGGGACGGGTTGGTAACATCCTGCTGAAGCATGGCCTGGCGCAGAAACATAGGAAGGGAAAGACAAAGCTTCCCACCAGCTTCATCAGGGATTCCCGGGGCTGAAGACCATTTGCTGCGCTGTCTTTAAGCAGCCTTGCTGGCTGTAGCCCTGCAATTTATCTGACCAGGCACAAGCCACACTTGTCCTTCGACATTTCACGCTCGGGTCAGCTTCACACACAAAATCATATCTGCTTCTGTCCTGCTCGCTGCGGTGATCGGGGGCATATCTGCACCGTGGGAGCGAGAGCAGGACAGAAGCTCATGGCCTCGCAGCGTTTGGGCTCCCCATGGGTCCAGCAGTGATACACACAGCCTGCCAGCACCTCCGCGTGCTGAAGGCTTTGGAGTGGGATCTCTGCACAGCCTCAGGGCATCCCTGCTGCAAAGGCAGGCAGGCTGCCAAGGGCAGGCACGAGCTCATCCGGTCTCAGGGCAATACAGCATTCCTGCCAGGGCTCGGTGGTGCCCTGCGGTGCCAGCCACTTCCAGCTCCGAGTCCTGAATCAGCACTCAGCTCCCTCTGCAAGCTGTGGCCCTGATGATGCAAACTCGTCTGCCTTCCCCTGCCACTGAGCTGGCACGGCGCCGCCGGGCTGCCATCGCAGCAGCCAGGGAAGCCCCCATGTGCCCACCAGAGGTGGCTGCCCTGCTAGCAGGGGTGTCAGAAAACTAACCTGTGTGCTTGCCAGGTCACAGACCAGCATATTACCTTGGCTGATCCAGATTCTTCTTCCTGTTTTTTGGTTTTTTTTTTTTAACGTGGAGGAATTTCTTACTTCTTGACCATTCTGTGTGCAGACAGAGGGGAAATTCAGCTTTCTACTAACTGCAGTAGTCTCATCACTATCAAGAAAAACCCCTCAGCTATGGAGTTTCCATGGATGATCAAACTATCACAGCTCATTACGGGCCAAACATAGTAGCTCTGGCAGGGTAGCACAGCCACCCACCACTCTGAGCCTTGAAAACACAGACAACGTTAGATTCTGGCAGCAGTTTGGGTGCATGGACTGGGCTCTTTCCCTGCCCTGCATTCCACCAGCAACGGAACCAACTGCTGCACAGTCAACACCACCTGAACAATCAAATCAAATGAGCTGAATATTTAAGCCTATTAAAAACATGGTGCTCACTTGAACTTTTGGGTGAATTCAAGCCAGAGAATGAAAATCCCCAACCAGCTGATAATGGGAAGGCATGGTGGCACACGTCACCCACACCCTGGCGAGCCTGGGTATCCCCAGCTCTCTGCAACCAGCCAATTTGACAGCAGAGAGCTCCTGTGCCCCTGTGTGGACTCGACACTTTTGAGCCTGAATTTTAGCTTGCTAACTATTGCTAGCTCCTTTCCCAAGGGAAAGCTAATTCAGGCTCAAAAGTGTTGAGCCCACATCCCTGCTTGAGCAAGATACGAGCCCATCACTAAGTTTGGGAGCTGCTCCCATTGAGCCATGCCCAGCAGAGGTGCTGGGCACAGAAAGCCAAGTGCCCAAGCATACCCACCCTGACAGACCCCATGCAGGAAGAAAAAACACACCAACAGCTTGGAGCACATGCTACAACACATTTTGATTTTGGACCCACTGAAAGTTAAACCACTTAAATTACAGAGAATACCATAGCATTGTTGTAACAACCTTCTCTCCCAGCTAGAGCTGAAGTGCCCTGGGTTAGAAGAAGCCTTTATCTAAGGTAAACAAAACCTTTCCAATAAACCCTGCTTTCCAGAGCTGGACAAGGCCTTGCTCCACACAAAGCTCTCCCCAGCTGTACAAAGGGCATTTCAAGGTTTCAGCAGATCCACAAGGCTGGGCAGGCCCCACCTGGACCTGGGCTGATGCCCCACCTTCCCACGTGGGGCTCAAGCCCAGCTCCAAGGTCCAAGCAGCCCTCTCAGCAGCGCAGCAAACCCTGCAGCCATGCCAAGGGCAGCAGTCACTCTCTGCAATGAAACACCTCTGCACCAGACCTGAAATTGAGCAATGACGCTCATACCTACATGCCCATATTTCCCCAATAAAAGCGTGCTTCAAAACGGCAGAGCTAAGGGATTCATCGGTTTCTGATTTTTGTAGCAACAGGGGGCCCCTTTCATTAGACAACATTGTTCCAGCTACACCAAGCAGCTCCAGACGCCGAGTATAAAGCATGCAGAGTGCTCCTATGATGCGTCTGATCATGCAAGAGGACACTCCAAGCGCTACATCCTGTGTCACATACCAGATACTCCTTGGAGAGAAGGACAAAAATAAAACCCTTCTAAACTACACGCTCTTCACAAACAACAAAAGCAGAAAACATACAGCTCATTAAAGATCACCATAAAGATTACTTGGGAGGAAAAAAAAAAAAAAAAAGAAAAGACATTCGTTCTGTTTGCAGATGGTTTATATTTAAAGGGAAGTGAGGGTTACCAATAAAACTTTACCCTTTGCTCATTCCCGCGGGATGCTGCTCACCCTGCATCCCTGCCAGCCGACCCAGCAGTGGTGGGGAGTCATTCCCACAGCAACCTGCCTCCAAACCCCCCACACCAGGGAAGGGAAAGCAGCAGGGGAATGGGGCAGGGGGGCTACGAGTTCCAACGACCCAACCCAAAGCTGCCAATTCGCAGAACTTCCATCTATATAAAACTGGGGAGAAGACTTCAACTTTTGAAATGAATAAGAAAAAACAAAACAAAACAACAACAACAACAACAAAACAACCTATCATCCCTCAGGGCGCCGAGGGAGCCTTACCTCATATCCCAGGCGCGCCGCCCGCTGCAGCAGCGTCTCCCCCGCGTTCTTGTTGACGATGAGGCGCCGCGCCTCGGGTGGCATCGGCCGGCTCGGGGCCGTGTCCTGGGGGGGGCTGGCGATGGGCAGCGGCACGGGTGGCACGGGGAACAGCGAGGGCGTCTGCGGCAGGCGCTCGTACGGCTTCTGCTCGTACGGCTTGGCCGGCGAGGAGTCGCAGTCTGAAGCTGGCTCCGGTCTCTTCCTGACTTTCCTCGTTACCGTTACCTGTCGGAAGCATTACGGGGGGGTGGGGTTTGTATCTTTGCACGGTACAGTGATGGGACTGTGTTCTGTCAGCGAGGAATTACACTCTTCTACTCGTATTTAATTTTTAAAGGAGGACCAGCTTTTAAACACAAGATGTTTCACCCCTGCAATAGTGCCTTCAACTAAGGTTAAGAAAAGCAAACACAAGATGTGCGAAGCATCCATAGACAAATCTGAACACAGTCCCCACTACCCTGCATGCACGACAGTGCGTTAGTTTTTAGCAAGCTGGCTCTGCCTTCTCAGAGGCTGGTGGACAATTAAGTCTAAATAAAGATACCTTATCTTCAGCATTTTCGATATCTGTGGTGTCATCCCCTGTCAGAGATGACCTCCTTCTCCTCTCCTGCAGTGCCAAGTGTTTTGTTTTACACTGACGTTTCCCTGATGGCTTCTCACACTCGCTGTATTTCGGCAGCAGAGATGCATGTTGGAAATCCTCCTCTTCGTCTGTGTACAGCCCATCTGTCTTCCGGCTTTCTTTAATTTTCTGCTGTTTGGCAGCCAACCTCGAGGCTGGAGTACAGCTTGGCTGAGCCTGCCTTTTGCTGTTTGCATTGGTGGATGAAAGGCTCTTCATATGCGGAGACACCGGGAACACAGGCAAGCCTAAATGGGAAGGAAAGGCATTACACATCGCATGGCGCGTTAAACGGAAAATGCATTGCTAGCACTTAACACAAGCTCCTCGACTGCTTAAGAGATCTACAATTACATTTTCAAATCATTAATATTTTAAGCGTTCCACATCCAAACTGTAAATAGCATCTCGCCCATTGACGCTACGCTAACGGCTCTCGGGCTCTAATAAAAATCCCTGAATGAAATGCCCCACGCAGGTGCCGGGCAGTGCCAGGGCCGCGGGGATGCGTGCCAGGCTGGCTTGGCAGTGCCGCAGCCCGGCCACCACGGGCAGAGCAGAACAGCTGCAGGGCAGAGCTCGCCTCCTTACCTAGGACTGCCTGATCTGAAGGGGAACCAACTCCTCCAGCAGCCTGGGCCCAGCCTGGCTCGTCTCAGTGGGGTGTAAGTGCAGGCACAGGGAGGACGAGGGAAGAGGGGACAGGGAGAAAGGTGGGAACGTGGATCAGATTCTAATGGGACAGCACAGGTGGGAATGTTGAGCTTAGCGCCAACACGGCCGTAAGACAGGGAACACCGCCTCAGCAGCATTCTGACTTCAAAAACAAGCCAAGAGAAGAAAGACTACCCAAGGAGCCATCCCTACAGAAGTTCTGTGCAAGCTCTCTATCAGAAAGCACAGGGATTTTGCAGGAAAAGCAATCAGATAGTTTTTTCCCCAAGAACTCCTTTGGGAAGTGAGTCTTTCTGGGACATTGGGACAGTAATGCCAGTGCTCTGCTGCCTGTGGCAGGATACTGGCAGGGCTGGGTTTTCTCTGGGGGTTAGTTCCAACAAGCTGGATCCCACAATCTGGGCCACATGCAAAAAGCCTGGTTAGTTTGGGGTTTTTTTTTCAGAGTGCAAGCAGGCTTACAACAAAACAAGGACAGGAAAGTTGACTTTTTATAGTCTGAATTTCCCTAGGGAGAAGAATTGAGGTGACCTCAGAACCAACTCCTCTGCAGAAAAATTAAAGGTTGCTGGAAAAGGAAGGGACACTTCAGCCAAACAATACCACACAACCAAGGGAAGGTGTGGAAAAAACTTTGAGAACTTGAAAGAGGCTCCCCTTTGCTCTGAGAAGTCTCTGAAGTGATGCTACTTTCAGAACAGAAAAGATGGCAAGAGCAAATAAGAAGGTGAGCAGAGGAGAGACACCCTTACTTAAGAGATTTGGTCCAGAACCAGTTGGTAAAAAAGAAAATAAAATCTAGAATCCTCTTGGTGGGC
This sequence comes from Donacobius atricapilla, assembly GCA_013397315.1. Lineage (NCBI taxonomy): Eukaryota > Metazoa > Chordata > Aves > Passeriformes > Mimidae > Donacobius > Donacobius atricapilla. The sequence goes on along the minus strand of WBMY01009771.1, from coordinate 26,305 downwards.
AGTTTCACACTTTAGTCTTCCTTTAAATAGACCTGTGAAAGCAACTCACAGAAGGCTTTCTAGATTAAGGATGAAAACAGAAATCCCTCAGTTCTTTTGAGCCACTTTCTAGAAAAAGACACATACCACGGCTTGCCAAGCAGATGTCGGGGAATTTATGGGACACATGATGTGCAGATTGTTCAGCAAAAATCATGTAAGTTTTTCAGGCTTAGCAACACTGAAGGAAGGCACCTAGTCATAGGCTGAGCCTATGGATGCAAGGCTGTCTTTCCAACTCTGTAGACAGCACGAGGTAAAGAGTGTTTAATTCTCATGTTCCCAACTAACCTAATCGAGTAGCACATGAAAAGCCCAATTCCAATATAGAAGTACCATCATTACCTACTTAATCACTTACTAAAGGAAAAAAAAAGATGGAAAAGATGGAAAGCAACAGTGAGGAGCTCTGGTGAGTGCAAATGCAACAAACAGCTGCATGCAGAACTACAATAGAACTAAAAACTCACAGGGTCTGTAGAAGGATAGAAATACTGAAAGGATGGAGGAAAAAAAACACAGGAAGCTTATCTCAAAGAACTGCAGGCTTTCCCATGCAGAGATGCCGAGGCATTGAAAGCAGAAGTTTAATCACCATAAAAAAATGTGTACTACTCCTGCCTGCAAACTCCACAGCAACTCTGTGCTTCACTGAGACCACCCTCCACAGTGGTGACAGCAGGCACCAGGCTAAACGTGCACCGGAGCTAAGAGATGGACAGTAGCTATGCCACGTGCCCAGGAGCTTCTGGATCAGTATCATTGCAAGACATCAGCACTACACAGAAAAAGCCAAGCATCAGCCTGGGAAATGCAAGACAACAGGGGCAGAAAAGCAGCAAGTGATTAATCCTGGAATCCCACCCCATCTTTCCGACCACATGAAGAGAGAAGAAAAACAAAAGTGAGCAGGAATATACCTAAATATCCATGGAAAAAAAAAAAAAAAAAAGAAAACCCAAACCAAAAACCCCCAAAAACTCAGGCCTCTGACTGATGTGGGTTGTGGCAAGTCTGACTCAGAGCAGGACCTGTCTCCCTTCCCGCAGGAGCGGGCTGCTGAGAGGTCCGCACGGAAAAGCAGCTGCTGCCGCGTCACCTGAAAGCGCGCTTGTTCAGCTCCCACCCCAGCAGCTGCCTCCTCCTGCCTGCCAAGCCCATGGCCCCCGCACCGCCTGCAGCCCGAGGCAGCTCCCAGGGGCTGGCACATGCTTCCCGGTAGGCGAGATCCCTCCTGGCTCCTCTCCTCAGGGCTTTTGTTTCGGCGCTGTTCGGGCTTTCTCCTCGCCGCGGGTGAGCGGCTGCGGCTTCCCCGGGGGAGCATCAGGAGAGCTGGCGCTGCACCGCCAGCAGCACAGGGTTATTGCTCAGCTGGGACCCCAGCAGAGGCCGTGGCTCCTGCCTTGGTCACGGGGCTGGGCAAGCAGTGTGATGTCCTGAGGCAGCAGTATCCCCATGTCCATGGACCCGATGTTCCCTGGAGAGGCAGCACGGCAACCTCACTTTGCAACAGGATCACAGAATCATAAAATGGTTTAGGGTTGGGAAGGAGATCATCCCTTAAAGATCATCCGGTTCTAAACCCCCTGCCAATGGGCAGGGGCACATTCCACTAGACCAGGTTGCTATGTCCTTGTCAAAAGTCCCTCTCCAGCTCTCTTACAGCCCCCTCTTTTAGGTTCTGGAAGGTGCTGTAAGGTTTCCCCAGAGCCTTCTCTTCTCTAGGCTGAACAATCCCAACTCCCCCCTCAGCCTGTCTTCAGAGCAGAGGTGATCCAGCCCCCTGATTTTCCTCATGGCCTCCTCTGGACTCGCTCCAGCAGGTCCACATTCTTCCATGTTGGGGGCCCCACAACTGGACACAGCACTGCAGGTGGGGGGTCTCGCAGGAGCGGAGCAGAGAAACAGAATCACCTCCCTTGACCTGCTGCCCACACTGCTTTGGATAAACACAACCGGGGTAACAAGCCCGGAAGTCAGAAACCTCCACATTCCCAGAGATTTGCAGGCAGGACTGGCAAGTCATCCTGCTAATGTTAGACTGAAGCTTTAGAGGCACAGCGGCAACCCTCATGCCCTGTTACAGCCTGTTCCTTAGGATACAACCAGCTGCCCAGCAGTGGAGACTGCCACAACTGCGGGCAGTGCTTGAGCACAGACAACAGCTGTTGCCAGCCCCAAACTAAAAAAAATGCTCCAAGCGACAGTGTATATTCTCATATTGACAGTCTCTGCTTGCTTAAGAAAAGTTTGAGGACTAGCCCTGAGCAAGACAGACAAGCTGGATGTCTCTGTCCCCATAAAACTGTCATGCAGAGGATGCTCTGTCACACAATGGGGGAAAATGTCCTCATCCCCGTCAACTAAGAACAAGGAAATTCCAAAGTTTACACTTAACAGAGCTGGAGAGGCACCAGCACAATTATGAATGTACAATGAACGGTGAGGTGCAATTTAGTCAAGTTTATGGTTTTATAGCAGCTTCCAGACCCAAGAGTTTTTTCATAGCCATAGGGCAACTGAACCTGAATGCCTTTGGGAAAGGTGCATAAATTGGGAGCCACCGCTTTTTCGTTCCCAAGGCCATGAGCCTGTCATTGCCACAGGAGGCATTGCAGGGGAAAGCGAGAGCATGCCTACGCAATACAGCTCCTTGTTAGTGACCCTCATTTAATCACTACAAGGTATCTCTCTCTGAAAGCACAAGGGTGAGGACCAGGGGTGCTTGAGCCGATACCATGCTCGCCAAGGCAGCACATAAAGCAAGGAAGTAAGAGTCAAAGCTCCTTTTAAACCAAGTTTTGATCTCCTGTTCTACAAATCCTTGTGGAGAACCTTCCCCATCAATAACCATCACAGTCTGGGGGTTTCTGCCCTCAGATAATCCCACCAAGGAGAAGGACGGATGAGGAGCCTTAGGACCAAAGGGAGGCTGAAACTTTTGCCTGTGACTGTTTCAGAGACGCTACCAAGGAAAATCCTCACTGGCACAGGATGATCTGGACTCGGTCCTTTCCACGGCATGGGACAAGAGGATCCACTCTCCCCTTGCCTCTCTCTTTTAAGGGGATCTCAGCTAAACTACAAGTTCGGCCAGCTGGAATGTGAATCTCTTCCAGTCGATGAAGCTCCCCGGTTTGTGAAGGAGGAAGGAGCCCAAATGCCATACACAGAGCCTCACTCCCAGAAATAATCTTTCCTCAAAAACAGTAGAGGGCTTGGAGAGGTAAGAGCAGGAAAAGAGAAAGAAGAGAAAAGGGGATTGGCCCTATGGACTGCGTGATTCCATTCCCCATCAGGTCTCCAGCCAAGCTACAGCAGCAAAACATTGAAGGGAAGGAGAAAAGCATCAGAGCAGAAAATGTGCCCAGGGACTGAGGACAGTGAGGACAAGAGAGTGACCTTTCCATCCCAATGAAAATTTGGCAGATTGTATCCACAGGCTCTCCCCCAGGACAGGGAATCGACAGAAACGGGACGGAGGATGGGGAAAGGAGGAAGTGGAATGAGGGGGAAAGAAGAAGCCAAAAACAAGTCAAGGATACACTTTGAGGAAGCAATCCCTCAAGAGAGAGCTGCTGGAAGACCTCTGCCAAGGGGCTGGGAAGTGGGGTGAAAGGGGGTTATAGGATGTGCTCAGGACGAGCCAGCAAAGCATCCATGTCACGAGGAGGATGAGCTTTACTCTTAAGCATATGGCCTGGGAAAGGCAGGGGAAGCCGGCAGTGCTGAGGGTGCTGAGGGTGCTGGAGGTGTTGGGTTCCCGAGATTAGGAGCTGCTGTCGCTGTGCCGATGCTGTTTCAGACGCTCACAGCCCCTCAAATCCTGGGTGTGGTTAAACACCCTTACACCAACTAGCACCCCATTTGCTCCTTCTCTCACCCAAAAGCATGCCCACATTTTAGGCCCTCCCCAGCTCTCCTCTAGAGTCATAAACTTCATCTTCACATCATCTATAAAAATATTTAAAGCCAAAACGCACACACACACACACACAAACATATAGTTACGCACACATACACAAACACATTTTCTTGTCTGACAAATATCAGCTACAGTGCAATTCTTAAAGACGAGGTGTCAGTCCTTAGAAAAACGGACATCTACAGAAATATATATAATTAAAAAAAAAAAAAAACAACAAGAAAGAAGAAAAAACTCTCAACAATTCCTTAACATTGGTGGCAGCATGCGTCACTGTAAATGCTAAAGCCAGCTGGTTTCCCTAGTAGTCTCTGCATACCTTGTTCATTGTCACTTGTTTTGAGGGACTCTTCAGACCAACTTCTATTGCTTTTGGCCTCTGACCTTTTCTTGGTGTGCCTTTCTTCTGTGAAGTCTTTGACCTTTGCAGTGGCCTCTGGCTGAACAGCCTCAGCTAAATCTTTCCTGCTTTGCCGGCCCAACTTGCCGGACGGGGATCTCTCTGGTGACACCTGCTGCTCCCATAGTTCCCTAAGATGCTGCAGGTGACGCTGCTTTTTGGGATGGAGCCCTGTTAATTCAATGCACACCTTCAGGTTGGTCACCTCATTACAATTGGGCTCTTCTAAGTGGTTAGAGGAATTGTTTGTCATTTCCCTCTCAGGCCAGTCATCTAATGGAAAAATAACTAAAAATTAATCAAAAAGCCCCCTCAACTTAAAACAAAAGCTACATTTCACTTTCGGGGCATATAGTCTCAGCTTTAGCACCACACTATGCATTTTAAAGCTTCACTCATTAAGGGTTACATGCACTACAGTAACTTGCACTGCTGTGGCTACAGTGTCCAATGACTACTGCTTTATCCTTACATACCAAGTTTTTTTATATATACATATATATAATTTAAAAGTGAAATGACAGTGCTAACATTAGTAACTAGCAAGTTCAAAAATGGAAACACATTAAGCCAAAGGGACGTTCCTTTCACAAGACATTCCTTGAGAGAGACCAAAGCAAAATGCTGTCTTACCTTTGGAGCTCTTCTTCTTTTTTGCTTTTGATATAACTTCGTCCTGCAGTTCATCCATAAAGCTTTCATTTTGGCTGCCATCATTTTGCACTCTCTCACCAGAGTGTTTACGTTTCCTGTCCAGACGTGGACATGAATGTTGGCCAAAATCTTCTGCTGGCTGGTCTTCTGCCTTTTCATATACAGAATGTCTCTCTAAATAACATTTCTCATTTGAGAGATCTTTTTCCTCTGGAGCTTCAAGAAAGTGACCTCGGTTGTTTTCTGTACCAGTAAAGTTACCTAAAATAAAAAACAAACAAACACCACAAGACCTAATAAATACGACACAATTCATTGTGAGAAGGCTCTGCTCTCTGATCCCTTCAATGTCATCTCCACCATGACTTATGGTTCACAAGGCATGCAAATAAACACAAAACTGTTCTTGGGAACAAGTCTCCTTTGCCCAGCCTGAGGCAGCAGTTTTCTCAACAGTTAAGCACAAAACCCCCAAATGCACACTACTTTGTGTAGTTTTTACATTAATTTAAGAAGCACAATATTCACTATACTTGTATCCATAGAAACATCACAATATGCTTTTTTAAATAAAGAAACATCTTTAGATACTGAAAGCACAAACCCTTTTCAGAAAGCAACCTCACCCCCCTAAACTGTGGCAAGTAACAATCCAGCTCAAAAATACCTCCTGATGACAACCAAGTATTAGTCCTCCCTTAATTCCTAATCTTTCACTAACTTCTCCCATCAAATTGCAGAGTCTGACTTAAAAGCATTCATCCCTTCTTCTGGAGATATAAATGGGATACGGAACACGCACACACGGACACAGAAATACCACTAAGAATAGCTGTGATATTTTGCAAAAAAGCACTACTTGAATCCAAGGTTATAAAAAGGTTTCCTCACTTCAAGTAACCAACCAGGCACTGTACCTCACACAATCTCTGTCACCTCCTTTTAAAACAGACCTCACTTTTTTCAAGGAGTATTTCCAGCAATAGCAAGAGGGTGAGCTCTGAAAAGCTTACTAGAAACTAGTCTGACAAATAAGCCACAAAAACACCCATGCTGCCTCGCCCGCACTAACTTCAGCTTCCCTCCAATACTGTTTGCCCAAATTCAGAGACAGCCTATGCAATTTTAAATGGATGCTTGATTTAAAATTACACTTAATCACCATCTTGAATAACGTTATTTTCTAGGGTTTAACCAAACTAGCAGAGGCAAGGTTAGGCAGAGATGCAGTACAGACTTCAACACAGATAATCAGCTCCTATTTACAATTCTCACAAACAAGTTTGGGCTCCCACGTCTTAGCCCTCCTGGCTGACAATTACTCCACACCTCTGCCACTGTCTGTCACACTGTATGTTCCATCCTACTTCCCCATGGCTCCCTGTCCCTTTTCCTCCTCCTCCTTCTTGCCCTTCCTCCTTCTCCCATATTTGCTGGTTTCCTACCTGCACTCCTGACAGCTCTGTTGCCTTTCCCTCCCACCGATCTTCTCTCCCTTTTACTCAGTCTCTTGCCCTGTCCAGCCTGGCCTTCCACCTTCTGCTCTTCCCCCTTACCTGGGCTGACAGTGCTCCCTGGCAGCCCCTTTCTCCCCTTCTGTGCCCTCCAAGAGCCAGCACTGGCAGCATCTGGAGGCAGCCCAACTCTATCCCGCCTCATCTTGACAGCACCTTCCTACAGCTCTGCCAACCCCTCCTGGTTCCATGACCGTCCTCGAAATACCAGTTGTCAGTAATGGAAGGCTGAGGGAGTGGTGAAGGGAAAACTTCCCTGATGAGTTTTCTCTTCACCACAATCTGGAAATGGCTCCTAGTAGCACCAAGGGCTCTGGAAATGTTTGTGGGCACCAGAAGACACCCCAGCATAATTTTTACACTGCTTGGGAAGCTGCCTGCAGGGCTGCTTGTAAAACAGCACAAGATATCGGCCAAGAAAAATCAAAACAAAAGCTGATTTTCTGCAGGCGAGTGGGACGCTCAGGCTGCTCCGCTGTTTGGCGATGCTCCTCTCCACAAGGCCGTCTGGCCAACACATGCTCCTTCCAAGACTTTAAAATGCACTTTGTCACACTTACTCCAGCCAACAATGCTGAGATGTTCCAGAGAACAGGTATCTCAGCTTACTACAACCGTGCCTCTAAATCACAGAGTCCCCGTAGATCGGAATGAATCTGGCAGCATCCTGCGCTCGCACATCTGGCATGAGGACGCCGCCCCACAGCTGTGCCCTATAACCACACCAAAAGCACCAGCAGTCCTGTTTCACACAGCATAAAAGCAGCTGGCCCAGCCATGTTTTAAGTATCACAATAGAAATAAATGTGTCTATCAGATTTCATTTTACATTTTTAATGCAATCTGCTATTTTCCTCCTTTCATAAGGAAACATTATACTTCTGCGGTCAGTTTCCCTGAAGAGATCAGGTAAGGGCACTCTCAGCCACACTCCTGCTGTCTTAGAGCCTTCTCATCCCCAGCAGCACCAACAGCTACAGGCCATGGCTCATGCTGAGAGTCACTACACTGGGTTAGCTTTCCTGCTCCTAGCACCGATTGGCCTGAGAAAAGGCAGGCACATCCTGACCAATTCCCAGAGAAGCTCTAGCAGGGTCAAAGGAAGTAGCAGGCTGAAGGGAGGGGCAGGGGGGTGATGGTCTTAATCTTTACGGCTTGCAGGAAACAGCAAGCTAATTCCAGCCTGCCACCACCGAAAGCAACCTGCCGCAGATTAATTCCTTCTCTATCTGCAAGAGGACTTGGCACGGGGATGCCGAGCGCCGCTCGCTCAGACTGTGCTGAAAAATAAAGAGGGGAGAGACCTCGCTAACAGCTTGTCACTGTCAGCGCTCCTCCGGGGCTGCACATGCTGGGAAGAATGGCGCACACCTCTTGCGGCTCATCCAGAAAGCTCCGGCTGCCAGCAGCTCCGTGACACCTTGGCCTCGCTGCCTGGCCACATCCGAGAGGGACCCTCGGGGCACCAGAGCTACATCTCCCGCAGCTGCCGAGCCAGAAACCCCTCTCAAGGACCGCCCGCTGCACATGGGGCTCTGCAGCCCGTCCTGTCCCGCTCCGAAGGCTCCGAAGGCTCCGAAGGCTCCGAAGGCTCCAAGGCCATTCGGGAAGCAGCGGCGTCTCCGCACGCTGATCCCGGCTGTGTAATCGCCCAGCATCGAGGCAGGAGCCGTGCGAGACGCATCCTTCCTTGCCTGCGTGCTCCCGCCTCTCCCGCAGCAGGATTCCCAGTGCCAAAGAGCAAAGATCAGCCGCTGCTTCCCTGCCAGGCTCTCCTCGTCGCACGCCCGGAGGTTTTTCCCCCCTGGCACAGCCGCGGCCGCCTCACGGAGCGCAGGCTCTATTAATACTTTACCACCGGATTCCACTCTGTCCTCAAACTGTTTTGCAAGCAACCAGGATCAGACGAAATGTCTCCCCAAATTAAGATATAAATGTCAACAGGCGCAGCAACATAAGCATAACGTGCGTGCCCAACGAGGATGAGGAGAATTTATATCTGCTTTTGTTCCCACCACCCCCCTCCCATGCCGTGTATCTACAACATCCTTTTCTCTGCCTGAGGAAGAAAACAACAACAAAATACTTGGGAGTTCTCATATCATCATTATTCAAACAGTGGCGAGGTAGCCAGAAACACAGGATAAATGCTGAGTTCTCATAGCAACACACCTCTATGAGTAAGGAGATCAAACTCTTAAATGTGTTCCTTCCTCAAGCCTCCAGTATTTGCCAGTCTCACACCAGCTGTGACAACCAGCACCAACAATTCAGACCATTTCTCAACTGTCCTACTGATCTAGAAACAAGGAAGAATTAAGAAGATGCTTCTTCACAGGTGGTTTCTGTCTGAAGCAGTATCTTCTTAGTGCAGGGGTTACAATCTTACAAGAAACAGTTACAGACAGGCACAAACACGCTGCCCAAAAAACTTTCGTTTTCCCATCCTCCTGTTCCCATCAACTCAACTGCTGTCAACGAGACCAGACCCTCCCATGCAATGCAAACAAGGGAACGCATCTTAGTGTTTAAGGCACAGATTCTTTTGTTCAAATAACATGGCAGATAAAAACAGCCTTTCCTCTTCCCTGGAGCAACCTCTCATCGCCCTCACTTATTTGCAAGGCACCCTTTATTCACCCAAGAAGAGCAATGACAATCCAAATGCTAAAGCCCGGTATTCAGCACAGAGACCACAACAACAGTAAGAAATTCCCTAAGACCTCCTCAGAATTCAATTCTGAGTATCCCATGGGGCAGAGTGAACCCAGCTGATTTCACTTTTCCCTCCAAGTACCTCTGCTTGGGAGCTTTCCACGTTTGTTTTATTCTGCCAAAGCCTACCACACTCCACAAACAGGCAACCACCACTCTCAGTGTACAGACTTTTTACTTTTGTCCCTTCTTTTTTTTTTTTTTTTTTTTCCCGACTGTGGCAGGAAGGTAATAACTGACCAGGGCAAAGGACATGTTTACTGCCTCCATCTTTCATTTGTTCCAGTGTACACACAGCCCATCAAGGAAAAAGAAAAGCAGGGCATCAGCATGCAAAGGGACACTGGCACCTCACTACAATGCTAAGATCAATTGTGCAGTGTGTTTAGTTACATTGCACCATTTACCTTCGCACATACCAACTGCTTTAACTTTTTCCTAATGACCTCATGCCTTAAAATCAGGCTTCTAATATATTGGGGTAATTTTGCCCAGTTAAGGCTTAAACAGGCAGCGTATTCCATCCTAAAAAATTAAATAAACAGGTACAGTCATGCTCCCCAATCAAGAAATTCACAGTTTGTAGAATTCATTCAATCTTTCACACTCGGGTATAATTTTCAGAACCTCTGGAGGACCTTTGTTATGAACCGACATGCGATCATCACATGCCTGTATTGATGTGTGTGTCCGTGCCAATAGCTTAAATCACTTGATCTCTGAACAATCCTATGACTCATGACATATGCATCCCATAATTTATCATGTTTGTGCTATGAAAATGCACTGGAGCAGCATTGCCTCAGCAACATTTACAAGTCACCTTGGCAACAAAGCAGCTTTGCGGCTGCTCTCAGATGCCCGGTCTCAGATGCCCAGCAAAACCTAGACGAGATGGGAGAGAACTGAAGCACTTCTACTTTACTGCTCGGCTTTAATTGCTCATTAATTAGCTAACACGGCTATCTGCCTTAAAAAAAAAAAAAAAAAGGGCAAAACAAAAAGCTAAACAAAACAAAAGCGCACTTCTTTTACCGTTCTCCAGAAGGCTCAATGCTCGTACTTAAGGAAACTCCCAGTACAGCAAAGCCATGCACTGCCAAGTCCGAGGAAAAGTTTAAGGAACTGGATGTTGTTCCTTCCTGCGCTTCCAAAAAAGCCTATACACGTGCCATGCAGCTAGGGAAAAACAGCAAGTCCTAGGACAAGCCAAAAAAA